>JAUNZM010000412.1:0-25212 GCA_033459285.1 Clamator glandarius
CCCAAATCCCCAGAATTTGACCCCAAATCTCCAAATTTGACCCCAAATCCTCAGAATTTGAACCAAAACCCCAGAATTTGATCCAAAATCCCAGAAGTTGACCCCAAATCCTCAGAATTTGAACCCAAATCACCTCAAAATCGACCCCACCCCTCCCAGTCGCCTCCCAGTTCCCTCCCAGTGCCTCCCAGTCCCTCCCAGTCCCCTCCAATCCCTTCCCAGTCCCTCCCAGTCCCCTCCAATCCCCTCCCAGTCCCTCCCAGTCCCCTCCAATCCCTTCCCAGTCCCTCCCAGTCCCCTCCAATCCCCTCCCAGTCCCTCCCAGTCCCCTCCAATCCCTTCCCAGTCCCTCCCAGTCCCCTCCAATCCCCTCCCAGTCCATCCCAGTCCCCTCCAATCCCTTCCCAGTCCCTCCCAGTCCCCTCCAATCCCCTCCCAGTCCCTCCCAGTCCCCTCCAATCCCTTCCCAGTCCCTCCCAGTCCCCTCCAGTCCCCTCCCAGTCCATCCCAGTCCCCTCCAATCCCTTCCCAGTCCCTCCCAGTCCCCTCCAATCCCCTCCCAGTCCATCCCAGTCCCCTCCAATCCCTTCCCAGTCCCTCCCAGTCCCCTCCAATCCCTTCCCAGTCCCCCCCAGTCCCCTCCAATCCCCTCCCAGTCCCCTCCCAGACCCCCCCCAGTCCATCCCAGTCCCCTCCAATCCCTTCCCAGTCCCTCCCAGTCCCCTCCAATCCCCTCCCAGTCCCCTCCAATCCCCTCCCAGTCCCCTCCCAGTGCCTCCCAGTACCCCCCAGTGCTCACCCAGGGTCAGGGTCAGGGTCGCGGGGGGGCGGGCGTCGGTCACGTGACAGCGGGCGGTGAGCTCCTCCCCTCCCCCCTCCGGGGGCAGCTCCAGCCGGGGGGGGGCGGGGGGCACTGGGGACACCAGTATGGACCAGTATGGACTGGGAGCGCCACTGGGACCTCTCAGCGAGACCGACCCGGACACCTCCAGGGCCCCCCAGTAACAACCAGTGCCCTCCCAGTAACAACCAGTAACAACCAGTGCCCCCCCAGTAACAACCGGTGCTCTCCTAGTAACAACCAGTGCCCCCCAGTAACAACCAGTGCCCTCCCAGTAACAACCAGTAACAACCAGTGCCCCCCAGTAACAACCAGTGCCCCCCCAGTAACAACCAGTAACAACCAGTGCCCCCCAGTAACAACCAGTGCCCTCCCAGTAACAACCAGTAACAACCAGTGCCCCCCCAGTAACAACCGGTGCTCTCCTAGTAACAACCAGTGCCCTCCCAGTAACAACCAGTAACAACCAGTGCCCCCCCAGTAACAACCGGTGCTCTCCTAGTAACAACCAGTGCCCTCCCAGTAACAACCAGTAACAACCAGTGCCCCCCCAGTAACAACCAGTGCCCTCCCAGTAACAACCGGTGCTCTCCCAGTAACAACCAGTGCCCTCCCAGTAACAACCGGTGCTCTCCCAGTAACAACCAGTGCCCTCCCAGTAACAACCAGGGCCCCCCAGTAACAACCGGTGCTCTCCCAGTAACAACCAGTGCCCTCCCAGTAACAACCGGTGCTCTCCCAGTAACAACCAGGGCCCCCCAGTAACAACCAGTAACAACCAGTGCCCTCCCAGTGCCCTCCAGTAACAACCAGTGCCCCCCAGTAACAATCAGTGCCCTCCCAGTAACAACCAGTGTAAACCAGTGCTGTCCCAGTAGCAACCAGTGCCCTCCCAATGCCTCCCAGTAGCAACCAGTGCCCCCCAGTAACAATCAGTGCCCTCCCAGTGCCCCCCAGTAACAACCAGTGCCCCCCAGTAACAACCAGTGCCCACCAGTGCCCTCCCAGTCCCCTCCAATCCCCTCCCAGTGCCTCCCAGTCCTCTCCCAGTGCCTCCCAGTCCTTCCCAGACCCCTCCCAATCCCTCCCAGTGCCTCCCAGTGCCCTCCAGTGCTTCCCAGTGCATCCTAGTCCCTCCCAGTCCCCTCCCAGTCCTTCCCAGTCCATTCTAATCCCTCCCAGTCCCCTCCCAGTCCCCTCCCAGTCCCCTCCCGGTCCCTCCCAGTCCCCTCCCAGTCCATCCCAGTCCATCCCAGTCCCTCCCAGTCCCTCCCAGTCCCCTCCCAGTCCCCTCCCAGTCCATCCCACTCCCCTCCAGTCCATCCCAGTCCCTCCCAGTCCCCTCCCAGTCCCTCCCAGTGTCTCCCAGTCCATCCCAGTCCTTCCCAGTCCCCTCCCATCCCCTCCAATCCCCATCCCAGTGCCTCCCAGTGCTCCCAGTACGCACCCAGCACGCTGAGCTGGGCGGGGCGGGAGGCGCGGGGGGGGGCGCCGCTCCCTTCCCCCACCTGGCAGACGAAGGTCGCGTCGTCCTCGAGGGTCACGGGCTCGATGCGCAGGTGATGCTCACCTGGGGAACTGGGGTGTACTGGGAGGGACTGGGAGGCACTGGGAGGGGATTGGGGGGGACTGGGAGGGACTGGGAAGGGATTGGGGGGGAATGGGAGGCACTGGGAGGGGATTGGGGGGGACTGGGAGGGACTGGGAGGGGATTGGGAGGGACTGGGAGGCACTGGGAGGGACTGGGAGGGGGCTAAGAGGGTGCTGGGGTGACTGGGAGGGACTGGGAGGCACTGGGAGGGACTGGGAGGCACTGGGAGGGGATTCGAGGGTCACGGGCTCGATGCGCAGGTGATGCTCACCTGGGGAACTGGGGTGTACTGGGAGGGACTGGGAGGCACTGGGAGGCACTGGGAGGGGATTGGGGGGGACTGGGAGGCACTGGGAGGTACTGGGAGGGGATTCGAGGGTCACGGGCTCGATGCGCAGGTGATGCTCACCTGGGGAACTGGGGTGTACTGGGAGGGACTGGGAGGCACTGGGAGGCACTGGGAGGGGATTGGGGGGGACTGGGAGGCACTGGGAGGTACTGGGAGGGGATTCGAGGGTCACGGGCTCGATGCGCAGGTGATGCTCACCTGGGGAACTGGGGTGTACTGGGAGGGACTGGGCTGTACTGGGAGGGACTGGGAGGCACTGGGAGGGGACTGGGAGGGACTGGGCTGTACTGGGAGGGACTGGGAGGCACTGGGAGGGGACTGGGAGGGACTGGGAGGCACTGGGAGGGACTGGGAGGGACTGGGAGGCACTGGGAGGGGATTCGAGGGTCACGGCCTCGATGCGCAGGTGTTGCTCACCTGGGGAACTGGGGTGTACTGGGAGGGACTGGGAGGCACTGGGAGGGGGCTAGGGGGGACTGGGAGAGACTGGGAGGAGGCTAGGAGGGGGCTGGGGGTGACTGGGAGGGACTGGGAGGCACTGGGACGGACTGGGAGGGGGCTAGGAGGGGGCTAGGAGGGGGCTGGGGGGCACTGGGAGAGACTGGGAGGCAATGGGAGAGACTGGGAGGGACTGGGAGGCACTGGGAGGGACTGGGAGGGGACTGGGGGGGACTGGGAGGGGGCTGGGAGGGGGCTAGGAGGGGGCTGGGGTGACTGGGAGGGACTGGGAGAGACTGGGAGGGAGCTGGGAGGGGGCTAGGAGGGGGCTGGGGGGCACTGGGAGGGACTGGGAGGCACTGGGAGGGACTGGGAGAGACTGGGAGGGAGCTGGGAGGGGGCTAGGAGGGGGCTGGGAGGCACTGGGAGGGACTGGGAGGGGACTGGGAGGGGACTGGGGGGGACTGGGAGGGAGCTGGGAGGGGGCTAGGAGGGGGCTGGGGGGCACTGGGAGGGACTGGGAGGGGACTGGGAGGGGACTGGGGGGGACTGGGAGGGAGCTGGGAGGGGGCTAGGAGGGGGCTGGGGGGCACTGGGAGGGACTGGGAGGCACAGGGAGGGACTGGGAGGGGACTGGGAGGGGACTGGGGGGGACTGGGAGGGGGCTGGGAGGGGGCTAGGAGGGGGCTGGGGTGACTGGGAGGGACTGGGAGGCACTGGGAGGGACTGGGAGGCACTGGGAGGCACTGGGAGGGGATTCGAGGGTCACGGGCTCGATGCGCAGGTGATGCTCACCTGGGGAACTGGGGTATACTGGGAGGCACTGGGAGGCACTGGGAGGGACTGGGAGGCACTGGGAGAGACTGGGAGGGACTGGGAGGGGGCTAGGAGGGTGCTGGGGGGACTGGGATGGACTGGGAGGGGTCTGGGAGGGGACTGGGGGGCACTGGGAGGGGACTGGGGGTTACTGGGATGGGTCCGTGCTGTCACTGGGTGTTACTGGGAGGTCAGTAATGGCTACTGGGAGGGCTCTGGGTGTTACTGGGAGGCACTGGGAGTTACTGGGAGGGCAGTTAGTGGGCCCTGGGTGTTACTGGGAGGCACTGGGAGTTACTGGGAGGGCAGTTAGTGGGCCCTGGGTGTTACTGGGAGGCACTGGGAGTTACTGGGAGGGCAGTCAGTGGTCACTGGGTGTTACTGGGAGGCACTGGGAGTTACTGGGAGGGCAGTTAGTGGGCCCTGGGTGTTACTGGGAGGCACTGGGAGTTACTGGGAGGGCAGTCAGTGGTCACTGGGTGTTACTGGGAGGCACTGGGAGTTACTGGGAGGGCAGTTAGTGGGCCCTGGGTGTTACTGGGAGGCACTGGGAGTTACTGGGAGGGCAGTCAGTGGTCACTGGGTGTTACTGGGAGGCACTGGGAGTGACTGGGAGGGCAGTCAGTGGTCACTGGGTGTTACTGGGAGGCACTGGGAGTTACTGGGAGGGCAGTCAGTGGTCACTGGGTGTTACTGGGAGGCACTGGGAGTGACTGGGAGGGCAGTTAGTGGGCCCTGGGTGTTACTGGGAGGCACTGGGAGTGACTGGGGCGGCAGTCAGTGGTCACTGGGTGTTACTGGGAGGCACTGGGAGTTACTGGGAGGGCAGTCAGTGGGCCCTGGGTGTTACTGGTTGGCACTGGGAGTGACTGGGAGGGCAGTCAGTGGTCACTGGGTGTTACTGGGAGGCACTGGGAGTGACTGGGAGGGCAGTTAGTGGGCCCTGGGTGTTACTGGGAGGCACTGGGAGTTACTGGGAGGGCAGTTAGTGGGCCCTGGGTGTTACTGGGAGGCACTGGGAGTTACTGGGAGGGCAGTCAGTGGTCACTGGGTGTTACTGGGAGGCACTGGGAGTGACTGGGAGGGCAGTCAGTGGTCACTGGGTGTTACTGGGAGGCACTGGGAGTTACTGGGAGGGCAGTCAGTGGTCACTGGGTGTTACTGGGAGGCACTGGGAGTGACTGGGAGGGCAGTTAGTGGGCCCTGGGTGTTACTGGGAGGCACTGGGAGTGACTGGGGCGGCAGTCAGTGGTCACTGGGTGTTACTGGGAGGCACTGGGAGTTACTGGGAGGGCAGTCAGTGGGCCCTGGGTGTTACTGGTTGGCACTGGGAGTGACTGGGAGGGCAGTTAGTGGGCCCTGGGTGTTACTGGGAGGCACTGGGAGTTACTGGGAGGGGAGTAATGGTTACTGGGAGGGCCCTGGGTGTTACTGGGAGGCACTGGGAGTTACTGGGAGGGGAGTAATGGCTACTGGGAGGCTCTGAGTGTTACTGGGAGGGCCCTGGGTTTTACTGGTTGGCACTGGGAGTTACTGGGAGGGGAGTAATGGTTACTGGGAGGGCCCTGGGTGTTACTGGGAGGCACTGGGAGTGACTGGGAGGGCAGTCAGTGGTCACTGGGTGTTACTGGGAGGCACTGGGAGTTACTGGGAGGGCAGTCAGTGGTCACTGGGTGTTACTGGGAGGCACTGGGAGTGACTGGGAGGGCAGTTAGTGGGCCCTGGGTGTTACTGGGAGGCACTGGGAGTTACTGGGAGGGGAGTAATGGTTACTGGGAGGGCCCTGGGTGTTACTGGGAGGCACTGGGAGTTACTGGGAGGGGAGTAATGGCTACTGGGAGGCTCTGAGTGTTACTGGGAGGGCCCTGGGTTTTACTGGTTGGCACTGGGAGTTACTGGGAGGGGAGTAATGGTTACTGGGAGGGCCCTGGGTGTTACTGGGAGGCACTGGGAGTGACTGGGAGGGCAGTCAGTGGTCACTGGGTGTTACTGGGAGGCACTGGGAGTTACTGGGAGGGCAGTCAGTGGTCACTGGGTGTTACTGGGAGGCACTGGGAGTGACTGGGAGGGCAGTTAGTGGGCCCTGGGTGTTACTGGTTGGCACTGGGAGTTACTTAGAGGGCAGTCAGTGGTCACTGGGTGTTACTGGGAGGCACTGGGAGTGACTGGGAGGGCAGTTAGTGGGCCCTGGGTGTTACTGGTTGGCACTGGGAGTTACTTAGAGGGCAGTCAGTGGGCCCTGGATGTTACTGGGAGGCACTGGGTTTTACTGGGAGGCACTGGGAGTTACTGGGAGGGCAGTTAGTGGTCACTGGGTGTTACTGGGAGGCACTGGGAGGGCAGTTGGTGGTCACTGGGTGTTACTGGTTGGCACTGGGAGTTACTGGGAGGGCAGTCATTGGTCACTGGGTGTTACTGGTTGGCACTGGGAGTTACTGGGAGGGCAGTCGGTGGTCACTGGGTGTTACTGGGAGGCACTGGGAGTTACTGGGAGGGCAGTCAGTGGTCACTGGGTGTTACTGGGAGGCACTGGGAGTTACTGGGAGGGCAGTCAGTGGTCACTGGGTGTTACTGGGAGGCACTGGGAGTGACTGGGAGGGCAGTTAGTGGGCCCTGGGTGTTACTGGTTGGCACTGGGAGTTACTTAGAGGGCAGTCAGTGGGCCCTGGATGTTACTGGGAGGCACTGGGTTTTACTGGGAGGCACTGGGAGTTACTGGGAGGGCAGTTAGTGGTCACTGGGTGTTACTGGGAGGCACTGGGAGGGCAGTTGGTGGTCACTGGGTGTTACTGGTTGGCACTGGGAGTTACTGGGAGGGCAGTCATTGGTCACTGGGTGTTACTGGTTGGCACTGGGAGTTACTGGGAGGGCAGTCAGTGGTCACTGGGTGTTACTGGGAGGCACTGGGAGTTACTGGGAGGGCAGTCAGTGGGCCCTGGGTGTTACTGGTTGGCACTGGGAGTGACTGGGAGGGCAGTCATTGGTCACTGGGTGTTACTGGTTGGCACTGGGAGTTACTGGGAGGGCAGTCATTGGTCACTGGGTGTTACTGGTTGGCACTGGGAGTGACTGGGAGGGCAGTCGGTGGTCACTGGGTGTTACTGGGAGGCACTGGGAGGGCAGTTGGTGGTCACTGGGTGTTACTGGGAGGCACTGGGAGGGACTGGGAGGGCAGTCGGTGGTCACTGGGTGTTACTGGGAGTTACTGGGAGGGCAGTCGGTGGTCACTGGGTGTTACTGGGAGGCACTGGGAGTGACTGGGAGGGCAGTCGGTGGTCACTGGGTGTTACTGGGAGTGACTGGGAGGGCAGTCGGTGGTCACTGGGTGTTACTGGGAGGGACTGGGAGGGCAGTCGGTGGTCACTGGGTGTTACTGGTTGGCACTGGGAGTTACTGGGAGGGCAGTCATTGGTCACTGGGTGTTACTGGTTGGCACTGGGAGTTACTGGGAGGGCAGTCATTGGTCACTGGGTGTTACTGGTTGGCACTGGGAGTGACTGGGAGGGCAGTCGGTGGTCACTGGGTGTTACTGGGAGGCACTGGGAGGGACTGGGAGGGCAGTCGGTGGTCACTGGGTGTTACTGGTTGGCACTGGGAGTTACTGGGAGGGCAGTCGGTGGTCACTGGGTGTTACTGGGAGGCACTGGGAGGGACTGGGGGGGTTACCTTTGCCGGGGTCCCCCTGGGGTCGGTACCGGGGGTGGGTGGGGGCGGGCAGGGTCCCCAGCAGGAGCCCCCCCCGCGCCCACTGGGCGGCCCCCCCACCCTGGGCGGCGCAGCGCAGAGTCACCCCCGAGCCCAGCGGGGCCGAGACGTTCCCCGGCTGCTCCACGAAGTCCCCTGGCGGGAAAGCCAGCGGGTCACGTGACCTCCTCCCCGGGTCAGGTGACCCGTCATCTGTCACGTGACACACCTTGGGGTAGGGGACACCCCCACCTGGGACCCCGATGGGGTGGGACGGGAGTGGGAAAGAAGCAGCCACCCCCCCCACCCCCACCCCCCCCCACCCCTCCACGTGACCCCTGGGTGACCCCTGCGGTCATGTGACCGCCCCCCCCCCCCCCACCCCGCCTGTGACCCCTGGGGTCACCTGATCCCATGGGACCCCCCACTAAGACCCCAATGTGACCCCATCAGCCCCTAGTGACCCCTGTGATCACGTGACCCCGTGTGACCCCGTGTGACCCCCTGTGATCACGTGACCCTGTGTGACCCCGTGTGACCCCTGTGATCACGTGACCCCGTGTGACCCCGTGTGACCCCCTGTGATCACGTGACTCTGTGACCCCATGTGACCCCATCAGCCCCTAGGGACCCCTGTGATCACGTGACCCCGTGTGACCCCGTGTGACCCCCTGTGATCACGTGACTCTGTGCGACCCCATGTGACCCCATCAGCTCCTAGTGACCCCTGTGATCACGTGACCCTGTGTGACCCCTGTGATCATGTGACCCCGTGTGACCCCATGTGACCCCCTGTGATCACGTGACTCTGTGACCCCATGTGACGCCTGTGATCGCGTGACTCTGTGTGACCCCGTGTGACCCCTTCAGCCCCTAGGGACCCCTGTGATCACGTGACTCTAGTGACCCCGTGTGACCCCATCAGCCCCTAGGGACCCCTGTGATCACATGACTCTAGTGACCCCGTGTGACCCCATCAGCCCCTAGTGACCCCTGTGATCACATGACTCTAGTGACCCCATGTGACCCCATCAGCCCCTAGTGACCCCTGTGATCACATGACTCTAGTGACCCCGTGTGACCCCATCAGCCCCTAGTGACTCCTGTGATCACATGACTCTAGTGACCCCGTGTGACCCCATCAGCCCCTAGTGACCCCTGTGATCACATGACTCTAGTGACCCCATGTGATCCCATCAGCCCCTAGGGACCCCTGTGATCACGTGACTCTAGTGACCCCGTGTGACCCCTTCAGCCCCTAGTGACCCCTGTGATCACATGACTCTGTGTGACCCCATGTGACCCCTTCAGCCCCTAGTGACCCCTGTGATCACATGACTCTGTGTGACCCCGTGTGACCCCTTCAGCCCCTAGTGACCCCTGTGATCACATGACTCTGTGTGACCCCATGTGACCCCATCAGCCCCTAGGGACCCCTGTGATCACATGACTCTGTGTGACCCCGTGTGACCCCTTCAGCCCCTAGTGACCCCTGTGATCACATGACTCTAGTGACCCCATGTGATCCCATCAGCCCCTAGTGACCCCTGTGATCATGTGACCCCTGAGATCACATGACTCGATGTGACCCCCATGCGACCTGTGATCACGTGACTCTGTGTGACCCCGTGTGACCCCTGTGATCACGTGACTCTGTGTGGCCCCCATGTGACCCCCGTGATTACGTGACCGTGTGACCCCATGTGACCCCATCAGCCCTTAGTGACCCCTGTGATCACGTGACTCTGTGACCCCCATGTGACGCCTGTGATCACGTGACTGTGTGACCCTATTAGCCCCTAGTGACCCCTGTGATCAGGTGACCCCTGTGATCACATGACTCTGTGCGACCCCATGTGACCCCATCAGCCCCCTAGTGACCCCTGTGATCACGTGACCCTTGTGATCATGTGACCGTGCGTGACCCCCATGTGACCCCATCAGCCCCTAGTGCCCCCTGTGATCAGGTGACCCCTGTGATCACGTGACTCTGTGCGACCCCCATCAGCCCTTAGTGACCCATGTGGCCACATGACCCCTGTGATCACGTGACTCTGTGTGACCCCGTGTGACCCCTGTGATCACGTGACTCTGTGTGACCCCGTGTGAACCCTGTGATCACGTGACTCTGTGTGACCCCGTGTGACCCCTGTGATCACATGACTCTGTGTGGCCCCCCATGTGACCCCATCAGCCCCTAGTGACCCATGTGGCCACGTGACCCCTGTGATCACGTGACTCTGTGTGACCCCGTGTGACCCCTGTGATCACATGACTCTGTGTGGCCCCCATGTGACCCCATCAGCCCCTAGTGACCCATGTGGCCACGTGACCCCTGTGATCACGTGACTCTGAGTGACCCCGTGTGACCCCTGTGATCACATGACTCTGTGTGGCCCCCCATGTGACCCCATCAGCCCCTAGTGACCCATGTGGCCACGTGACCCCTGTGATCACGTGACTCTGTGTGACCCCGTGTGACCCCTGTGATCACATGACTCTGTGTGGCCCCCATGTGACCCCATCAGCCCCTAGGGACCCCTGTGATCAGGTGACCCTGTGTGACCCCGTGTGACCCCTGTGATCACGTGACCCTGTGTGACCCCGTGTGACCCCTGTGATCACGTGACTCTGTGACCCCATGTGACCCCTGTGATCACGTGACTCTGTGTGACCCCCATGTGACCCCATCAGCCCCTAGGGACCCCTGTGATCATGTGACTCTGTGCGACCCCCATGTGACCCCTGTGATCACGTGACTCTGTGTGACCCCGTGTGACCCCTGTGATCACATGACTGTGTGGCCCCCATGTGACCCCATCAGCCCCTAGTGACCCCTGTGATCACGTGACCCCTGTGATCACGTGACTCTGTGTGACCCCCATGTGACCCCCTCAGCCCCTCGTGCCCCCTGTGATCACGTGACTCTGTGTGACCCCATGGGACCCCTGTGATCACGTGACTCTGTGACCCCATGTGACCCCATCAGCCCCTAGTGACCCCTGTGATCACGTGACCCTGTGTGACCCCGTGTGACCCCTGTGATCACATGACTCTGTGTGACCCCGTGTGACCCCTGTGATCACATGACTCTGTGTGACCCCGTGTGACCCCATCAGCCCCTAGGGACCCCTGTGATCATGTGACTCTGTGCGACCCCCATGTGACCCCTGTGATCACGTGACTCTGTGACCCCATGTGACCCCTGTGATCACGTAACTCTGTGTGACCCCCATCAGCCCCTAGTGACCCATGTGGCCACGTGACCCCTGTGATCACGTGACTCTGTGTGACCCCGTGTGACCCCTGTGATCACATGACTCTGTGTGGCCCCCCATGTGACCCCATCAGCCCCTAGTGACCCATGTGGCCACGTGACCCCTGTGATCACGTGACTCTGTGTGACCCCGTGTGACCCCTGTGATCACATGACTCTGTGTGGCCCCCATGTGACCCCATCAGCCCCTAGTGACCCATGTGGCCACGTGACCCCTGTGATCACGTGACTCTGAGTGACCCCGTGTGACCCCTGTGATCACATGACTCTGTGTGGCCCCCCATGTGACCCCATCAGCCCCTAGTGACCCATGTGGCCACGTGACCCCTGTGATCACGTGACTCTGTGTGACCCCGTGTGACCCCTGTGATCACATGACTCTGTGTGGCCCCCATGTGACCCCATCAGCCCCTAGGGACCCCTGTGATCAGGTGACCCTGTGTGACCCCGTGTGACCCCTGTGATCACGTGACCCTGTGTGACCCCGTGTGACCCCTGTGATCACGTGACTCTGTGACCCCATGTGACCCCTGTGATCACGTGACTCTGTGTGACCCCCATGTGACCCCATCAGCCCCTAGGGACCCCTGTGATCATGTGACTCTGTGCGACCCCCATGTGACCCCTGTGATCACGTGACTCTGTGTGACCCCGTGTGACCCCTGTGATCACATGACTGTGTGGCCCCCATGTGACCCCATCAGCCCCTAGTGACCCCTGTGATCACGTGACCCCTGTGATCACGTGACTCTGTGTGACCCCCATGTGACCCCCTCAGCCCCTCGTGCCCCCTGTGATCACGTGACTCTGTGTGACCCCATGGGACCCCTGTGATCACGTGACTCTGTGACCCCATGTGACCCCATCAGCCCCTAGTGACCCCTGTGATCACGTGACCCTGTGTGACCCCGTGTGACCCCTGTGATCACATGACTCTGTGTGACCCCGTGTGACCCCTGTGATCACATGACTCTGTGTGACCCCGTGTGACCCCATCAGCCCCTAGGGACCCCTGTGATCATGTGACTCTGTGCGACCCCCATGTGACCCCTGTGATCACGTGACTCTGTGTGACCCCCATCAGCCCCTAGTGACCCATGTGGCCACGTGACCCCTGTGATCACGTGACTCTGTGTGACTCCGTGTGACCCCTGTGATCACATGACTCTGTGTGACCCCGTGTGACCCCTGTGATCACGTGACTCTGTGACCCCGTGTGACCCCTGTGATCACGTGACTCTGTGACCCCGTGTGACCCCTGTGATCACGTGACTCTGTGTGACCCCGTGTGACCCCTGTGATCACGTGACTCTGTGTGACCCCCGTGTGACCCCATCAGCCCCTAGGGGACCCCTGTGATCAGGTGACCCTTGTGATCACGTGACTGTGCGTGACCTCATGTGACCCCCCCATGTGACCCACCCCACAATCACATGACCCAGTGACCCCCCTATATGACCCCGTGATCACATGACCCCCTGTGATCACATGACCCCCTCACCTTCGACCCAAGGAGCAGCAGGGACAGAACCACCTGGGGTGGGGGGGGGGGGGGGGAATTGGGGGGGTCAAGTGGGGTAACTGCCCCCCAACTGCCCCATAAGTGCTCCCCCCGCCCCCATAACTGCCCCCCCCATGACCCCCCCCCCCCCCCCCACCGCCCTGCGCCGCGGGGGATGCCGGGAGTTGTAGTCCGCAAAGGTTTTGCAAGGGGAGGAGGGGGGAAGATGCCTTGGAAAAACTACGACTCCCCAGAATGCTGTGCGGCGCGGGAAAAGGGCGCGGGGGCAGTGGGCGCGCGCGCGGGGCATCATGGGAGTTGTAGTTCGGGAGGGCCTGGAACCCACCAACTCCCTCCCCCAGACTTATTTACACCCCCAACTCTGCCCCCCCAGCCCCATTTACCCCCCCTATTTACCCCCACAACTGCCCCCCCAGCCCCATTTACCCCCCCGACCCCACCCAACTGCCCCCCCAGCCCCCCAACTGCCCCCCCAGCCCCATTTTACCCCCCTATTTACCTCCCCAACTGCCCCTCCAGCCCCATTTACCCCCCTATTTACCCCCCCAACTGCCCCTCCAGCCCCATTTACCCCCCCGACCCCACCCAACTGCCCCCCCAGCCCCCCAACTGCCCCTCCAGCCCCATTTACCCCCCTATTTACCTCCCCAACTGCCCCCCAGCCCCATTTACCCCCCCTATTTACCCCCACACAAACTGCCCCCCCAGCCCCATTTACCCCCCCCGACCCCACCCAACTGCCCCCCCAGCCCCCCAACTGCCCCTCCAGCCCCATTTACCCCCCTATTTACCCCCCCAACTGCCCCCCCAGCCCCATTTACCCCTCCCGACCCCCACCCAACTGCCCCCCCCAGCCCCCCAACTGCCCTTCCAGCCCCATTTACTCCCCGACCCCCCCCCAACTGCCCCCCCAGCCCCATTTACCCCCCTATTTACCCCTCCAAACTGCCCCTCCAGCCCCATTTACCCCCCCCGACCCCACCCAACTGCCCCCCCCAGCCCCCCAACTGCCCCCCCAGCCCCATTTACCCCCCTATTTACCTCCCCAACTGCCCCCCCAGCCCCATTTACCCCCCCTATTTACCCCCCCCAACTGCCCCCCCAGCCCCATTTACCCCCCTACAAACCCCCCCAACTGCCCCTCCAGCCCCATTTACCCCCCCTATTTACCCCCCCAACTGCCCCTCCAGCCCCATTTACCCCCCCCGACCCCACCCAACTGCCCCCCCAGCCCCCCAACTGCCCCCCCAGCCCCATTTACCCCCCTATTTACCTCCCCCAACTGCCCCCCAGCCCCATTTACCCCCCTATTTACCCCCCCCAACTGCCCCCCAGCCCCATTTACCCCCTACAAACCCCCCCAACTGCCCCTCCAGCCCCATTTACCCCCCCTATTTACCCCCCAACTGCCCCTCCAGCCCCCATTTCCCCCCCTATTTACCTCCCCAACTGCCCCCCAGCCCCATTTACCCCCCTATTTACCCCCCCCAACTGCCCCCCAGCCCCATTTACCCCCCTACAAACCCCCCCAACTGCCCCTCCAGCCCCATTTACCCCCCTATTTACCCCCCAACTGCCCCTCCAGCCCCATTTTCCCCCCCCCGACCCCACCCAACTGCCCCCCCCAGCCCCCCAACTGCCCCTCCAGCCTCATTTACCCCCCCGCAAACCCCCTCAACTGCCCTCCCCAGCCCCATTTACCCCTCCGACCCCCCTCAACTGCCCCTCCAACCCCATTTACCCCCCCCAGGACCCTCCCCAACTGCCCCTCCAGCCCCATTTACTCCCCCGACCCCACCCAACTGCCCCCTCCAGTCCCATTTACCCCCCCAAACCCCCTCAACTGCCCCTCCCAGCCCCATTTACCCCCCCCAACTGCCCCCCCCAGCCCCATTTACCCCCCAACCCCACCCAACTGCCCCTCCAGTCCCATTTACCCCCCCCTGAAACCCCTCAACTGCCCCCCCAGCCCCATTTACCCCCCCTAGGACCCCCCCCAACTGCGCCCCCCAGCCCCATTTTACCCCTTTAGGACTCCCCCAACTGCCCCCCCAGCCCCATTTACCCCCCAACCCCACCCAACTGCCCCTCCAGTCCCATTTACCCCCTACAAACCCCCCCAACTGCCCCTCCAGCCCCATTTACCCCCCCCGACACCACTCAACTGCCCCTCCAGCCCCATTTACCCCCCCCCAAACCCCCCCAACTGCCCCCCCAGCCCCATTTACACCCTAAAACAGCCCCCCCCAGCCCCATTTACCCCCCCCCCGAACCCCCCTCAACTGCTCTCCCAGCCCCATTTACCCCCCCCAACTGCCCCCCCCAGCCCCATTTACTCCTTTAGGACCCCCTCAACTGCTACCTCCAGCCCCATTTACACCCTAAAACTGCCCCCCCAGCCCCATTTACCCCCCCCAGGACCCACCCCAACTGCCCCCCCCAGCCCCATTTACTCCTTTAGTACCTCCTCAACTGCCCCCCCAGCCCCATTTACCCCCCTCAACTGCCCTCCCAGCCCCATTTAACCCCCCCAGGACTCCCCCAACTGCCCCGCCAGCCCCATTTACTCCTTTAGGACCTCCTCAACTGCCCCCCCAGCCCCATTTACCCCCCTCAACTGCCCCCCCAGCACCATTTACCCTCCCTGAACCCCCTCAACTGCCCCTAGTCCCATTTACCCCCCCCGACCCCCCCAACTGCCCTCCCAGCCCCATTTACCCACCCAGGACCCCCCCCCAACTGCCCCCCCCAGCCCCATTTACTCCTTTAGGACCCCCTCAACTGCCCCCCCAGCCCCAGTAACCCCCCCAACTGCCCCCCCAACCCCATTTACCCTCCCAGGACTCCCCCCCAACTGCCCCCCCCCAGCCCCATTTACTCCTTTAGGACCCCCTCAACTGCCCCCCCAGCCCCATTACCCCCCGATCTCCCCCAACTTCCCCCCCCAGCCCCATTTACACCCCTACAACTGCCCCCCCCCAGCCCCATTTACCTCCCCTGAACCCCCTCAACTGCCCCCCAGCACCATTTACCCCCCCCCAGCCCCATTTTACACCCTAAAAACTGCCCCCCCAGCCCCATTTACCCCCCCCTGAACCCCCTCAACTCCCCCCCCCAGCCCCATTTACTCCTTTAGGACCCCCTCAACTGCCCCCCCAGCCCCATTTACCCTCCCTAACTGCCCCCCCAACCCCATTTACCCCCTTTAGGGACTCCCCCAACTGCCCCCCCAGCCCCATTTACCCCCCTTATAATCCCCCCAATTGCGCCCCCCAGCCCCAGTTACCCCCCCCAACTGCCCCCCCCAGCCCCATTTACCCTCCCAGGACCCCCCCCCCCAACTGCCCCCCAGCCCCATTTACTCCTTTAGGATGCCCTCAACTGCCCCCCCAGCCCCATTTACCCCCCTCAACTGCCTCCCAGCCCCATTTACCCCCCCCCAACTGCCCCCCCAGCCCCATTTACCCCCCTCAACTGCCCCCCAGCCCCATTTACCCCCCCCCCAATTGCCCCCCACCCCAGCCCCATTTACCCCCCCAACTCACGCAGCCCAAGCTCGGATCCATCTCCCAACAGGACTGGGTGCCCCCCCACCCCCCCCTCCGGATCCCCCTTTATTTATGGGGGGGGGAGGAGTCGGGGTCCCCCCCCACACGCTCCTCCCCCCTCTCCCCTCCCTCCTCTGAGACATGGGAATCCGAGGAATGCGGGGGGGGGGGGGGTGACAGGGACCAGCTGGGATGAGGGGGGCAGGTCCTGGGGGGTGTAAATGGGGCTGGGGGGGGCAGTTTGGGGGGTGTAAATGGTGCTGGGGGGGGGCAGTTGAGGGGGGTCCTGGGGGGGTGTAAATGGGCTGGGGGGGCAGTTGAGGAGGGTAAATGTGGGGGGAGGGGCAGTTAGAGGGGGTAAATGGGGCTGGGGGGGGCAGCTGAGGAGGGTCCTGGGGGTGTAAATGGGGCTGGGGGGGCAGTTGGGGGGTCCTGGGGGGGGGTTAAATGGGGCTGGGGGGGCCAGTTGTGGGAGTTCAGGGGGGGTAAATGGGGCTGGGGGGGCAGTTGTGGGAGTCCAGGGGGGGTAAATGGGGCTGGGGGGCAGCTGAGGAGGGTCCTGGGATGGGGACACCTAGCAGGGGACATCAGGGTTGGGGACATCAGGGAGGGTTGGGGACACCAGGGATGGAGACACCAGGGTTGGGGACACCAGGGAGGGTTGGGGACACCAGGGATGGAGACACCAGGGTTGGGGACACCAGGGAGGGTTGGGGACGCCAGGGATGGAGACACCAGGGTTGGGGACACCCGGGAGGGTTGGGGACACCAGGGATGGAGACACCAGGGTTGGGGACATCAGGGAGGGTTGGGGACACCAGGGATGGAGACACCAGGGTTGGGGACATCAGGGAGGGTTGGGGACACCAGGGATGGAGACACCAGAGTTGGGGACACCAGGGAGGGTTGGGGACACCAGGGATGGAGACACCAGGGTTGGGGACACCAGGGAGGGTTGGGGACGCCAGGGATGGAGACACCAGGGTTGGGGACACCCGGGAGGGTTGGGGACACCAGGGATGGAGACACCAGGGTTGGGGACACCAGGGAGGGTTGGGGACACCAGGGATGGAGACACCAGGGTTGGGGACACCAGGGAGGGTTGGGGACACCAGGGATGGAGACACCAGGGTTGGGGACACCAGGGAGGGTTGGGGACACCAGGGATGGAGACACCAGGGTTGGGGACACCAGGGAGGGTTGGGGACATCAAGGATGGAGACACCAGGGAGGGTTGGGGACACCAGGGATGGAGACACCAGAGTTGGGGACACCAGGGAGGGTTGGGGACGCCAGGGATGGAGACACCAGGGTTGGGGACACCCGGGAGGGTTGGGGACACCAGGGATGGAGACACCAGAGTTGGGGACACCCGGGAGGGTTGGGGACACCAGGGATGGAGACACCAGGGTTGGGGACACCAGGGAGGGTTGGGGACACCAGGGATGGAGACACCAGGGTTGGGGACACCAGGGAGGGTTGGGGACACCAGGGATGGAGACACCAGGGTTGGGGACACCAGGGAGGGTTGGGGACATCAAGGATGGAGACACCAGGGAGGGTTGGGGACACCAGGGATGGAGACACCAGAGTTGGGGACACCAGGGAGGGTTGGGGACGCCAGGGATGGAGACACCAGGGTTGGGGACACCCGGGAGGGTTGGGGACACCAGGGATGGAGACACCAGGGTTGGGGACACCAGGGAGGGTTGGGGACGTCAAGGTTGTCCCATCACATCAAGGTTGGGGACACCAAGGAGGGTTGGGGACACCAAGGAAGAGGAGGACGCGTCGTCCCAACTCGGGGGTCGATCCCCCCCACTTTATTGTGGCCGAAGCCACCTTCACCCCAACTCCAGACGCCCCCCAACCTGCCCCCCCCCCCCCCCCAAAAAAAAAGGTCCCAAAATGGGGTGGGGGAGGGACCCCCAAGTGTGGGGTGGGACGAGGCCTCCTGAAGGTCCCCAGCGTCCAGTCCCTCCACCCCCAGGGGTGGTTGGAGGCATCTCCCGGACTTCCAGGAGCCTCCTCGGTGTCCGACGCCCCGCGGTCCGTCGCCCCCCGCGAGGGCCAGGGCCTTGAGGGCATCTCCAGGGCTTCCAGAAGCATCTCCAGGGCCTTGAGGGCATCTCCAGGGCTTCCAGAAGCATCTCCAGGGCCTTGAGGGCATCTCCAGGGCTTCCAGAAGCATCTCCAGGGCTTCCAGAAGCATCTCCAGGGCCTTGAGGGCATCTCCAGGGCTTCCAGAAGCATCTCCAAGGCCTTGAGGGCATCTCCAGGGCTTCCAGAAGCATCTCCAGGGCCTTGAGGGCATCTCCAGGGCCTTGAGGGCATCTCCAAGGCTTCCAGAAGCATCTCCAGGGCCTTGAGGGCATCTCCAGGGCTTCCAGAAGCATCTCCAAGGCCTTGAGGGCATCTCCAGGGCTTCCAGAAGCATCTCCAGGGCCTTGAAGGCATCTCCAGGGCCTTGAGGGCATCTCCAAGGCTTCCAGAAGCATCTCCAGGGCCTTGAGGGCATCTCCAGGGCCTTGAGGGCATCTCCAGGGCTTCCAGAAGCATCTCCAAGGCCTTGAGGGCATCTCCAGGGCTTCCAGAAGCATCTCCAGGGCCTTGAAGGCATCTCCAAGGCTTCCAGAAGCATCTCCAGGGCTTCCAGAAGCATCTCCAGGGCCTTGAGGGCATCTCCAGGGCTTCCAGAAGCATCTCCAGGGCCTTGAGGGCATCTCCAGGGCTTCCAGGAGGCATCTCCAGGGCTTCCAGGAGGCATCTCCAAGGTCTTGAAGGCATCTCCAGGGCTTCCAGGAGGCATCTCCAAGGTCTTGAAGGCACCTCCAGGGCTTCCAGAAGCATCTCCAGGGCCTTGAGGGCATCTCCAGGGCTTCCAGGAGGCATCTCCAGGGCTTCCAGGAGGCATCTCCAGGGCCTTGACGGCATCTCCAGGGCTTCTAGAAGCACCTCAGGCCGCCCCTCGTGGCCACCAGCTCCTTGGAGGCATCTCCAGGGCTTCCAAGTCTCCCTGAAGGCATCTCCAGACCTTCCAGATCTCCCTGAAGACGCCTCCAGAGCTTCCAAATCTCCCTCTAGACGTCCCCTAGGCGACTCCCAAGCCCCGAAGACGCCTCCGACCCTTCCAGATCTCCCTGAAGACACCTCCAGAGCTTCCAAATCTCCCTCTAGACGACCCCTAGGCGACTCCCAAGCCCCGAAGATGCCTCCAACCCTTCCAGATCTCCACAAAGACACCTCCAGACCTTCCAAATCTCCCCCTAGACGACCCTTAGGCGACTCCCAAGCCCCGAAGACGCCTCCAACCCTTCCAAATCTCCCCGAAGACACCTCCAGACCTTCCAAATCTCCCCCTAGACGCCCCCTAGGCGACTCCCAAGCCCCGAAGACGCCTGCGACCCTTCCAGATCTCCCTCTAGATGACCCCTAGGCGACTCCCAAGCCCTGAAGACGCCTGCGACCCTTCCAGATCTCCCTGAAGACACCTCCAGACCTTCCAAATCTCCCTCTAGACGGCCCCTAGGCGACTCCTAAGCCCCGAAGATGCCTCCAACCCTTCCAGATCTCCCTCTAGACGGCCCCTAGGCGACTCCCAAGCCCCGAAGACGCCTGCGACCCTTCCAGATCTCCCTGAAGACGCCTCCAGAGCTTCCAAATCTCCCTCTAGACGCCCCCTAGGCGACTCCCAAGCCCTGAAGATGCCTGCGACCCTTCCAGATCTCCCTGAAGACGCCTCCAGACCTTCCAAATCTCCCTCTAGACGACCCCTAGGTGACTCCCAAGCCCTGAAGACGCCTGCGACCCTTCCAGATCTCCCTGAAGACACCTCCAGAGCTTCCAAATCTCCCTCTAGACGACCCCTAGGTGACTCCCAAGCCCTGAAGATGCCTCCAACCCTTCCAGATCTCCCTCTAGATGCCCCCTAGGTGACTCCCAAGCCCCGAAGACGCCTCCGACCCTTCCAGATCTCCCTGAAGACGCCTCCTGACCTTCCAAATCTCCCTCTAGATGACCCCTATGCGACTCCCCAGCCCCGAAGACGCCTCCAACCCTTCGAGATCTCCCTGAAGACACCTCCAGAGCTTCCAAATCTCCCCCTAGACGGCCCCTAGTTAACTCCCAAGCCCCGAAGACGCCTCCGACCCTTCCAGATCTCCCTGAAGACGCCTCCAGAGCTTCCAAATCTCCCTCTAGACGGCCCCTAGGCGACTCCCAAGCCCCGAAGATGCCTCCAACCCTTCCAGATCTCCCTCTAGACGCCCCCTAGGCGACTCGCAAGCCCCGAAGATGCCTCCAACCCTTACAGATCTCCCTCTAGATGCCCCCTAGGTGACTCCCAAGCCCCGAAGACGCCTCCAACCCTTCCAGATCTCCCTCTAGACGCCCCTTAGGCGACTCCCAAGCCCCGAAGACGCCTGCGACCCTTCCAGATCTCCCTGAAGACGCCTCCAGAGCTTCCAAATCTCCCTCTAGATGCCCCCTAGGCGACTCCCAAGCCCCGAAGATGCCTCCAACCCTTCCAGATCTCCCCCTAGATGCCCCCTAGGCGACTCCCAAGCCCCGAAGATGCCTGCGACCCTTCCAGATCTCCCTGAAGACGCCTCCAACCCTTCCAAATCTCCCTCTAGACGCCCCCTAGGTGACTCCCAAGCCCTGAAGACGCCTGCGACCCTTCCAGATCTCCCTGAAGACACTTCCAGAGCTTCCAAATCTCCCTCTAGACGACCCCTAGGTGACTCCCAAGCCCTGAAGACGCCTGCGACCCTTCCAGATCTCCCTGAAGACGCCTCCAGAGCTTCCAAATCTCCCCCTAGACGCCCCTAGGCGACTCCCAAGCCCCGAAGACGCCTGCGACCCTTCCAGATCTCCCTGAAGACGCCTCCAGACCTTCCAAATCTCCCCCTAGACGCCCCCTAGGCGACTCGCAAGCCCCGAAGATGCCTCCAACCCTTCCAGATCTCCCTCTAGATGCCCCCTAGGTGACTCCCAAGCCCCGAAGACGCCTCCAACCCTTCCAGATCTCCCTCTAGACGCCCCTTAGGCGACTCCCAAGCCCCGAAGACGCCTGCGACCCTTCCAGATCTCCCTGAAGACGCCTCCAGACCTTCCAAATCTCCCTCTAGACGCCCCCTAGGTGACTCCCAAGCCCTGAAGACGCCTGCGACCCTTCCAGATCTCCCTGAAGACACCTCCAGAGCTTCCAAATCTCCCTCTAGACGCCCCCTAGGTGACTCCCAAGCCCTGAAGACGCCTGCGACCCTTCCAGATCTCCCTGAAGACACTTCCAGAGCTTCCAAATCTCGCTCTAGACGACCCCTAGGTGACTCCCAAGCCCTGAAGACGCCTGCGACCCTTCCAGATCTCCCTGAAGACGCCTCCAGAGCTTCCAAATCTCCCCCTAGACGGCCCCTAGGAGACTCCCAAGCCCTGAAGATGCCTGCGACCCTTCCAGATCTCCCTGAAGACACCTCCAGAGCTTCCAAATCTCCCCCTAGATGACCCCTAGGCGACTCCCAAGCCCCGAAGATGCCTCCAGCCCTTCCAGATCTCCCTCTAGATGCCCCCTAGGTGACTCCCAAGCCCCGAAGACGCCTCCGACCCTTCCAGATCTCCCTCTAGATGACCCCTAGGCGACTCCCAAGCCCCGAAGACGCCTCCGACCCTTCCAGATCTCCCTGAAGACGCCTCCTGACCTTCCAAATCTCCCTCTAGACGCCCCCTAGGCGACTCCCAAGCCCCGAAGACGCCTCCAACCCTTCCAGATCTCCCTGAAGATGCCTCCAGACCTTCCAAATCTCCCCCTAGACGACCCCTAGGTGACTCCCAAGCCCCGAACACGCCTGCGACCCTTCCAGATCTCCCTCTAGACGCCCCCTAGGTGACTCCCAAGCCCTGAAGACGCCTCCAACCCTTCCAGATCTCCCTGAAGACGCCTCCAGAGCTTCCAAATCTCCCCCTAGACGGCCCCTAGGTGACTCCCAAGCCCTGAAGATGCCTGCGACCCTTCCACATCTCCCTGAAGACGCCTCCAGAGCTTCCAAATCTCCCTCTAGACGCCCCCTAGGCGACTCCTAAGCCCCGAAGACGCCTGCGACCCTTCCACATCTCCCTGAAGACGCCTCCAGAGCTTCCAAATCTCCCTCTAGACGCCCCCTAGGCGACTCCTAAGCCCCGAAGACGCCTCCAACCCTTCCAGATCTCCCTCTAGACGCCCCCTAGGTGACTCCCAAGCCCTGAAGACGCCTGCGACCCTTCCAGATCTCCCTGGAGACGCCTCCAGAGCTTCCAAATCTCCCTCTAGACGGCCCCTAGGCGACTCCTAAGCCCGAAGACGCCTGCGACCCTTCCAATCTCCCCCTAGACGGCCCCTAGGCGACTCCCAAGCCCCGAAGATGCTCCAACCCTTCCAGATCTCCCTGAAGACGCCTCCAGAGCTTCCAAATCTCCCTCTAGACGGCCCCTAGGTGACTCCCAAGCCCCGAAGATGCCTCCAACCCTTCCAGATCTCCCTGAAGACGCCTCCAGAGCTTCCAAATCTCCCCTAGACGGCCCCTAGGTGACTCCCAAGCCCCGAAGATGCCTCCAACACTTCCAGATCTCCCTGAAGACGCCTCCAGAGCGTCCAAATCTCCCTCTAGACGGCCCCTAGGTGACTCCATGCCCCGAAGATTGCCTCCAACCCTTCCAGATCTCCCTGAAGACGCCTCCAGAGCTTCCAAATCTCCCCTAGACGGCCCCTAGGTGACTCCCAAGCCCCGAAGACGCCTCCAACCCTTCCAGATCTCCCTCTAGACGCCCCCTAGGCGACTCGCAAGCCCCGAAGATGCCTCCAACCCTTCCAGATCTCCCTCTAGATGCCCCCTAGGTGACTCCCAAGCCCCGAAGACGCCTCCAACCCTTCCAGATCTCCCTCTAGATGCCCCCTAGGCGACTCCCAAGCCCCGAAGATGCCTCCAACCCTTCCAGATCTCCCTGAAGACGCCTCCAGAGCTTCCAAATCTCCCCCCTAGACGGCCCCTAGGTGACTCCCAAGCCCTGAAGACGCCTCCGACCCTTCCAGATCTCCCTGAAGACGCCTCCAGACCTTCCAAATCTCCCTCTAGACGCCCCCTAGGTGACTCCCAAGCCCCGAAGACACCTCCAACCCTTCCAGATCTCCCTGAAGACACCTCCAGACCTTCCAAATCTCCCCCTAGACGGCCCCTAGGCGACTCCCAAGCCCCGAAGACGCCTGCGACCCTTCCAGATCTCCCTGAAGACGCCTCCAGAGCTTCCAAATCTCCCTCTAGACGCCCCCTAGGCGACTCCCAAGCCCCGAAGATGCCTGCGACCCTTCCAGATCTCCCTGAAGACGCCTCCAGAGCTTCTAAATCTCCCCCTAGACGGCCCCTAGGCGACTCCCAAGCCCTGAAGACGCCTCCGACCCTTCCAGATCTCCCTGAAGACGCCTCCAGACCTTCCAAATCTCCCTCTAGACGCCCCCTAGGTGACTCCCAAGCCCCGAAGACACCTCCAACCCTTCCATATCTCCCTGAAGACGCCTCCAGACCTTCCAAATCTCCCCCTAGACAACCCCTAGGGTGACTCCCAAGCCCCGAAGACGCCTGCGACCCTTCCAGATCTCCCTGAAGACACCTCCAGACCTTCCAAATCTCCCCCTAGACGGCCCCTAGGTGACTCCCAAGCCCTGAAGACGCCTGCGACCCTTCCAGATCTCCCTGAAGACGCCTCCAGACCTTCCAAATCTCCCCCTAGACGGCCCCTAGGCGACTCCCAAGCCCCGAAGACGCCTGCGACCCTTCCCGACGTCTCGTGCCTCAGTTGAGGAAGCGCCGGCAGCGTTTGGCGCCGCAGTTGCAGGGCAGCTTGGCGGCGGGTTCCTCGATGGGGAACTTGTAGTCGTAGGTGAGCTCCTCGCCGCGGCCGATGCGGCGCAGGGCGAAGATGACGATGCGCTTGTGGCCTTCCACGTGGATGACCCGCGAGTAGCAGTTGGGCTCGCACGAGTGGTTGATGAAGCGAGCGGCGCTGCCGTGCATGGTGGCGTCCACCACCTCGGCCTCGTCGATACAGAACATGTAGCAGCCAATGCCCTGCGGCCGCCGGGAGGAGGTCAACGGGGTGCGGGGTGGGGGGGACACGGAGGCATCGGGGAGGGTTGAGGAGATCGGGGAGGGTTGAGGAGATCGGGGAGGGTTGAGGAGATCGGGGAGGGTTGAGGAGATCGGGGAGGGTTGAGGAGATCAAGGAGGGTTGAGGAGATCAAGGAGGGTTGAGGAGATCAAGGAGGGTTGAGGAGATCGGGGAGGGTTGAGGAGATCAAGGAGGGTTGAGGAGATCAAGGAGGGATGGAGGCATCAGGGAGGGTTGAGGAGATCAAGGAGGGTTGAGGAGATCGGGGAGGGTTGAGGAGATCGAGGAGGGTTGAGGAGATCGGGGAGGGTTGAGGAGATCAAGGAGGGTTGAGGAGATCGGGGAGGGTTGAGGAGATCAAGGAGGGTTGAGGAGATCAAGGAGGGTTGAGGAGATCGGGGAGGGTTGAGGAGATCAAGGAGGGTTGAGGAGATCAAGGAGGGTTGAGGAGATCAAGGAGGGTTGAGGAGATCACGGAGGGTTGAGGAGATCACGGAGGGTTGAGGAGATCAAGGAGGGTTGAGGAGATCAAGGAGGGTTGAGGAGATCGAGGAGGGTTGAGGAGATCGAGGGGGGTTGAGGAGATCGAGGAGGGTTGAGGAGATCGGGAGGGGTTGAGGAGATCGAGGAGGGTTGAGGAGATCGAGGAGGGTTGAGGAGATCGAGGAGGGTTGAGAGATCGAGGAGGGTTGAGGAGATCGAGGAGGGTTGAGGAGATCGAGGAGGGTTGAGGAGATCGGGAGGGTTGAGGAGATCAGAGGAGGGGTTGAGGAGATCGAGGAGGGTTGAGGAGATCGAGGAGGGTTGAGGAGATCGAGGAGGGTTGAGGAGATCAAGGGGGGTTGAGGAGATCAAGGAGGGTTGAGGAGATCGAGGAGGGTTGAGGAGATCAAGGAGGGTTGAGGAGATCAAGGGAGGGGTTGAGGAGATCAAGGAGGGGTTGAGGAGATCAAGGAGGGTTGAGGAGATCAAGGAGGGTTGAGGAGATCGGGAGGGTTGAGGAGATC
>JAUNZM010000413.1:1800000-2170000 GCA_033459285.1 Clamator glandarius
ATCATAAACATTTGTGACGAGACCTTGAGCTGCATTAATACCCTGACAAAATATACCCTTCTTTTGCACAGTCCTAAGCAGCAGACCACCCGGTATAAATATCTATTCCATCCTGTCACCATCAGCAAAAATGCCAAAGAAGGTGAAATACGAGATGTAATGACTGCACAAAAAAACAGTACAGTAGTTCTTCACAGTGCTTTCACTTCTTATCCCACAGAATCCCTCACCAATTACTTTGGCCATGTTGCCACAAAACCCAACTCTTTTTCTAAAGATAGTGTTCCTCCATTCAGCTTTACATCATAGATTTAAATAACAGCTATATTTCTGCTCTTTTTTCCTGAGCATTACAAATGTGAACAATGCAGGCTTTCCCCTGCTACAGTTTGTCATTTTGGGATTTTGGGTCATATTGAAATGTTTGAACTATATTTTCCTCAGAAAATTGTAGAATTATGCACTCCTTGATAGAGTTCATCCTACCTCATCTAATAAACCACAACAGTAACAAACTGCAGTAATGACAAAGATGATTAACATCTGAGGAAAACTATCACATGCTAAAATAGTATAAAACTCAAATGAATCCAAGAACACTCTTTGCATTATTTTATTGTTCCTTAAAAAAAGCCCATTAAAAATGAATCTGAAAGAATTTGTTGATCTCCTTTTTAATATCTAATCTAACACTGATGTCCTTAACAACACTGCCTCAGAAGCTAATTGTTAGTATATTTTAAATGATCAGGACAATTAACAAGTTGTATTCTAAATTATGCTTTGATAAAGTCCTAGAGAAATCCTTTTCCTTACCCTGTACACTCTGGAGAGCAAGCGAGCTGAAACAGGGGACTCGGGATAAGAGAGCATCTTTAATGCTGAGCCAGAGGTTTTTCAGGTGTGCTACACTCAGTCTTCTGATAGACGGGATATGCATCCGTGGTTTATGTGTTATTCTTCATAGAAAGAAGACCCAATTAATTTTAAAACATCAGAGCTGGTACTTCAGAACCTGAACACTTGCGTTGGGTGCTTCCTTTGCACTCCAATATTTCAAAGGTTTCCCCTCAAGACAAAGGAAGCTCCTCTTCCACAGGGAACTGCTGCAACTTCTGTTACAGTGCAAGCTGTTTTCAGGAGCTGACTGGCCTTACAGTTACCTTCTGAGGGGTAAGGTACGCTTCCACCCTGGAATGCCAGTGAGGGGGAAAGTTTGAGAAACACCCAGGTGAAAGAGGAGGAGGAGAGGGTGCTCCAGGTGCTGGAACAGATTCCCCCAGAGCCCACGGAGATCACACACCAGAGCAGAGGATATTCCCTGAAAGAGCTGTGCGCTCGGGAGACCCCCTGTTACAGTAGTTTCATCATGAAGGAACAGTAGCCTGTGGAAAGGCTCCAAGTTGTAGCAGGGGAAAGGCACGAGGAGAAAGAAGCAGCAGAGCTGGGATGTTATGAGCTGACCACAGCTCCTGTTCCCCATCCCCTGTGCTGCCTGGAACAGGGGTGAAGGAGGGAGAATATAGGAGAATCAAGAGTGAAAGAGTCAGGTTGAAACACAGTGGAAAAATCAGTTTAGTTTGTCTTTGTTTCTCACTATCCAAATCTGTTTTAATTGGTGATAAGTTACATTACATTTCCTCAGGATCGTAGAATATTTTATTGGCAGGGACCTTTGAAGGTCACCTAGATCAAGCTGTTTTGCCTGGCAAATGACCTTTCTGTCTTTATCTTGACTTAGAAGGTTTAACTCATTTTCTCCTCCATCCTGTCGAGGATGGGGAGTGAGAAAGCAGCTGGGTGATTATCAGAGAGGTCCTGAATGCCCCTTCCCTAGAGGTGTTCAAAGCTAGGTCGCTTTGAGCAGCCTGATCCAGTGGAAGGTGTCCCTGCCCATGGCAAGAGGGATGGAACCAGATGACTTCAGGGTCCCTTCTGACCCAAACTACTCTAAGATCTGTCAGCCAGCCAAGGTAAATGCACCACAGTCTTTTTTTCCCTTATTCTTCAAAAGCTCAACAGCAATAATTATATCAAGAAACCAATGAATGCCTCTGCAGTGTGGTGGTGTTCTGTATTAATGGAAAATGCTACTTTACTATAAAAACAGAAGAATAAAAACTAGGATTTTTCAGGTAAAATCTTACTCTCTGTTCATTACAAAGGTCTTGTCACAGCAAGGGAAAGAAAAATTTATCTAAGGAATGGACAGGTTTGTGTATAATTATTTCACTGCTTATAACTCTTCCACTACTTTCATTGATATATTTAAGCAGATAATAGTTTTATACTTTAAATAAGTAAATAATAATACATTAATCAATTAATTTTAATAATGTTACTTACCACTCTGCTGTTGACATCTACCCATATTCTAATTTGTAAATGAATAATTAAGTGTATAGATAGTCAACCAACAAACAGTGCTTATCCAATGGAAAGGGGACTCCTCAGTAGATGGTGAAATAGCTATGTATATCGATGCTGAGGTGAAGGATGAATATAATGAAAATAATAGAATTCATACTGAAAATATGATATACAAATTGCAGTATGGGTATCATATATTTACTGGTTTTCCTGCATTTTTGTAAAATATATAAATAAATTACTATTTTATATATAATCCAAATAGTGATTATGGACTTTATTCAAAGTGAAGTTATTCATTTATTACTATCTACTCCATATTAACCTTGGAACTGTTGATAACATCCTAGGATATGACAAACACCAGTGTTCAGAAACACATGGACTAGCTAAAGAAAAATATAGAAGATGGGCAAAAAACCCCTTAAATTAACTTGAAAACAGAAAAGGAAACTTGAAAAGGCACATGTATATAGAACAAAGTTGTGAAAGATGGCTTTTGTGTTGAGGATGCCCGCATTATTAAAGTAATACAAAAATACATGTGTATGTATTTATATATTAATACTTCTATAAAAGAACTGTCCAATAACATGGCTTTGATAGCAGCAACCTCTTTGAAGTTACTTATGTTTCATAATACATTATAAAAGTCATCTAATGACTTAATTAAAAGGCGATACCATTCTCTTTACTGAAACCACTCATTTAAAGGGAACTCAGCTAGCTCGTTGGTGTGTGTAGATACAAGAAGCAAACAGAAAGATACAGGTTTAAATACATCCTAAAAATATCACTGACCATTTTGTTCTTGATTCCATCATCTGTTCCACTCTTGTCTTAAGTGTTCTCAGGCTGTCAGTTAGGACACAGACACCCAGTCATGCTCTGCTCCTGACTCCAGTCACAGCAAACATCCTAGAGAAGGAAAATGAAGTATTTCATATTGGTGAGAAAGCAAGGCACATTGCAAGACTTTCACTGTATGTTGCAGACTAGACCTCCTTTACACTCTCTGTTCTTCACAAAGAACTCATCTGTCCCTGTCTCTTCTGTGAGATGGTGCTAATTTCAGCTTTATGTCTGCTGTGGTTTCCAGGTGAGAATAATATATTAAGCCAAATACCAGTAGCAATTGAATTAAACTAGGCACTAATCATTAGATTATTTAATTTTTAATCAGGTAACTATATAAGTGATGGGAATACAGAAAGACAACTTTATTCTCTTTCACACTAAAACTGTGTAATTTACGCCCAAATGAACTACCATCCCAGGCACTTGGAAAAAGGTACTGAAAGAAGCTGCCTTTTATCACCAGTAATTTTGGAACATTTTGCTGGAACAATGATAAAATATTAGGGAATTGCAGGCCTTGTGACAGGGAAAGGAACATAAGGCATTTTATTTCTTAAATACATTTTTATTTTAACACATCCACAGAAATCTATGGCTCATTTGATACAGCCCAATTAACATGCATTCATGATGTTCTGGCTATAAAATGAAATTAATTCAATTCAGAGGTAATAAACTTCTACCCACTAAGAACTGTGTAAAGAAAATACCGAAACATTTCAGGGCAGTATCGATGTGGTAATTCATCTTTGGCAAACTTACTTCATAGTGTTCTTACTGTGGGGACAAGCTGTAAGAGTAGCTCTGAAGTTAAATTTCAGACAATCAATTTCAAACAGGATGTTATCTCTATGGCAATTGAGACAGAAAGGCAAGCACTAAAGAGAGGTGTTTTTACCCTTCCTGACGAACCATGTCAGTGGGCAAATATAGAAGTTTCAAATCATACCCAAAATCTCATTTATAGTGTTCTAATGCCTTAGCATTTAACATCTTTGATCACTGCTATAATCATTGGTTGAGTGCTATAAAACGTTGTGAGGACTAAACATCTTTAGATGCATTCTTGTTCAGTCTCTAGCTGTGGGGAAAAAAAACCTTAGAAGGAGTAAGTTGTAGGTGCACACCTAGTCTTTGCTCATGACAACGGAGAACTGTGTTTGTCAGTGCAGATTTGAGAATCCTGCCTGCTACCTGCATCTTTTTATCAACCATTTTAAAAACACAGAGGACTACAAAACTTGGGAATCAGTAGTTATTATAACTCTTTGTACAATATAACTTGACATCCTCAGTCACAGTACTTGACTGACTTCCTTTGCATTCCTTCTTTGGAAGATTCCTTCCTTTGTCTCTCCTTGGAAGATTTCTGCACCCAAACAATCTGTTTGCTGATGAGACCTTGTAAAGGAAGCTGTATTAGGGCCAGTGCTGCTGCCTTCGGAACTCAGGAAAGCTCTTTGTACTCTGGCTTGCTTTAGATGCTTACTGAATCTTACACCTGCGCTTGAGGCTCCTACTTTTGCAGAACTCAATATTGAAATAAACCTCCAGCAATCTGGGTTGCAACAATCTACCATGCACAGAGACAACCGTGTTTAAAATGCTCCTATGCTAAGCCTGCTTGGGCTAGAGCTGCAAACGTGGTGAAGCGTATGGGGTCAGGAAATGCAGTATTGCTGCTTTACCAAAATTTACCACCCAAGTTTCAGCAACGGCATTCTAAATAACTCCTGTTTCCATACACAGTATCTCAGAAATGGGTCCAGATCCTGCAGCACTAACCAAGGCATAGCACAGAAAATGTAAATGTGGCCTTGATGCCCAGAACGAGCAAGAGTCCATAACCTCAGGTGGCTCAGCTTTGTACTGTCCAGGGAAAATTATTTCCCTTGGCACCCATCCCAGATGGAAACAGCCAGGGTGTAACAAACAGGAGTGTTTTATTTTGTAAATGATTCCTCTATCAAAAAATTGCACTGCCCATCAAACCATTTGATCTTATCAGGATACATTTCACTATAATCAACTTTGATTCATTACCTTAAAGCAAGGACTAGACAGAACATACACTTGATTCAGTGGGGAATTATCTGATAAGGGGATATAGCAGACCAAATGGACTTAGCAGCAATGCATTAACTCAGCAAGTAACTCTCTTATCAACCACAACACCAACTGCGTAAAAGGTAGTGTACAACAAACTCCTTTCAATACGTCATGTCCTTTGAGCCAAGTTTGTTTGGTTCATTTTGTGGAAAGTGCCTGACTAGTGATATTGGAATCCAAGCCTCTCTTTTAGCAGCAAAACAGCAAAGAGTAGCAGCAGCTCCTGTGTATCGCTGTGCTTCAGTCCAGCTCCGGAACAGCTACTTGCACGGCTGGGAATAGCTTTTCGTGCATATCTAACTAAATATGACAGTCTTATCACTGTCATATTTATTATTTGTTACAACAACCTTACAGCTACCAGAGGGGTTATGACTAATGACCAAGATTTTGAGACATACAGCCCTGGAAACCATCCCATTCATACTGCAGAGACCAAGGAGCAGATACCAAACAACTTCAGCTATTTCTAAACTGGGGTAAATCCAGCTGTGTCAGCTACGTGGAATAGCTTAGTATCACATTATCATCATCTCAAGATGTTCTGTCCCCACCTGTGCGTACCTGCTTGTTGGCAGGTAATTTTTTTAATTATTATAACACCACAATTAAAACAGATTCTTCTTACATGTCTGCCTTAATTTAGCAGTCCCAGTGACTAAGTACTCCTCTGACAGAGCTGATAGCTCATCAGTCATGTAGCTAAGTTACTGCAATGCTTTTACTTTGAGAATTCATTGCAGTGGTTCAAGGCAGTAAGGTTGCTAATGCTTCTGACCTCAGGTGAGAAGAATGAAAAAAAATACACTGAAGATATATAAGCACTGGAAAACTAGTGAATTTCAGGCATAAAGCTTGCCATTAAGCAATATAAGCAGAAATGTTTTAAATAAAAGATGCCATTCACTGAAGTAGTTCTTTCTTCACTGCCAGAGCTAGCAAGACTACATGAAGGGTTTCTTGAAAGCAAAGAAGATTAAACACAACATTGTACAGGTACAATGCATAAACCCATCTTAACGGAGGATGCTGCCAGAGCCTCAGCTTGAAATATCTCAAAACCTATCATGTGCGCTTCTGAGCCAAAGTATGATCTCAGTGTGGCCCGCAGTACAGACTGCTGTGCATGCGTAGAGCAGAACAGTACTTACACCTTCTGTTTTGAGAAAGGAACAGACTTGACTGTTTAGTTCAAAAACAATTTTTTTTAAGATCCAGTGTATGTTTGATGGTCTTATAGTTTATTCACAGGAGAAAGAAAAGTGGTCTCTAACGCAGGAATACAAGCAAAACATAGGTGCCTGTTTCTTACAATTTCTTCTCCACAAAACACTTCCTGCTGTGATCAGCATTTCAGTTACAGCAGTAAATTTTAAGCAATTTATTCCAGTTTCAGTCCATTTACCATAACAGACCCACGGAGTCATTGGAGCTAAACAGGTGTAACCAAAGGAAGCCTTTACTCATTAACAGTTAAAGCCTCAGTCACAAGCAATTTTAAGTCCTACAGCATACCACAAATCATAATCATATTGAGCTGTTCATAGCACCTTCCTCTCCATTTTAATTTCCAGGAATAAATGGAGCAGTACACACTCACAGTTCCCAGAGCACCTCCTTGAACAGGTGCACCTTTTCTAGCGTACTTTTAAGGGCATAGCTTCCAGCTTCATCTGCCTACATGCAAGTCTCCTGAATGCATGCCATCCATTTATCCAGGCTGCCACTTACACAAAGAACAACCTCTTAACTGACTGACTTTTCACTACTCAGTCTACAGATTTATTTCTGTTACAGTAGGCTGGGGGAAAAAAAAAAAATCAATCACCTGAAATTTAGTCTCTGAGGAGTTCTGAGAGAAAAAGGTGGCATTTGGACATAAAATTAATATATAGATCATCAGTATATAAACAAAAAAAAACCCCACTGTCTTTATTAGATTATATCTTATATATATGCCTTTGCTCATTTTCCTGCTCTTTTCCTTGGTAGTGCACAGTAAGTACAATGAACTCAGCACATCCTGACCAAGATGTGGGATTACATGCTTACATGCTTTTCCTTGGCTTTATCTGCGAATGAGACACTCTAGGATGATTCACCAGACACTTCAGATAAGAACAGGCTGAGAAGCAATAGAAGATAAATGAAATTAAGAACAGAAGCTAGAGTGCTATATTTTTGTTAGCATTAACATAATTCCAGTCTACTGTGGATTTCACAGGGAAAAATCCTTGATACGCAGCAGTTCAGGATTTGACATTTCTGAACTATGCCTATATTTTCCTTCAACTGATACACGCTTTTCTTTTTTTTTAAAATGCCTAGACTTATTTCTCAAACATGCTAATGGTGTTGCTTACGTTCAAAGTCAACCAGCACTTTCCTGTGAAACAAATTCTGTCTCAATTTCAAAATTAAGATATTGTCAGTACATAAGCATAACTGGTTTGGCCAGCTTTGAAGACAAAATTACACAAAAAAATATCATTTTGCTTATGTAGCAAAATTATTTTCATTTTCTGTCATGACAATTTGAGGGTTTGAAAGAAGAATTCAAATTCAGTATAGAGGTATACCTTTGCATAAGGAAAAGGCTTCTCATTTATCTTCCAGAAAACTAATTCCATATGACTACCATAAAATCTATTTTTAAAACAAAGCAAACAAACCAACCAACAAAAAAAAACCCAAAAAACAAGAAACAACTCAAATCTATGAGCTTGAACATAACCAAAAAAAGCTGGCATCTAAATTCCTGGACAGCTCAATTTTTACTCTGTAAGAATGGGCTACGCCCACAGATAAACTTAATTATAAAATGAAAGAAGCTAAATTACTAATTACTTTTTCTGTTCTCTTATCTAGTGGTACAACAGACGTGCATCTGGTTCCTGGACACCACATCTCCCTGGGACCCACAATGACATGGTAGAGAAAGGGCAAGGAGCCAGGGAAAGACAGCATTTGGGTATAGACTGGTATTTATAAGATGCAATCCTAGTCTTCTGAATGTTTGACATCTGATACAGGAGAAGAACTGATTACTCGACACTGCAGCTGAAGCCAAGAGAGCTGCTAAGGAGCAGGTACTTCCATTTCTGTGTTCGTTTTTTGACATTAAAAGTAATACACACTCACTGTAGAATCATAGAATCATAGAATAACCAGGTTGGAAGGGACCCACCAGATCATCGAGGCCAACCACTCCTATCAAACACTAAACTATGCCCCTTAGCACCTCGTCCACCCTTGCTCCACCCATGCCTTAAACACCTCCAGGGAAGGTGACTCAACCACCTCCCTGGGCAGACTGTTCCAGTGCCCAATGACCCTTTCCGTGAAAAATTTTTTCCTAATGTCCAGCCTAAATCTCCCCTGGCAGAGCCTGTGGCCATGCCCTCTCGCCCTGTCCCCTGTCACTTGGGAGAAGAGGCCATTACCCTCCTCTCTACAACCTCCTTTCAGGTAGTTGTAGAGAGCAATGAGGTCTCCTCTCAGCCTTCTCTTCTCCAGGCTAAACACCCCCAGCTCTCTCAGCCACTCCTCATAAGGCCTCTTCTCCAGACCCTTCACTATATTCAGATATTCCCATTTTCATAACTGGGGTAATAACAGAATCTCATTTCTTGTGAAAGAAATCCTTCAGTGTTTGTATCGAATGCAGATGCTAGGGTGAAAAGTGCCACAAAGAAATGATTAGGACTTTAACATCTTATGTTGAGAATATCCATTTGGTAGAAAATCACAAACATACTGCGTACTTTCAGCAAATGTAGAAGCATTACACCTCTAGTTCTAATGAACATTATTACTCTGTGCTGTATATTCATTTGAAAGGGGTCTAGAGGCAAAGCCTAAATAGATCACACTGGGAACTAGAAGATGCTATTAGTCTTCAGGATCCTTATTGTGGGAAATATTTCACACGTAACCTGGATAATGTTTTTTTATCAAAAAATAAGCTTTCATAAGCAATATAAGCTTTCAATAACCAATTATAGTTCATTAATATTTTGCAGAGATCCGATTTCAAAGAGCTTCAATAACCATTTTACTCCTATATGAAAAGATGAGAAGCACAATACCTTTGCAGCTGTAAAATCTAGGTGACCTTAATGAGTTTGAGCCCTAGATTAATGACACATAATGGAACATAAGCAAAAAATTACTCCTTCAGATTTTTTGATAAGTTGGTCCTTGTTTAACATAGAAAATACATTTGTACTCACTGAAGCCTTGGTGGACCTTTCCATAGGAAAGTCATGCTTGCTGCCATTCACTGCCTTCTTTCTGAAATCAGTATCTCATCCCAGAAACTAGCAATCTGTCATGTACTAAGTACTAAGTCACTGAATAAAGGAGAACACCATAGTTCCAGATATTTTTATAACGAAGTCTTAAAGTTTCCTTGATTTGTGAAGAAGGGATAGTATTTGGAGCTGCAGAAATTAAAATTAAGTGCAGTCATATTAAACAGAGTGTATAGGAATAAGAATAGAGGTTATGGTGACATGTTCCTGTTTATTTGCTTGTGTGTACATGACAAAATTCAAAATGAGGATTCTCCACAGAATGATGCTGCAAAGCAGAAAATGTATCTAGCAATGACAGAGATTATAATCTTCAACCATCTAAAGGTAATCCTCCCTGTACTGTGCAAATATTTGTTTTGAAGCATGTCTGTCTCTGTTCTTATACCTCTGACTGTTATGCCCAAAGCAGAAGGCATGAAATCACACCAGAGATGATCCCTCTCATACACTGAGCATTCATATTCACCCACATATACAGTTTCTTTCTTCAGAAACTAGGTCTTTTCTACTGTATGTATAAAAACTTGTCAGCCTGTGGCTTATAAATTCATTGGCCAGATTCCCTGAAACTCAACCGCATGATAGAAATCTTAAAAATATTCAATGCTAGACTTCATGTTTATCTTTACTCTGACATAGACTTTAATCAGAGTTGCCATGCACAAATCCAGGAGAAATCAGGTTCTCTCATTCACAGCTCAAAAAAAAAACATTTGAGTTCTCTGCAGCATTGATAACAGCTCTGGAAGCTGGAGCAGAATTTCAGTAGGACCCATCCTATAAATTTGCAGGGCTCTGGGTTGCCACAGCTACTGAAACTTGAGCTGTGATCATCATATGGATGTCTTGTTACTCTCACATGCCGCCTGCTCCAGCCTCAGAGTCAGTGACACTGCTCATACAGCGCATTGTACCCAGGACTGCAGTGTCAGCCCCTAATTTTAACTATCTGGAAAGCTAGCAAGTGTCTTCAATGGATATAAACTCAAGTAATAACTGACTGTGAAATAATTCAGTTTAAAAGATAAGAGATTTTCATCAAAACATGAATTCCCAGCTGATGTAATCATCAATGTAATAATTTCAATGCATTCAACAGAACTACATCATTTTAGCTTAACTAAAAAGCTGGAGTAAAAATGCCTTCCTTTGACTACCGACCTGGCAAGCACTTTACTCATACTCAGTTTATATGCAGTAGAAAATCCTTGCAGTTCTTCAGCATAAGCAGAAGCTTTATCCTCTTAATTATTTAAGGTAATTCAATGCGGTAGTCACTGACCTGGCTGAATAACAAGAGAGACAGTCACCGAGGTTTAGATTACACTTCAAGCAAGCTAAATTGTCACTTTTTCTGTGAAGATGCAGCTCCAGTAATTTATTCAACACTGCCATCTGTACTTCTCATAAAGGAAATGCATTTTTCACAATAAAACATGAAATGTTGTTAAGAGATAAGTAAAGCCTAATCTTTTGCTTAAATTTGCATCAGGGAGTATTAAGATGAAATATTTTACAAGCAGCATTAAGCTCTAGATTGGAGACTCTTAGCTTCTCCTTCACAGTGCTGCAACTTCTGCACATTTCTGTCTTTCTGGAAGGACTACCATTAAAAGCAATGGCTATATTACACAATTAAAGCAGTTGTTTCAAAATCTCTCCCAGAAGTTAAAAACACTCTTGGAGAAGCCTCTAAGAGCAGCTGGGTAGACTGAAAGGAAAAGCAGTTGAATTACATAAGTCTTACGTACAAATCCTTCTGTGCACTTTACTATCTTTTTTTATTTTTCCTTAAAATTCTTCTTTGCAAATATGTACAACAAATGAGATCTCTAAAAAAAGTTACAGTTCCCACTGCACCTGTAACTCAATGCCACACCCTGAGGTAGACAGATTAGGGCCCAGAATTGTATTTAAACATTTAGTTTATTAACTATAACGTTACAATTCTGAGTCAAGAATATAAGCTCACATCTAGGCCAATATTAGCATCCTATAAGGGTTTGAAAAGGGACTATACGATCCGTACAGAGTTCAGTGGTAGAGTCTTTAATTAATTCCTCGAAGCTGCTGCAGGTGAAGTTTCTGCAAATGCTCTGGTGCCTGTGGGTTGTTGGGGGGTCTCAGGCCAGCTGAGAGGGAGCTCTGATTAGTGCGTGCTCCTCTCATTCTCTTATAGTCCGTTCTGGAAAGAGAACTGCTCGGGTGCCAATCGGCCCACCTCCTTTACCTTTTGTCAGTGGTTCCAATGGTTTGGGGACAGTGGATTGCAGTGCAACCCCCACCCACGCGTAGAAATCCAGAGAATTCCAAGGTCATAGATCAGGATGTTTCCATCACAAAAACTCATAGTATTTCTGTTCACAAATCTTATTAATACTTCTGTTTTGAGGACCACCTCTGAGTCTTTGTTTTTGTTCCGCACCTCCACCTGCTTGGTGTGTGGGAGGAGAGGGGGTGTACCCAGGGCCCAGTTTGGCCACCAGCCCTCTGCCTGGCCACTCTCCACCCTGGGGCTCAGCAAAGCAGCAGCCGGGGGCAGGGGGAGGATATGTCACTGTGTGCCATGCAGTCTGCCCACACAAAAACCATGAGTTTACAGTTCTAAAAATTCAGTATACTGAAGGTTGCTGCTGAATAGGATATTTTCTGTTATGCTATAAATATTACCAGCCTAAAAAAAAAAAAAAACCCAAACCAACATCTATTCAAATATTTATAGAATCATAGAATAGTTTCAGTTGGAAGGGACCTTAAAGATCATCTAGTTCCAAACCCCCTGCCATGGGCAGGGACACCTCTCACTGGGTCAGGCTGCCCAAGGCCCATCAAACCCAGCCTTGAACACCTCCAGGGATAGGGCAGCCACCACTGCTCTGGGCAACCTGGGCCAGGGCCTCACCACCCTCACAGTGAAGAAATTCCTCCTTATGTCTATTCTAAATCTTGTGCTCTTCAGTTTATACCCATTCCTCTTAGTCCTATCACTACAAGTCTTTGTAAACAGTCCCTCCCCAGCTTTCTTGTAGCCCTTTCATGTACTGGAAGGTCGCTGTAAGGTCTCCTTGGACTTCCAAGTGATATAAGCAGAAAGTTAGGGATGAATCTCTTTCAATTATAGCACCGAGGACCCTAGCCAGAAAATTAACAGTATTTGTATGAGCTACCACAGCAGTTCTTTCTCAGTGACAGCACTAGTGCCAGGTACAAGACTTAAGACCCTTTCCTTGAATCATAGCTCAAGACACAAGTTTTGTGTCCTACCCTCAATGTTATCTTCAATAGTTTATAAATTCCAGCTCTAATCTGGAAGCAAAGTATGCTCCATCATGACCCACAGATGCACATTTTTTGTATCAGCCTTAAGAGCTAACCAAAATGTTTTCACATATAAATACACGTTTTTTTAAAAAAAGTTAAAATTTGAACATCATTTACATGGTTTTACAACTTTCTTTAAATTTTTCAGAAAATGATTAGTATCTAGCCCCTAGTTAATAAATTATTCTCCTAAGACTCTAAATGTATACTAAAATACTATGGGAAATGTTAAAAATTAGCTTATTTGGGATAAGTAAATTGGAAACCATTTCAGTGTTTTGGCACTTTTAATTACACTTCCTTTTCACTTAGCTTGGTTTTTAGGGAAAATATGTCCCTTCCTACAAAACTCAATAAATCCTTAAATCCAATTACAACCGAATTATCTCAATAGAAGATGGACAGCAAATTATTATCTATGTCTCTGAATTTCTTTGTCAAAAGCAGTGATGTGACCAGTCAATCCCACCCAGTCTGTATCATTAAAAGTCATAGCCTTTACCTGGCCTTTCTGAGCATGTTTTTGGCCAATGGCAAATGGAGGGTGACTCTTCAGTCTGATGACTACCTCAGCTGGAAGCATGATCTAAGAAATGCTTAATTTTACACATAAACCAGAACAAGGAGAAAGGTTGAGAACTAGGATTGTTTCCATAACATTTGCTGCATCAGACATTAGAAGTTGTCCAGAGAAGCAGAAGATCCATGCAAATCCCCACTCCAAATCCATCAAAGGCAGGATTCTTCTCATCTGTTTTCCAGATGCACTACTGTGTATGAGGCAGGAATGGCACCTCCATTATAAAGAGCCTCTGGATAACGATGACCAAGTTGCTGGTAAATCCTTCCATGTCTCAGGTACAGACTTTGGCAGTCCCACCAAGTAATCCCACACATACTCAGCAGAAGAAAATATACATGGGCTTCACCACCAAAAACCGCACTGCCAAGAGACAGCTGCCTCCGTGGTCAATCAGGAGCCGAGTTGAGATTTTTGTGAATACTCGTGACATCTAAACACTGGCAACTAAAAGAAGATTTAGTGCCTGTATGTTCCTGCAAATCAACCCTACAGAGACTTTTCCCATCCTAGCCTTTCAAAAAGATGAGAATAATAGGTCATCAATAACACTCACTATCTTCCTGGCAAACTTTTTCTGGATGCAAAATGTAGCTAATCATGCCAATCCATTTTCTTCTATTGTTGACATGAAATATCACATACCTCCAGGCGAGAAAGGTTTCCTCATTTTTGATATTCAGATAGTTTCAGGCAACTGAAGTAACCTCCAGACAGCTAAGGGAAATTGCCAAGGGAAGGGTGCAGGAGTACAAGTGCCATTTTGCACACAATTCATCATTACTCTCTGCTCTCTGGAAAGTTAGCCCTTCTACAGTCTACCCTTGAATTCTATCTTTTGTTCCTTCAGAGAGAAATAAGCCAAGAAGTTTAATAGTTTGACAGGAAATCTTTTGAAAGACACTGACCTTAAAAACAAATTCAAAGGCACAATCAGAGAAAAAAAAGTGAATAGACAATACTCAGGTTGTTGCAAAACCACTCTTGAAAAGCTCCTGGAATACAATTTAGAATGATGCCATTTAAAATACAGCCACTCTGTAACCATCTTCTTCAGTTTAAATACCATAAGATAACTCCTCCTGAAGACGAATTGCTAAGTCTGGAATATTGCATCAGGACTGCTGGCAGGCTTTATACACACATATCACAAAAAAAAAAAGACTAGAGACATTTATTGTTTACATTTACTTTTGCTGTCGAAGTTAGCCTGGTTTTGGTAACTGTGCAAACCCATCTGACAAGTAATTCATTCACCGTAGTCCACAGATTACTGGAAGGATAATGGCTGCAAACAGCAATGCTCTGACTTGCAGATTGTTGCTTCAAGACCACCTAGCAAATACAGTATCTCCTCCTGTAGTACACCTACATCAAGAGAATTGTCACCTGAAGGTTAAAAAAAAAAAATGTGTATATTCCATCAAACATTGTCCAGAATGTCCTATGGGGTAGGGCAGTCCTCAAATATTCTTACAGAGATTCAACCTTAGCTATTGTTGTGCAATGAACTCCCTAACTGCACCTTGCATTGGTACACTAAATACCTCTATGTGACCTTTGTAAAGCAATTTCCTGCATGAAACACATCTCCATGTGGCATTCTGTTGTCTACCTCCTTCTTTAACTCCAGAAAAGTGCCCTATCTCAGTTTGAATATATACAGATAACACAGGAAGGACTTGACAGATACAGAATGTTCATGAGCTACATTTCTAAATTAAAAAATTAGTAGGCTGGAAGCAGAGATAATATCAGCTTATACCCAGCATGCTAACCTAAACCACTTAACAAGCTTCTCCTCCCTTAAATTCAATTATTTCCATTTTTCTGATAAGTACTGTTATAAAAAGTGTAATCCCACGTGAAAAGCCTAATTTTCTGTCCCTGTTTTATTTCTAGTTTCATTTAGGATGCTTTTATTTGAAAGCAACATGAAATAACTCTTTGCAACACACTGATAAAAAAGTGTAAGAATGCCTGAGAACACAAATCTATCACAGACTATAAAATATCCATTAAGGTTCCCTGCCTTTCCAGAGAAAGCTCTTCCCCTGATGTGGATATCCAGGCTTGGCAGTTATTCATAGTGCAGAATTACCCCAGTTCTCAGAGGAAAGATTTCTGGTAACATAGTCTAGGCAGGTTAAAAACTTGCTTTCTGTTCCTTCCTATCTAGGATATCACAGAAGCGTAGGAGGATGCAAGTCTGACTACTAGCGCCAGACACAATGTCATCAAAAATTCACTCTACTGTGCCATGTGGGCTTGGAAGGCATGCAGCACGTCAGGGAGCTGGAGTAACTGAACTCTGATGCTCTCTCTGATGACAGAACTGAAGAACCTCCATATTCATGTGCCTAACAAGAGGGTGGCAAAACACAGATGGTATGGAAGGCAAGACTCCCACCTATGGCCAGCAGTTGTGACATATTGGTTCAGAAACCATGCATCTGCAAGAGCACGTGCTCAGAGAATAACAAAGAACTTTCCAGGGAGCTGTGCTCCACGTGGAGGAGATGGACTGTTTGAGACCAAACTTGAGGAACAATCCGTTTCTCAAATATTTTAAATTTTTGTTAAATATTATTATATAATTGGAAATACATTATTGGTAGTAGTCAAATTAAATGTGTTATTTACTGTGACTGAAACATTTAAGTCAGCTAAAAGTCCCAGTAAAGCCCTCCTGAAGTATGTATGTAACACATTCATACTGAAATCTTCATAGTCAATATAGAGGAAAAAACAGATTGAATATCTTCCCAGTCTTTTCTTGGTCGTATGAGGCACATGATGAAAACCAGGATAGTGAAATTCTCCTGAGTTGTTTTTTGTACTTCATACACGGAAGAATCACATAAAGGAGTTTTATTACTATTGTTTGACCATTATAAGTATTTCTAACAGGGAGTTAAGTCTCCCACTTGAAACAAATATGTCACCATTATTTATGTGAACAATTGTGTTAAAATAGAATATTTACGGGATGGAAGGAGAATAAGGAGGGCTGGTAACAGCTGCCAGAGAACACTGAAAGCATGTAATTAGTTTCTAGCCACTAACTAAACCCCAAAAAGTTGACATAAAAAGAAGTCATTATTTGCCAGTAAGCGAGCGCATCCTTTGTGACAGCCACAAAGGGACAACCTAGAATTACTTTACAATGCAGCTGTAATAAAAACCTCACCATGATATTAGGCAACTTCACTGGGTTCATGAGACCTATAGAAATACAGAATAAACCCAGTCTAGTGTCTCTATAAGAGATTTACGCTAAAGTCTGTGATGTGATTAGGATTTTTTAATAAATAAGCATTAATGATTAATGAAATTCATATAGTGATTATGCTTTCAGATTCCTATCTTCCTGTGCAACTGAGAAACAGAAAAACATGGCTATCGATCAGTTTGTTTTCGGAGAGGTCCAGTAAATACTGCAACTAGATGTACTATTAGATATTTAATGACAGTTATTGCATGTTATTTAACTAACAACTGTCTTCTCAGGAGTGTGATGTTTAGCAACGTAACGTAGTTTTCCAATAACCTTATTTTCATCTTTGAGTCTTCAAGTAAGATGTTTAACTGCAATTCTCTGCTGGGAAGTGTTATCATATGTGCCAAAACCACATGTATTTCCCTTAAAAAGCCAAAATAAGGTACAGCGTACAGCTGTTTTAAATAGTCACTGCCATTGCATAGTACCTATACCAGCACAAGAGTGGATAGCCTACCACGCACAAGGCTTGGCTGTGACAACGCTATTAATTTCAGACTTGAAAGAACAGGCCATAAGATGTTTTTTACACCAGACATCCAAGATACCAGAACACCCCTGGGTATGACGGAACCCTGACAGCTTCCTCACCCTCCATACCAAGCTCAGATTAGAGACCTGATCCGCTGGATACCTGTGCAAATCTTTCCAGCTGTAGGTCTGTCCTTGGCAACAAGGCAGAGTTCTGCAGTCTATTCTAGTATCTGGTACTGAAACCAAATCTAAATTATATATTACTATAAAAATATCCTGTTTGACTGTAAATCAAACAGCATAGTCCTTTAGCGAGTGTCAGTATTATCCTGGAGAAGGAAGGCACAAGAGACACTGGATTATTTTCATTAAGACCTTTTTTGAAAACAAACATAATTTTTTTAATCATTTTATAAGCTATGTGAAAAATGTAACTCCATCATTATGTCTACCTGTTAGATCTTCTCAGCTAACTCATTAGCATCTCAGGGTCTGTTTTTACACCTGGTCACATATGTTCATACAATTTGCATCATTTTCTTTCGTGCTTTACCTATGTGTTGTTCCCAGTGCTCCTGGGCGTATGATCCACAGGTAAGAGAATACTCATGTGTTAATTATGTCAAGATGATTACTTGAGGTTAAGTTCAGCAGTGATCACATCTACTTGGACAAAGCGAGAAATAAGACGTGCCAACAATATCACTTTACAATATCTGTTCCTGGAAGCTCTTTTGCCTGAGGTGACAATAATCCTCTAAGCTGGAGGTTCAGGAGGTTCAGGCATTTAAGCGTGATAACCAAGGTTAAAGAAATTCATGCGATCACAGACAGGACTGTCAGATTGTGTAACTGGATTATCAGAGAGCATCACAAACAACTCTGGCTGGCAAGTTCTGAGACAAATCATTTGTTCTCCCTGATTCAGATAAATGGGTTCCAAAGATCAGTTTCATATATCTTTCTAGAGTTCCTGATCCTGAGTTATTGAAAGTGTTTTGACACATTCAAAGACCTCCATTCAAGTTCCTAAAATGAATGACACCTGGTGATTAGCACCACTGGCAAGCAGATGCACAGCAGATTAATGAAATGTTTCACAGTCTGAAAGTAGTTTAAAAAGCACATCAAGAGTCAAAGTATGCATTACTTTTCTCCGATTAAACTTCTTTGGAATATCTGCAGAGAAATTCAAGCCTTCACAAGAATTATATCTAAAGATTCCAAACACATCGTGTCCAAACAACAACAGACTGTGATCCTAAGAATGCTTTGGAGATATTTTTTTTCTGTTGTATTCTCTTTTTCCTTTGAATAATAATCACATGTAGAAAAAAATACTTAGTACATACTTTGCTGTTTAAACATTGCCACCATATAACAGGTCAGCTAATCCAACAATTCCATCTCAGCCAGGGATACAACTGCAGGACAAGGTAATCAGTCTCTCCTCCTCTCCTCCCCCGACAATGCCTGTCATGGATATAAGAAACACACCACTATTTTATTAAGAACACAAAGAAATTTGTTCATGAAAATCATGCATGGAATCTTAATCTCATGTCCAGTTATGTATCCAAAGGGACTGAAAAGGTTGTGTTAGGTTCTGTGGCAGATTGACCTTTTTCATCACATACCAACAAATATCATACCCTGCAAACTAAGAACACAGAGTTATGTTTTGTTTTGTTTTCTTTTGCACATTTCAAACTTCCAGAAATGTGTCAGCAAATTTGATCTCAAAGAACATGTAGAGGATGTGTCACAGTGAGCACCTAGGTAGCACATGTTCCTAAGGGCACTCTTCTACTGCAGTGTTGCAAACCACTTTCCTCCAAGGTGAACAGGACACCCTTGCAGTTCTTTGTCTTTGAACCACTGCTTCCTCTTCCCCAGGAGAGTTTGCACAGTAGATAAAGACTCTGCAATAGCTAGTGGTGTTCTCACCCTTAATTAGAAAATGTAATATCCAGTTTTTACAGTCTGCCCTTGAAGAGAGGATCAAGTAAGAAAGCTAAATGTGATCCCATTTTATAAGAATAGGTGATATAGAATTAATCTTGGAAAAATGAGGCAGGTGATAAGTCAGATAAGAACCGAGCCTCCTTACTCTTACTTAGGATGCTCTCAAACCTCAGCCAGAGAAATGGAAATCTATGAAAGGGTACCTGGCTGAACTGCAGTGGACTATATCCAAAAGCAGATTAAGTCTCAAGACAGGCATACCTTGAGAGATTTATTCCATTAGTCTGCAGAAAAGAGGGACATTAATGTGAAAAAATTCTAGTTTAAATCACTGAGCCAATTCTATTTTGGCTGAAACTAAGTTAGATCTCAATAGACCTACAAGTAGAATAAATTTGTCCTCTGGGATGGAGGTTTTGTTTGTGTGGCTGCAATATTTTATTATTTACCTGATAAGTTAATTTAATACACTACCTTCTTGGTAGGCCAAGGTAAAGAGATTAATAACTATTCTTGTGGTCAAAGCCATTATCTCCAAAACATTTATTCAGATGGTACATTTCCCTTGAAATTTGATTTTAGCTTCAGCTGTATTGTTTTCTAATTGCATTTGGTGGAGGTTTCACCCTTGTATCTGTATGAGCTGAATTACTCACAGTTAGAATTTTATTGCACCTAAATTTCAAGTTTGGAATGTTGCTTCACATGTGATTAATTTGAGTAATTGTCAAGAGTCTGCCAAACAGCCTGTGTTCACTGAGATGAGGCTTTATAAATCAGACAGGCAGTGGGTCTACCAGGAGACTTTGTGCAGTAGATAAACACTCTGCAACAGCTACTGGTGTTTCATCTGTAATTAGAAAATGCATTGTGCTCCAATTAAGGAAATTAATTAAAATCAAGCAGATGGTAATCAAGGCATATTGCAATATAATTTTCTCTAGCACATGCATTACTCTCAGGTGCTATCAATGAAGAGTATTGGTTTTACACTGCAAATTTAGCTCCAGGTTACATTATCTTGACTATCTGTTTCTTAATATAGTCTTCTCACTCATTTTTCAACTTACTTTTCATCCAACTGTACAATTAGTCCTGTGGTACACATAAAAGGCAGTGGCTACAAAATACAGAATTTATTATAGGATATTTTTCCTCCCTTTCACAATACTCCCAGTCAAAGAAAAAGCTGTTCGCAAATATCAACGAAAAATGCAAACTGATTTCATCACTATGTGTGATGTCATTGATCATGTAATACAATGAAAATTATCATCATATTAACACCTGAAAACCAGGGAATGTAGATAATGGACAAGGAAGCCTCTGAAATGAAAAACGCGTGATAAAAACTATAAAACAAGCACTCAAAACAACCTGTCCACATTTCAACAAATGCCTAAAAATTACAGGAACATTTAGAAAATTCAGGATCTTTTTCCCCAGTTATAAAGACTGAAATTAAAAAAAAAACAACAAAAAACCCACAAGTCACAAAACCTAGAGTAGCTCCATCAACTTCAGTCATTCCAGTGTTTGATTATGTTACTTTCCTTACCACAGTGTGGATGCACACTCTCCATATGTTTCTATGATGGAGGTAATGCGTAATTTTCACATCTTCAGATTTTAATGCAAACAGATGCAAAAACATCATTTCAAGGCATTTTGGATCAATTCCAGCTAGTAATGATACCCTGTCCAATGCTCTAAATACACTCCATTTTTAACTGAGCTTGGCAGAAATGTGCCAAACATCTAAGACTGACTTAGTATCAGGAAACCAATGTATTTGTAACTAACAAAAAACCCCAGAAGAGAAGAATACATAAGGGGAGAACTGATTTTTAAAGCGTCACACAATTGGAGCCCCTTGCCATGTGAAGATTTGAAAACTGGTCAAAAAGAGGAATACAAAACCTCCTGCGGTACACAGCAGTAACAGCACAGACAGCATGCTACGAGAGCTTTCTGCAGATACTGAGTTATAATTACAAGGAAGTAAACGATTGTGTGGGATAAATATGTAAACTAGGTTGTTTCCACGGTACCATACACAACCCTCTTCTCCCAAGTGACAGGGGACAGGATGAGAGGGAATGGCCACAAGCTTCGCCAGGGGAGATTTAGGCTGGACATTAAGAAAAAATGTTTCACAGAAAGGGTCACTAGGCACTGGAACAGGCTGGCCTAGGGAGGGGGTCGAGTAGGCACGGGTGGACGAGGTGCTAAGGGGCATGGTTTAGCGTTTGATAGGAATAGCTGGACTCGATGATCCGGTGGGTCTCTTCCAACCTGGTGATTCCATGGTTCTATGATTCTAAGTTTCACCACAACCCACCTTTCTCATTAATTATCATCTTGGGTTTTGTGTTACCTGAAGCCAACAACCCTGTATAGCCTCTATGTTTCTATAGTGTGCCCTCTTGGGTCAAAGCTCCCGTGTTAGCTTAGATCAGTGGATTAAAGAGCCTTAACAAGGCAGCAGGTTGAAGGAAACGTCAATGATATTTTTTCCCAAAAAAGACAGTTGTTTGACATTGCATAAATAAGCACATACTTATTTTGAGTATTACAGCCCTGAATTGTTCTTAACTAACACATTCCAAATGCAAATAGAGAAATCAGTAAGAAAAATATTGAGGAAAACCTGCAGTTTTTCCAGGTATCAAAAGGCTAATCTCCCTTCACCTGGTAAATTATGCTCATTCAGATGCAAGTAATGAGAATTTTCACACCTTATATCAATCTGTCATTATCTACTTTGTTAATGCAATACTCTTAAATTTTGCAAAACAATTCTTTACTTTAACTGGTTAAGCAGTAATAATGCTCTTTAAGTAGTTTAAGAAAATAAGTAGGGCTTCTTTTTAGCTTTCTTTTTCATTGATCACTACTTCAAACATATCCTATATGTTTTGCCCCTTTACATCTTTAGATATTTTAACAAAAAAATCAGTTTTGCAAAGAACTTCTTAGTTAAAACTATTAGACAAACAAGGCTGAGAGTGGATCATGAGCACCAATATTGCTGTGGTTTATAAATACTGATTATGGGTACAGCTGCTCTAAAGCAATGGCTCTTTGCACCAAAGTTTAAAGCTACACAGAATGACAGAGAAAACCAAGCAAGCCCAGCAAACTTCCTGTAAAGTACTGTATTTCCATCTTTATCCTCGAATCCAAAAGGCTTCTGCAAATCCAAATCAACTTTTTTGATTTTGTTAATTAAATTACTTCTTAATGGCAATGTCAAGCTCCTGTGTGAAATGAACTGTGATTACATACATAAAAGCTATTTGCTTTATGTATATAACATTTGGGCCCAGCTTTGCAATGAATAATGCAACCTTATGAAAGCTGTTTAACCACATTTCAAACTCCCATGCGTAAAATAAAAGTAGTATCTATTATTGAAGATTATCATGATCTGCAGAAGCTTTTCAGATCATCATATTGACAGAATAATTCAAGATATTTTCCTCAATTAAAAAAAAAAGACCCTGCAAATTCCGACTGAAAGGAAATACAACCAAATTAGAGTCTGCTGTGGCACAGAATGCTTTGGCCAGCTTGCTTTTGTAAGTATATTAGCTTACTTTCATCATCCTGCACAGACATAACCTGGAGCTATACAAACTCAAAAGCAGATCAGAGAGAATGTCGATCCAAAGCAGCACTGTATGTAATCCTGTTATACAAAATGATTATTTGGCCATCTCTGTTTCTTCTCTTCTCATTGGGCTTTATACCGAATTGTCTTATTCGTTGTGACATCTTCATGTTAACATCCTTTCATATCATCTAGCAGGTCCATGAAAAAGCCCAGAACTCTAGTCATGTTAATGCAGAATTCAGAATATGAAACAGAGAATAAAAACATATGCTAGAAAGGAAAATAACCTTTTATGTTCCAGATTATCTATATATAATGAAGATAAAGAAAGATGACAAGACATATTGATGATAGCTGTGAATTTGGGAAGCTACTGAGTGGAGGTTTCTTTTTAAAAGAATTTGATCTTTTTTGGCCAAAGAAAAGATTTGCCTCCGTGTCTTTTAAGTCAAATGATAAACAGCAGCATAACCTTTCTAACCATTCAAGCAATGGCACTAGCGACGCAGTGATCCCATAATAATGGGATTCCCTCTCTGCCCTTACAATTGAATTCAGTTTATCACTTTTACTAAAGATTACCAAAATACATAGCATATATTTTTCAGAATGCTGCAAAGATGATAGGTAATAGTGGGGTCAGAAGACAATAAGCCTTTGACAACAATCACTCTGTAAGCCCAGATCTGCCTGTACTAGAAAGAGTGAAAACGATATGATAAATCAAAATGGAAATATATAATTAAGCAGCAAATCTACCCTCCTCCTTATCTCCATTCAGACTTTATGTGCCTTGGTAACAAATCCATTGTAGTCAAAATGATTTTCAATAGATCTGTAAGTGGTCAAGAGAAGATTCAATTAGACACTGCTGACCCCTACTCCACTGCTCAGTACAGTTTTCTTAGGCTTTGAGGAAAGAAAATCCTTTAGTGTGTAAGGGGAAAGCACAGTTTAGATGCTGATGTAGTTCACTTGCCAGAATAATCTATAAAAAATACTGTCAATAAGAAAATTAAGAACAAGAAAGTTTCCATGCAAAACTAATAAGGAGCATTTGATTTTGAAAAAATGAAGAGATTCTTCTCACCTAGTTTTTCTTATTCCTTGTTCACTAGAATCGACTGCTTAACAAGAAAACCAAACCAGTGAAAAGGAATGGCTGACTGGAGATCAGAAGTCAGGTACTTCCATCCTCTGGGAAACAGGATATTCAGTATAATGGAATAGAAGGAAAAGTACTTTCTCGGTGCAGTTAAGTAGTAGTACAGCTAGTAAATGAGACAGTTCCCTACAGTTTGAGGTTAGGCCAGAAAAAAAGAGCTTTGTGAAAAGCAGGGAGTGTCAGGCATAAACTGCAAACCAGTAGCTGAATTCAGAGTCTGCCTTGTTATTCGCTGCTTAATATTATTTTTGTAGCATACTGAAAAATGCTTTCCCTATGGTACCTTAGAGAATATATCACCTAGTCTTACGGCGGTCAAACGAGCTTTCAGACCTCTACCAAGGTCTTCCAGATTATTAGAGGAAACAAAATGGGTTACAGACATTTTAATTCAGTCTTACTCTTTTAAAGCTTCCTATCTGCCATCTGTTAACTAAACAGAGATCCTAAATGCTGCTACAGATTCAAGGTAACTTTCTACTGCACCCAGATGTCTCCTTTGAAAAGATGTTGCCAATTAAGTTGCTACCAATTCTATTTTAACACCTTGTAGACAGAAGACTTTTCCAGGTTAGTTACTATCATTGCTGCCTACTGGAGATGTGTGTGTGAGTTTATTTCCACATATACAAACACACACATCAATGTCTATTGAAAAATACTGTCCTGATTCATGATCAAAATTCAGCATAATTGAAACTTTCATCATAGATAGCCTGGTTATCTATCTGGTTACTTTTACAATATTAAACGCAATAAGAGGAGAATCTTTACCTTGGCTGTGATTATAACTTTCAGCTGCAACACATTTTGATAAACAGAAAAACTTCATATTTCTTCACTCTCAGTTTGAGATCCTGCATAAGGGCTCTGCAGGGGAAAAATCACGTTAGCTGACAGAAAAATTATCAAAGGTTGTCAACCTCTACTGTACTTCTAAGTTGCACAAGGAAGTTATCCCTTGCAAGAAAAAATGAAAAGAACAATATTGAATAAGAAAATGGTTTTCAACAGGATTGTGAGAATAATTTAGCAAGTGTCACTTTGGCTGTTTCAGACTTTACCAGGCAAAAAGCATCTTGCTGACTAAAGACCAATCTCACTCTTTCAGATGGCTGCTAGAGTCACCAAACTCCCCTAGCATAAGCACACACAAACAAATCTCATGTAAAAGCCAACATAGTGGAGTTAATCTCCTTTCCACTGGTTCAGAACAAAACAACAACCTGCACTTTATCTCATAAAATGGCTTTAAACACAAGTTCTTTTGAAAACTATCTCTGAAGTTGCCCTGGGGAGCAGCTTCACCAGGGGATAAGAATAGTCATACTTGTGCTCCCACTTTCAGAAATACACGCTCGTTGCTGGAGCCACAACTTCTCCTCTTCCTGAACTCCATGCTACTTCTGTTATAAAATTCAATACGGTTCCACAGGGCAGGTCACATTCACTCAGAACTGCAGATTTAAACCAGATCTCAGTTACAAACACACCTTCTCTTACTAAATATCTCCCAACAGCGTTTGTCATTCTTTTGGTTGTTAGCCAGTTCATACTTAATACTCCTTCTAGACAACAAGCTGTTCTAGGTTCAGTACTCAGCCCAATTGACACCAGAGACAGGTGTCACCATGCTTCAGATATTGCAGGAGTCTTTGCACAGCAGTTTGCATGAGCCCCTCTGCAAAAGTCACATCTCAGGCTGAGGAGACAACTAAATTTCCTCGCCACTGAATATGCACTATGCAACCAGTAACATAGCGGTGAAACCAGTGATGTGCACACGCTAGTACCTGCTGCTTCCCCGATGGATCAGATGCCCTCTTCCCTGCTGTGGGAATGGATGTTATGGAGATTCGTGTCAGCACAGAATCAGAGAATAACCAGGTTGGAAGAGACTCATCGGATCATTGAGTCCAACCATTCCTATCGAACACTAAACCATGTCCCTCAGCACCTCGTCCACCCGTGCCTTAAACATCACCAGGGAAGGCGAATCAACCACCTCCCTGGGCAGCCTCTGCCAGTGCCCAATGACCCTTTCTGTTAAAAATATTTTCCTAATATCCAGCCTAAACCTCCCCTGACAGAGCTTGAGGCTATTCCCTCTCGTCCTGCCCCCTGTCACTTGGGAGAAAAGCCCAGCACCCTCCTCTCTACAACCTCCTCTCAGGTAGTTGTAGAGAGCAGCGAGGTCTCCCCTCAGCCTCCTCTTCTCCAGGCTGAACACCCCCAGCTCTCTCAGCCGCCCCTCATAAGGCCTGTTCTCCAGCCCCGTCACCAGCATGACAGGAAATGGCGGCAATTGTGAAGTTGCCAATGTTTACCTTAAGTTTAAGCATCTGACAAAATTCGCGGCTGAACACTAGTGCTAGGATGGGGTCGGTCTGCGTCCGGAGCCTCGGGGAGCAGCTCTTGAGAGGCCCTGGGCGGGCCGGGAGGGGCCGGGTTCACTGAGGGGAAGGAACATTCTCGAATATGATTGTAACATTCATGAAACTAAATGAATATGCATCAAGGAACATTCTGGAAGATAATTGTAATATTCATGAAACTGAATGAATATGCATGAGAACAAGTGTATAGAAAGGTGTGGCCAGGGTGGTTTAGTGTGTGTGTTGGCAGAGCCGGAGCTCCCTCCTCCCTCCCCCCCCCCGCCCCCAGCGCTGTTACCCAGCTCCTCCTCCCTGGATAATAAAATACTTCACTGCTGAATCGGCCCATAGTCCAGGCATTGATAAGACAGCAGTGGCATTTCTCTTGCAGAGCCAGGCACTGCCAGGCCAGGCGGCTCTTTGCTCTGCTCTCATGGCAGAGCAGATCTGTTTGCTGTTGTTTCTTATTTTCCTGAGGCTGTGGCTAACAAGAAAGGGCTACAGGCTCCCGCTAATATTACTACAACTACTAATGCCTTACAAAGGGTATTTTTGCTTTTTCAAAACTGAACATAATGACATCTGAGGTAATTTCCAATTGATGGCTTCTCAAAATATACTATCCATTAAATCCTGGATGTCCCTCCACAGAAGATCATGCTTCATTGGGTAGAATATCTATTCTGACTGATCAACATTTTCAGACAACAGCCTCAAAGTGGTTTTTTATCGTCCCTTTTCTCATTACATCGTATTAAAACCAGAGAAGAGCACTGAGAAGTTTCCAATATCCTTCTATTGCCATCCCGTGTTCATATCATGTAACTGCGTGTATTTGTAGTTTAAACTAGTTTTCAATCTAGGCTCCTAAGTGGCTGTAGGTCCGTGAACTATTCATTGGGGGAATGTAAAATGGAACTACAAACTACATTGACTCACAGGCGACTTCAATTTTCAGTTTAGCAGTCCATTCCCCTAGGAAATTTTACAGGTCAAAACATCAAAGAACACCAATAAACACTATGTAACTATCCAGATACACATATGTAGTGACATACACGCATACACACAGGGTGGGTATATGTGTAAGAAGTCACCATGTATCTAAAATTCACCTGCAGCTTCAAGAGAAAAAAAAATGCAGCTTCCATGCAAGCAGAAAACAAAGCATAACACAGACTTTTTCTTCTATTTTCCTCTGCACACATCACCCCTCATATCCCAATTACAGTAATCCAGCTACAAAAAAAAAAAACATTAAATTGTCTTAAATACATGTGTTTCAGATATCATCTGATTTCTAAATCTACAGAGTCCATATTTTTTAAGGTCTTTCAAATACTTGAAAACTTAAATTTAAAATACAAAAATATATCTGTGGTTCTGATATAAGCCATTGATTTATGAAGTTGCAGTATTTTAAAAGCTGGTTTTTATTGGGAGATCTGGGATTTACTCACCAGTTTTGTAAACAATTCTGTTTTATTTCTCAAGTTTAATGTTTTAGGCATGGCTCCAAAACTGGAGGCATTTAATGAATCTTTCAACTTAAAAAAACCCTATGGATTACATAGTGCAGATTACATTCAGTAAATTGCATGCTCTTATAATTAGGTGGGATCCTAAATTTCAACCTGTTTTTCTCTGGCATTCAATCAATATTCCACCTGTCCTCTGAAGGATGCTAGAATAAGGATAAGAGAGAGTGCATTATATTGCATTATAATTTACTCTGATCTTTTTCCTTGTCACTGTATTAGAAGGAATGGAAGGGACAACGGAGGTCTGCGAATCAAGTCCCTATCAACTACCCCATGATAAGGTTCTGCCCATGCAGGAACCTGGCTTTGACTGTGAACTCTCCCATTGCATTTGTTTGCAAATGCAGTCTAACTTGAGAACATTTAACCTACTTCTGCCCTTCCTGGCATTGATGCTCTATCTTGGGTAAGCAGTTTCTTTTAGTGTTCTAATCCCCTCTCCACTTATTTTCCATGTCCTAATTTGGATAAATAGAAAGACTTTCCTGAAAAAAAACTGTGTTTCTCCATTCTCACCTCTTCCCTAAAAGATAAAAATTTACTTTTAAAATCCCCAGTATTCTGAAATATTATGTTTTAATCTTACAGTAAGTTTTCATTTGGACTAAAACAATACAATTTGTTTTCACATGTTTCTTTAACTATTTTTTTTACATATTTAATGCGTCTGAGTTGCTCCAGATTAAAAATATTATTCTACAGCAGTAGATACCACAGTAAAGTTAACAATAGCAATTTATCTAACACTAATGTCTGTAGCAAATTTTAATTTCACAGCTCCCATCAAATTCCAAATACCAAGTTTAAGCCACTGTACAGACTTACCATGATTCAGACTGTTTCTATAGCATTGCTCCTGCCTCAGGTTCTCAAACCATTGTATTTCATTTCTTTCTAGCTGTTTTCTGTTTGTTTTGTTGAATTTCTGTTTATTTTGTTGAAAGTCTTTCAAGGAACCATAGGACACCAATCAAGTATTTTCATCCTTTTTCTCCAGAGCCAAAATCTTGCCACGTATGAAAAATGGCTTCCTAAAATTTTAGAGCTTATTTCAACTTTAAAAGATATTAATTCACTGAGGAACTCTGCTAAGGCTGCCCTGGCTATTAGCCAGTTCTTTATTTATGAGCCTTTGATTTCTTCAGAATGTGCTTTACTTTTTTAATCAAACAGATGACAGATCCAAAATTCTCAATGGAGTTATTAAAAATATTTCCTAGACACCAGTGGGTTTTAGATCAAATTCTTGATAATTATTGTTCCACAGGTGTTTGGTCTCCAGGGACTGAAGTTTAAGATTTTGCTACATATTAAACATTATAGATTCAATAGATATCAGGCAAGCTAAATACTGCTCCATCCTTCTTCCAGCTAAACCTCAAATATACTCTTATCATTTACCCAAAGGAGATAACTGTGTGTCACATTTGCTGTCCCATGTCAAACATATTTTCCTTACAGCAGTCACCAGTGCGTACTTCATCTACCAGCAATTCACGGAGAGATTTTACATCCAGAGCTTCTGTTGAAATAAGAGGACTCCGAGTACTTTACAGCTGCAACAATCATTCACATCATCTACTGGCCCAGTAAGCAGGACTGCTTTCCTCACTAGCAAAAATGTGATAACAATGATAGACAACTTTCACCCACATTAGCGAGACTGTTTTGATCCCTGGATGAGAGCGAATACAGTGGCAAGTCTTTCTCAGCCATCCCTGCTGAAACGCATACGCTGGATGCAGTGTTGTGTTGGACCTGGTATAAAATGCCAGGGGCAGTAGAAAGAGCCCAAGTATGCCCTTGTGCAGCCCCAACGACAAACACATGAGCTGTAAGGAGAAAGCACACTCTGTCTACAGCTACTCCTGCTCGTTTTCATCCCACCAAAACTTAAGCTTTCTCCTGAATCACCCAGGCTACGCAGACCAAACATCTGAGATTTACTGTTGCCAAAGAAATGAGGTTACCCTGGTGAAAGTAGGTGCACACTTAGTCATGCTACTGAGTGCTGCATGACAGGTGAATGGATTTAGATTCAAGCCTAAACAATAAAATACAGAACCAAGAAGGAAAAAAATTGGCTTTAACATTGTGACAAGAATAAATGGGGTGGGGTGGGGGTGGAATATATCAGATTGTACTCTAGAATTCTCCCTGCTGAATTAAGTAAATTTCTTTTATGCCTACCTGGAGTCCTGCATCCAGTTCTGGAGTCCTCAGCAGTGGAAGGACATGGATCTGTTAGAGAGAGTCCAAAGGAGGCCATGGAGATGATCCGAGGGCTGGACTGTCTCTGTTGTGAGGACAGGCTGAGACAGCTTGAGTTGTTCAGCCTGGAAAAGAGAAGGCTCCAAGGAGACCTTAGAGCAGCTTCCACTGCTGAAAGGGGCTGCAGGAAAGCTGTGGAGGGGCTCTTGATCAGGGAGGACAACTGTTCAAGACCAAGTTGGGTGAGGCAATGAACAACCTGATCCAGTGGGAGCTGGAGTGATCTTTAAGGTCCTTTCTGATGCAAACCTTTCCACAATTCTATGTTCTGTATGAAACAGAGCCGTTTTACAACTGTCTAGATCACAAGAAAAAGTTTCTGCCCTGCATCACAAGTGGTAATTCAAGAGATCAAAAGTACAGGATGGTGAGAGATAATTCAAAACATTTTGGAAGGACCCAAGAGTGAACTTATTACTCAGCGTGCCAAGAAATCTGTTTATTATACTAGTCCCATGAACCAACACTGTGACTTGTGCAGCTGCTGTCGTTTGTCCTTTCAAGATTTCTCATTTATTTTTTAGTGAAGCCCTGAGATTAGTTTTCCCCTTTACATAGTTCAACGTTTTGGCCAAAGTTTTAAAAACTAACACTAGATGGCGCTGTCTGATGAGAAAACCCTAGCCCCCTTTTTCTTTGAAACATTTTCCTGCCTCAGCACTGGAACCGAACAAAATGAGAATTGCAATTCTTGCAGGCTTTGAAGAACCATGCCATTGGATTCCTAACACCTGCTTTATTTCCGAGAAAAGCAAACTCATTACAGAAGAATTAAAGTGTAAATTACAGAATAAAATTAAATTCCTGAATGCTTCTTTTTTCATTGTATAAAACTCCAGCATTATAAAGTTAATACATTTTGTGCATACTAACACATTAAAATAGTGATTGCGGTCATGCAAGGCATGCATAAGGTATTTTAATTCTACAGATACAGATACAGATACTTAAGGGTTTTGTTTAACTAGGTATAGATGCTATGTTTACATATCTAGTACTCAATAAATAAAAATAATCTTTCTCATGACAAGTGGCAGTAAATTCTGATAGTACATGAGAAATAAGAGGGGGAAATGTTGTTCTTATAAATTAAAAACAGGGATAAACAGTCTACTGGGTATGCTGAGATTATTTATTTTATTCTCATCTCTCTTAAAACTAATTTAGTAGTTAGACTGGACCAGTAGCCCCTGATATGTGGATATGTTCTTTTTTGACACTTACATTTGATCAAGAAGAGATCACATTGTAGGAAAGACACTGTGATCAAGTTTAACAATATGGTGCTTTAAAAGAGCTTACACCTTAATCTGTTACACATTGCTAATAAGCCTATTAGCCTTGTATGTGTGTCATTTTTAATTAGATTAACAAATTCTCTCCCAAGACTGGATAAGTATATTCATTCAGTATGGAAAATAACTCAGTAGTTAAATAAATATGATGACCAATTATGACTTTAATGAATTAGTGTAAGTTAACAAACTGATGAGCTGGACATAGAATGAACATGGACTAATTACTTCAAAGTGAACAAGCTAAGCTCTGCATAATAGCTAATTCTGCAAAGACATTCACTAATGAGTAGAGATATGTTCTTTTCCTAGCCAGCAAATATATGTGTGAACCTGGGGACATACACTGTGTGAATGTCCCACTGAAAGCATTAAACTCTGCTCTCTGCAGGAACTGAGGCATTGCTAAAAATTTTTAACTGAATTCTTCATTCTCTCCATAGTTACAAGTTTATTTAAGAGAGATTAATTTGGTTGTGACTGGAGGGAACTCATAGAAGGCCTGGTTCTATCACTCTTGCCATGGTACACTCTGATGTACACAGCCCTGCTCCCTCACAGGGATGCCTGCATGGCAAGGTGCTGCACAGAAAAGGATGCCAGTACTAAACTGTGAAGTAGTTGGGAAAGAAAAGGGCATTTTGCTGATTATGTCACACCTTGGATTAGAAATCATATAGACCAATGCTCATGAGGAAAAATACCTCCAGGGAGTTTCAGGGGTGAAATGCTTGCTGCTTTGGAAGATGGCATAGTACATCTCTGTGGGTCCCCTCTCCAGAGACCACAGGGACTCTGCCTTCCACTTCCAGAGAGCAAAACTCCTTCCGCTTTCCAAAGAATGACAGAAACCAACAGTTTTTTACACTGAAGTTTAGATTTTGTTACCTCTTTTGTTTAATTTTATTTTTTTCCCTGATGACACTACAGGGATTCCTTCCAGGTCACATGAACCAGTTCTGAAAAAATTCTACGCTTTGCATTCAATCTGAAGTTCACTTTGGATCATTTCAACAATAGCCAACATTCACCACAGGTCCCAGGATATATCTGGTTCCCACTCTGTCCAGAGTCAGAGCTGCCTGATTAAATTCTGTGTCCCTGGATTCATCAAAGACTTCGTTTTCCAGAGGAGCTCCAGATACCCTCCCTGCTGTGCCATCCTCTGACCCAGCCCACTGAAGTACAGGTAGATAAAAAGCTTCAAAATAACACTGCAGTAGCACTTAGTATGATGTCAAATACAGCTGGTTTTGTGACGCTGAGAATACCCTGAAGGTCTCTTTAATCCACACAAAGTTTTTGAAATATGTTGATTCTAACAAAACTTATCTCCTGAGTACTTATCTTAATTATAAATTGACTGAGGATGCATGTTGAAATACCCCATGAGATCAATGTTTTTCAGTGAGACCACTGAAAAAGTAATAAAAAAAAGGAAGTAGTAAAGTAACACAGAATGTGCAACCTTATTTGATCTGCTTTGAGCTTTTTTCACCTATAGAGAAAGAAGTAGAAAGACAAAATCATGGCAGTATCCCAGGTACAGAAACATGGTACAAAAAAAAGATTTCGCCATTCTCTGATGTTTTAATGTTTTACTATTTTACCTGATACCATTAAAACTGAGCATGGAAAAATTAAAGAGAACTTTATCTATTCATGAATGTAAACTAATTGAATACAAAATACTTGAGAATCTCAGGGAAAGTGGGGCTTTCCCAGCAGCACCTTCAGTGCAAAGGACAAGGAATGGGTGTGGACAGACACCTGATTCTGATTCCAGGTACAGTGGTATAAATCAGAAGTGGCAACGTATCAAGTAAAGAATGCACTGTCCAGTACTCTCTTCCAGTTTGGCTGGCAGGCTACCTACCTTAGGTAAGAAAGGAGTAAGGTGCCAGAGCCAAGACCTTCCCAGTGACAATGACACCTTTGGTAGGATTAAAGTAAGACTATAGTCAACTCTTCACCACTTCTCTCACAAATCTGTCTTACTCCATCATCTCCCCACTTCCATGAATTCTTCAGCTTAAGCACAACAGAACTGACAAGGTGATAAAGAATACAGCAAAGATACTTTTTTTCAAAAGGGTTTTGTTTGTTTCCTTTGTTTTTTCATGAGGACAGAACTGCAGGCCTCCAAGGACTTCATACAGACCATTTCTGCTCTTCTTGCTAGCTTCTTGACATGGTTGTCAGCATTCAGATACTGTTGTTTAAATGTTTTTCTTAGTTCCATATGAATACATAAACCAGCCAAGTGAGTCATAGGGTCTCACTCACCCTTCAGAGTAGCTGCAGCTTTAGACATCTGTTAAAAATCTCTGTGGAAGTAAACGCATTAAAGAAATAGTTTCTAAGACTGAGTACCCCTCTAGGACAAGTGGAATTAGCACTGAGCAAGGAAAGGGAAATCAGTGGCTTTAGAGCACTACTGCTCCTGTCCCTTTGAAAGGCTATTGTGGAAACATCCTAAATGAAGGCTCTGTTGGTTGGCAGGGGGGTGAAAATGTAGATTGATTTGATAAGTCTCTTTTCAACAATCCATGGCAGTGATAGATTTTGTGCAGCCCTCATGGGATTTCAGGACATGCTTCTTTCATTGCTTCTGCTTCCCAGTTACATGCTTAGCCCAGCTGCCTGGCAATGGGAATTGTGGTGGAAATCTTTATATTAAAATGTCAAAGGAGCCACACAATCTCTTGGTCCTTCCTTGTTTGATTACTTCTATCTCCAAACATCATCAGTTTTTAATAATGATCACCCAAATCTGCGGTTCACACTTCTATCTCCTCCTTCTCAATGGCTCACTGCAAAATTTTGCTGTGGAGCAGCTGACTTCAAGATCAATGTAAGAATTATTCTTTTATTCTTTATAGTCTTTGTTCTATAAATTAGGGGGAAATTAAACCAGAGACCTATTATTCTTAGATTTAGTTAAATTGAGGCAGCATTCAACAAGAGAATGCACATTTTACTCACTAATTTTTAAATCACTTTTGTATAATTTGATCTAGTTGTTATCGTCTCAAAAGGATATTTTTTTATCTCAGAACTAGGGTTTTCTGATTATGCAACAAGCTGGAATCAATGGCAATATACATAATTACTTAACTGAGAGTAATAACCCACAGTGTTCACTGGGCCATCGTAATGATCAAATATTTTTAAAACAAGCTAAACATTTTCAGAGCAAAATATTTCAGTCAAGTACATAGTCGCAAAAAAGCTTCACTATGGAAAATTTGGCTAAGATGGTAGAAAGCCCAAAGAAATAGCATAGGAATTTGTAAAGTGATCCCAAAGGTTATTATGAAAATTGAAGTCAAGGAAAATTTTATCAGCTTTCAGCAGAGATCTCCCTTATACTATGATGTTGATGAAAAATGAAATTGCATTCAAGCACAGAAAGAAATCAGCCACCTGCTGGAAATGGTTTTATCAGGTAGTTCGTGGACTGCACCTGAGGTAAGTAGAGAACAGTGTTATTCTCAAAGTTCCATAAAAAAAGAAGCTATAACTTGAATACAGTGAAGAGAGATCTGATAAATCCAGACCATACTTATCTATTGGGTAGAGTGACATGAGGGACTATCCCACTTGATCTAACAGATTTTGATCTTCTTGCATGCTCTAAAGCATTCCTTTCTGTATCACTTTGAATACTAAAGAGTACTGCAGAGAAAAATAAATTTAAGGTCACTTTGGGCAAGGAGTCATCAGAGACAATTGTTTCTAGGGGCACTTCTAGCGTGGTGTGAATTATGTTTGGCATTGTATAAGACAACGATGTGTACAGATGGGGTCCTTTAGAACAAGTGGACATACAGCTTAAGTAGGAAATCTTTACAGAGAATGTCAAACACCATTTATCTCTAATGTCTGGCTCCCAGGCTCACTCATGTGTGCTCCTGTATTATCAATAGACGACTTCAAATCCCCAATCCAGAGAACCTGATTTAAGATTGACAGAGATATAGTCCACATTCTGAATTCACCCCCACAAGAATCATTAAGAAGACCTCTATCTACCCATTGTTGGTCAGCCTGTCCCTAGCAGTAGTGAATCTGCACCACGCTGGCTCCTGTGGCCACAGAGACCAACTGCTGATCAAAAAAACGGGTTTAGGTGCTGTGGTAGAGAACAGATGGCAGCAGCAGCTGGAAACCTTTGATAAATAGGCATTCTGTAATTATCAAAACAGAAACAAGTAAAGCCCTCTAGCATATGCAGAAAGAACTGCAGAAAACAGAGCTGAATGACTAGCCCAAAGAGCATAAAACTACAAGAAGGACTGTTCAGTCAGAGGATTGTCACTTTTGCCAAAGTAGGCCACAACAAAGGCTCACCCCAAGCAGGAACACTTCCCCACACCTTCCCAGGGCACGCACAATTACTTGTGCAAAGCATTACCTCGAAACTATCAGTTCATCCCTGTAATGGGGAAAGTCTTGTAGACTATGGCTCTTGCAGGCAATAGTGAAACACCACTTATATTTAACAACACCCATGTTTAGGGGCTGGGGACAATGTTCTCCCAGTCACCTTAGCAGCCTAGTACAACTGGGAGAGAAGAGGGGTTAGTGACCTGTCTGTATGGGGTACACTAGGTATGAGAACTGTTTGACCACCATGGCCAGCCTGGAGCTGACACTTCACTCCTCTCCTCTCAGGGGTACATGACTAAAATTGTTTCTCTGCAGCATACAGGACTTATATTAGACCAGACAGATGGCTTTTTTTAAGATAGCAACTTGCTTTTACTGAAGGCAATGAGATGTACACGGGTACTTTTACAAACAAAGAACAAATTCTCTTTGGTATGGATAATTAGCAGATTATAAATGCAATCAAACAAACATCTCAAATTAAGGAACTGCATTTTTTTTCTACTTTGGACTCTCTAGAAGCCATTAAAAATCCCTCTAGTGCAACCTCATGCCTGCTTCCAATCTTATTTTACCAATCAAAAAAACTGGGCAAACTTTTAGGAAGGGATAAATTCCTTCCCAGTTTTCACACATACTCACATTGCTGCCTGACTGTGCCCATTACACAACTCTGTTTCTATTTTTACTTTTCCTCTTCTTCCAAAGCACTTCTCAATCTCACTAACCTACTTGTTTTGATTACTTTTGGGAGATTCATTATAGGTTCTGTAATGGAGCATCACAATTGTTTGTGGCATGTTTTTATTAGTCGAGGTCAGTAAGCATTTCCTAGCTAGAGGTGTAGGAGCTGAACTGCCATCTACAACCAAAATTTACAGATAACAAAGCTTAAGTTTATATGGAAGCTGATGCCAAAAATTAGCAATATAGTCATCCAAGGGGCTTAGAACTATTACATCAAAAAATTAGTTTCTCTTCTTCTGAGCCTCCAGATGAACAGAACAGGAATCAGACTGATTCCATTGGGTGCAAGCCCAGGTCAATGCTTCTTGACAAACAAGCAAGCTCTGCCAGTCTTTCTGAAGGTACATCACTTCACTTCTACACTTTTCTTGCTGTACCAACTACTGTTTTTTCCATGAGCAAATACTTTCTGCTGCTACCTACCAGTGCAGGTGGAAAAGCAGCGTAGTCTCTTCTTTCCAATGTTTGAAGTAGAGTTCATGAAGAGGAAGACTGACTTTCCTGCAACAAGTCTCCCTATGAAACCAAGAACTGAGGAACCATCAATCCAACATCATTCTTATTTTTTAATGTCTCCATTATCTGCTTTAAACATTTATTAAAGAAAACCCTGAACCCTGAACTAGTTGGTTACAACAGAAAGACTGCATAAGTATGCAGTAAAGCACGCATCTACTGGATTTTTTTAACAAATAGAAAGCAAGGCCTGACCAAACTCACTGCTGTTCAATCTCCATTTCCACATTCATTTTTGTAAATGTGGCAGCTAATATGTTTTGGCCAGTGTAGCAGAGCCTCAGCTGGCTGTGAGGAGGCCTTCCTGGCACAAGTTCTAACAACAATTGGGCTGTCACTTCCAGGAAATCCTACAAGACCATATCAAACAGGGAAGTAATGAGGAACGGCTAAGGGAACAATGCTGGGTAAATTACATCTGTCCCCACCAGCTGAGAGGGACAAGAATCTTCACGACTTTCCTGCCCCATCTTAAGATGAACAAGATGTGCAAGAACATAAACTAATCCCTATTAAACAATATTCCCACTATTAACTAGGTCAGTTTGGGGTTTATGCTAAGAATTTGCAACTGTCGAATATATCACATCTGAAAACACACATCAACTTTAGGCTGGGATTTGGGATCTCTTACTGGAGAAGATTCACGGAATCTGGTTCCAATGGCTTTGAGCCATGCTTTCCACTATTTGTAATTTCCCAGTTTCTCAAATCTGAAAACTAATTCTATATATTAAATAGTCCACTGTGTCCAACCCAGGAAAATAAAAATGAGCATTTGAAGTCGTAATTCTTTTTTTCTCTACGGCTCTGCTGAGGCAACAGGTACACTGCATTCATTCACTGACACAAGAAAGTACTTCTCCCTTTTCACAGACATACATCACTCTTTCAGACTACACAATTGGACTAACTGGTTATTTTGTACGTTAAATTTCTCAATGAAACCATTTCCTAGTGTTGATTTGGTTTGTGACAAGGTGCCCACATCTCTATGTGTTAAAGAGCTGTTCCTTGGGGTTTTAAAAAGTTTTGACAAACTCATAAGGCAGCAAGAAAGAACAGTTTTGTAGGGACAACAGCAATTTGTTGCATAAATGTATTACAGGAAGAAAGGAGTCCAGAAATTTAAAGTGCATAAAATTGACTCTTCACCAAAACTGTCATGGAATACAGTCTCATATAAAGAAAATTCCTAACGACGCCAGTGAGGTAACTGGAAAAAAAAAATGGTACAAGCCAAGAGTAAACATAATATTTCAGAAAAGCACATACCGCTCATTGGTATAATGGCATCATCAGATTTAGTTATACTCCTTTCTTTTTGTAATACTGCACAAATACAACAATTTGTGTTAAAAACACCATTTCTTTTCCCCAGTGCCACTGCAGATGAGGGGGGTCAGATGAGGTTTGTACTGACCTCTTTATAGGTATTCCCTGTCTCCTTTGTACATTTGAATGCACTGCTAGTGGTTAAAAAAAAATCTGTGTATTACTTTGCAACTAGATGTTAGTACCAAATAGTTGCTACTGTTGCTACCATTTACACCAAATTTCATGCCCATTATGATTTATTACAAAATTAAGTGCTATGTTTGCTGTTTGCAAAATCACAGATAAGTCACACAGATGTGAACTCACCTATATCATGAAAGGGTAAAATAACAAATCAAACAGCAAGCAGTCTAGTCATCACAGACAACAGTTGCAAGCACAAGTAGGAGTTGTCCACAGATAAACTCGAGAGAGAAGGAGAGAAAGTGTGGCTACACAGGAGCTCACTCATTACAAACAAGAACTCTTCACGTTCATAAAGAGCTGAGCCTACACAACATCCTGTGATCCAGGAAGATTTAAATGTGCAGCACATTAGTCTGACAGCAGCAAAGACTGGCATGAGGCAAGAAGCGATAATGGCGATGGAGCTAATTATTTATGATGAAAGAAGTGCTTGCTTCTTTAAAAGTTCCAGTGTCAGCGATGAAATAAGTTTGGATGTGAAATCTGGGCTTGAACGTGCACTGTTGCAGATGTATCCGAAAGAGCTGCTTTATCACTTAGTGTAGTATGTGTAGACTTGCTACACTGATGCATTTCAATTTGAGACTCTTTTTCTGAAATTCTACTTTTCTCCAATGCTGTCAGACAACTCGTGCTGTCAGATGATGCCACACCAAAGCAGAAAAAACATAGGAAATAATGTTGATATATTAAGTCCCTGTTATGTTTTCCCTTGTCTTAGAAAGTAGCTTTGCCTCTGCATGAAAATGTTTGCATCTCCAGTTCCCCTTTAAGAATTAAATAGGTCAGTTGCCTGCAACAGGCTGGAAAGAGCCAGCGATTTTCATGGTATTGCCACTGACAAGGGATTACTTAGTAAGTAAGTGTGGTTACTTATCAGGTGATTGTGTGCTTCTCTACTGTAGTGGTCTCATTCAGTAGTCTGTTCAAAATGTAGCTGGTACAGGATACAGAAATACATTGCTAACAAGGTTCCCTGCCTAGCACTTTAATCCTTTCCAGTTTTCCCTGAGGTCACCTTCAGCTGCCTCCCCTCCCTTCATGCTTCAGTTTCTCCCTGTTCCATTTCAGTGCTCCGTGCAATAACAGGTTGCAGAGTTCAGTTTCTTGAATTGACATCTTTAAATGGCCCTACTTGGAAAACCTTAACACTTTAATGATCGTGTGCATACACACTTCAAGCTTTTACAGAATAATTTTGATTTTCCTCATGCTGACATTCAAGAACTAAAGCAGCGTTTGGTGCTCTGAGAATCCAAATAAAAAAAAGCAGTAAATTTTTCTTGTTCTGAAAGCTGTTCAGCTACTGTGACTTCATGCTAGAAACTTGATTTTATGAGACCCTCAGAGCAGTGCCTGATTTCTTCAAGTGGTACCTAAACTTGATGATTAAATGCATTTAATGTGTACACTACCTCTAGAGAAGGGAGGTCTATGAATGGAGCCCAGCTATGCAATAGAAGTAGCTGAGTAAGCCCTGCAAGTCACTTCGGAGGGAGTGTGTGCAAGTCTTACTGGAGTCAGCCGTTTTCATGATTATACTTTCTTTTTAATATATCCTTACTTAGTAAATAAATAAACTATGGGGCTTGATATCTTAATTTCTTTTTCTAAATGTTTTGAGGGAAGGGAGGAAAGGAATAGGGAAATAACTGTGTCACGATTTCTGGTATTCCTTAAAACTGTAGATTTTAAATACACCCCAATTTGGACAGTTGGGCAGCTGCTCTCAATGGAACGCCTTTCAATGATAAGCCCTCACATCCATATGGTTTAGGGTGATGCATAGGTATACGTTACGGCTTAGGTGTGGTATTTGTGAACTAGACAGCAAAAATATGCATTCTCCTTTCTAGTTATCACCCATGTAAGCAGTTTGGGTAAATCCCAGCTACGCCTACCTGTGAAAGTCCACCACAGATATTGCAATGTCTTTCAGTGGCCTCTGCACGTCTCCTGGGCCAGGCTTGTTTATAACAAAGGCCAGAATATGTAGTTAGCCAAACTTGTCAGGAGAACAAAGGAAGGAATAGTGGTGAGCTCCGAAGTGTGCAGATTCTTAAAGTACATCACTCAGCCAAGATGCTGGAGTTTGGGCTGTTTGTATTGCTGCTGTGCAAGTGCCTCCTGATAGGGAGTCACACTCTCGTTTCCCCATGAGGTTATTCCTGATGTGTATCGGGGCTTAGGTCAGTGAATCTCCATAGAGGACTTGAAATCTGACTTTACTTGACTCTCTGAGAGTACTTTGTGACATTACATAGGCAAAATCAATGCAAAGGAAAATGCTAAATGTGCTTCTTGGAATAATTTTCACATATCTAGAAACAGAGTTTAAATGATGTTTTAAAGTTAAGATTTTCCTTAATATATTTTATTGTCTTAATAAGAAAAAGTTCTTCAATTCCTAAAGTGATATTTTCAAAATAAAATCTGGTGAGTACTACGTAAAAAGTGATTTGCTGCCTACAGTTAATAGTTTAATATTGGAAATGCTATTTTATTATTAGTCAAATTTAGGTTCAGTTTTCTCAATTAGCATATACAAACTATGAATCAGTAACATGGAAGAAGCCTTATCCTGGAATATTAATAATAATTACAGATATCTGAGTAAGGCAAAATCTTTACTAACGTATAACAGTGAACACTTACCAGGCAGAACAGGGTTATGGGACAATGAAAACTGCTTTTTCTGACTTATTTTCTGTACCAGAATTTGTGGACCCTTGTGTAAGGATCAGCATCTTTCCTTTAATATGCTCATGGAAACGACCAACCATTTTCTTTTGTATGTATGTATTTTTTGGAGCTGGTTTGCTCACCGGTTCTTTAACAGAAGCCTCTTAGGCATCTTTGAAAATTGCTGCTGAAATTATGCAATTCCTGTGGCCACCTGTAAAGCCAGACTATGTTTATCTCTTTGCCTGAGGCCTTGTGGCCCCAGCCCGTCCGTGGTGCCGAGGCTCCGGGGGGCACTGCTGGCGCAGGCCCCGCTCTCCCTCGCTGGGGTGAAGCCCCAGAGGTGGCTTTGGCGGGGGGAGGGGATGCGGCCGTCGCTGCTGCCCCCGCTACCCCCCCACCTGCTGCTCCCGAGGCTCCAAAAAGACAGAGCTGATGGGGGTCGGTCTGGCCTTACAAAGGGCTCTGGAGGGACCAGGGGGCGGTCTCGCTCTCACCTCCAGGCTCTCTCTCACTCACAGGCTTCTATCGGACCAGCCTGGACCACGTGTTCCCGAGATCATCTGCTGCTTTCGATGTGGTGATTTCTTTCCTCCTCCCCCTCTCTCTCTCTCTCTCCCCCCCATTACCTTATGGGGTGGGTGTCGGATCGGATCCGAGGGATCTGGGTTGTTCTCGGGGATTCATTTCTCTAACTTTGGGTGGTTGCACCCCCCGTGTCTTTGTTGTGCGCTCCCGGATCTTGGTGTTGTTATAAATTGAGGCGAATAATTTGATTCGGCCTTTACGGATCAATTAATTGTTTATTGATTACAGCAAGCAATGACAAGCAAACAGCGCTGGGTGCAGCCGAGGAGCCCGCGCTCCACCAACGGCTCACACCGACTTCCCCCCGCCTTCAGTCTTTTATATGTTTCCATCTCCGTGTTCGTGGGGTTCTCTGCGTCTGCGTTGCCAGTTAGACAGTTCTTCTTATCTGTGTGTCCAGGCTAGCTGCAACACTTCGGCAACTCCCCCCGAATTCCTCCATATACCCGACTCCCTGGGTTTCTGTAGTTCAATTAGTAGTTCAGGATGTACTGATGCCACATGTAGCTTTTCACAAGAAGGTATAAACACCTTTTGTTAAGCACCTTGCTGTAATCTAATCTGAAAACAAATTCGGCCTAGAGCGTGTTCAGTGTCTTACTTCAGAGGGGTGAATTTAAGCCTCAGAGCAGACTTGCCTGCTTAAAAGAGGCACATGCCCATTGTGACTGCCAGAGGAGGTGCTAGCCCTGTTCCTTTGGATATTCCTGCCCCTGCAGGTGAAGGATATTATTGCATGGACTCGTCCTTCTAGATTGAGGTGGACTCTTGCCCTTTTTGTCTGCACGTGACACCCACTTGAATCACCCTTTGTGTCCAAGAGGAACAACAGGAACTCGTAGCATTGGCGGTTCAGGGTGTATTGGCCAGAAGGGGCACCAATCTCCCAGGTAAAACCCTCCCAGTAACAAAACGAACACTCTCTGGCACCTCTTCTCGCTGTTTCATTAACTACCAGCGTTGCTTCTGTTGTCAGAGTCCACATCCCCACTTCCCTCCAAACACAGCAGGTTTGTTCTCACACTCCCTTCCACTGTTGGCACTGAGAAAGTGGATATTAGTAATTATTTCAGGGGGGTAATACGAAAATTCATGTTATTTTTCAAGTAGTATGTATGGCAGTTGTAATTAAAACGACCCTGAATTTCACAGTATCTGCTCCACAACCCCTGTTGGTTGCCTGCCTTTAAAGGAAGAATAAATATTTCATCAACAGCTGAGAATTAGGTGCTGTTTGTTCACAGCATTGCTAGATCCCTGTCAGGCAATAGTTTGAAGGTGTTTGAATATTTTGAACTGAGGTTTATTTTTCTTTGGATGCATTCTTAATCAACCAAATTATTCAGAATGTCCACTCTACCTGTTAAATCTACTCAAGCGTCATTCATGTCATTTTCCTGAATCTAATTATTCAGCAGGTTATGGTTAGTAACATACATTTCTGCGTAAATTTTTAACATGGAATTGGACAAGGACAATTACCTAGGCAATCTAGCAGAGCAAATAGATCTTCTCAACCTCACTTTCTCAAACAAAACCAGAAAGGAAAGTCTTTGTGGTTTCCACTTTCCTGCCCAGCACAATCACGTTTTTTCCTTGTCTCTCAACTGAATTAACAGCATTAAATCCTTGCATCCCCGATTGTTTGGCCAGGAATTGTAGTTGGACATGCTTTAAGTTACTTTGCTTGGTTTACTGGGGGTTCAGGCAAGCACATCATGCAGCCACATTAATGTAGGCATTCAATGGGCTTATGTCATTTCCCTGGTTGGTGTACATCTGGCATGCGCCATGGAGTTAGTAGTCAGTGTTTGTATAGGAAAAAAAAAGGAAAACAAATGCTATGTTTGATCTGTCTGCTTGCAGAGTATCAATGGGAATCATTAAGGATGTGTGAAGCGTGTATGTGAGCTCAGCTGGGCTGCCACTCTCCAGGGGGAAACTTCTGTCGCTCTAAAAGCACTGATACTGTTCAGCCAAAGTTAGATGAGGATATGTTCAGATTTTCCTCATGCTTTTTAACCACCTGGATTTGGAAGGAGAGCTAACTAAACATGTACAAACCTTAATGCCTATCTTTATTATAAATGCAACTGTGATACAATTTTTCAGATGAAGCCTGCAATAGAAGGGAAAGGAACATGCACTTCAGATTAAGTGGCTCCACACTCACTCAGGATGAAAAGCAGATGAGATCTTGACTAGGCAAATTAACCTACCCACCAATCTATTGTGTGCTGAGAAATTATTTTTAGCGTGCCCATGACACTTCTGATAATCACTCTTCTATGTAATCAAAGACTGTATTTAACAAAACAAAGATGAAACGGTGCATTCAGCATGAAACGGAAGATGTCTATGTAATCGTCTTTATCTTGCTTGTATTAATAACCTGGGAAAGCGCTGCCACAGAACCTATAGTTACCTTCTGAAAGCAGAGCAGCCGTAATTATCAGTATTGAATGCTTGTTAATATGCAGTGTAAGGCACTTTAAAATCGTTGGTGACAGATCTGGTCTCAACAGGTGCTCATTAGGCTGCAGAATCATAAAAAAGGTGTCTAAATGTGGCTACCTACTTTCACAGGTAGCTTCTCCTCTTTGAGAAAAACATCACCTAACATTAAGGCACTCTGGAATTCCATGAGCAGAGTCAGTTACTTCGTGACTTGTGCCTGTTGGGCAGTTCCGCCTGGATTGCCTCCAGGACCTGAAGGTAAGATTTGCAAGAGGAAAATTGTTAAGAGTGTCTAGCCATGTGGAAGTTGTTTTCTGTGTGAAGCTAGCACTGTGCTGGAAGCTATCATGGAATCACAGACTCATTTGGGTGGGAAGGGACCTTTAAGGTCGAGTCCAACTGTAAACCTAACACTTTCAACTCCACCGCTAAGCCGTTTCCCTAAGCACCACACGTACACATCTTGTAAATACCTCCAGAGATGGGGACTCAACTGCTTCCTTGGGCAGCCTGTTCCAGTGCTTGACAACCTTTTCACTGAACCCAACAACCAATGTAAACCTGCTTTTGTGCATCTTGAAGCTATTTCCTCTCATCCTATCACTTATTACTTGGGATAGGAGACCAACACCCATCTAGCTACAACTTCCTTTCAGGGAGCTGTAGAGAGCAATGAGGTCTCTCCCCTCCAAACTAAAAAGCCCCAGTTGCCTCAGCCGCTTCTTGTAACTCCTGTGTTCCAGACCCTTTCCTAGCAGACACACAAACATGTCAAAATAACCAAATGTCATTTGGAGCAACTTCTTGCATTCGATGCTCGCAAAAGAACAGGTCAGCTTGGAGAGGGGAGGAACCTGGAGAACAAAGACCTGGGGGTGTAGGTTGATAAACGACTGAACATGAGTCAGCAGTGGCCCAGGTGACCAAAAAGGCCAGTGGCATCTTGGCTTGTATCAGAAACGGCGTGACCAGCAGATCCAGGGAGGTTCTTCTCCCTCTGTACTTGGCACTGGGGAGACCGCACCTCGAATCCTGTGTTCAGTTCTGGGCCCCTCACCACAAGAAGGACATTGAGGCTCTATAGTGAGTCCAGAGAAGAGCAATGAAGCTGATGAAGGGGCTGGAGAACAGGTCTTATGAGGAGCAGCTGAGAGAGCTGGGGTTGTTTAGCCTGGAGAAGAGGAGGCTGAGGGGAGACCTCATTGCTCCCTACAACTACCTGAGGGGTGGTTGTGGAGAGGAGGGATCTGGCCTCTTCTCCCAAGTGGCAGGGGACAGGTTGAGAGGGAATGGCCTCAAGCTCCTCCAGGGGAGATTTAGGCTGGACATCAGGAAAAAATTTTTCACGGAAATTGTCATTGGGCACTGGCAGAGGCTGCCCAGGGAGGTGGCTGAGTCACCTTCCCTGGAGGTGCTTGAGGGACGGGTGGATGAGGCGCTAAGGGGCATGGTTTAGTGTTTGATAGGAATGGTTGGACTCGATGATCCGGGGGGTCTCTTATAGCTTGGTGATTCTATGAGAAGTTCAGTGCTGTCACAGAAGTATTTGTAGCTATGCTTAATTTTGGGATTGTGCTTTGCAAGTGGAAAGTGAGTTTTGTTAATCTTCATCATGGTAGTAGGATGAAACCTGGAAAGGAGAGAACTGGACCTACTGTGTGCTTCACAAGGCTGTTCTTATTGATTGTGACTTGCATTCATTACGATGAAGCAGTTATTTACTGGAAAGAAAAAGGAGCAGAGAAACAGCCAGGAATTCTGTTGCTGTGCTGTTATTTCACAGTGTTTTCATGTGAGCAGTTTTGCAGTTGCACAGTACATCCTCCCTTACACCCTCTGCCCAAACAGTACTGTTTTGCATTGCTGGTTTCTGGCTCTTATTACCATCTGAGGCTGCAAATTCTACTTTCTTGCCTTGATGTCATAAGGATAGGTAGTGGATTTCATAAACCAAGAATGATTTGTTTTCCAGATGCAAGCCTGGAAAACATGAGTTTTCTAAATGTTCGCTGGATGCACAAGGATTTGAGCTGACTGATCAAAGTGGCTGGTTAGGTGACATTAGGCCATGGAACTCTCATTATTTTCATGACCATTCTGTGTTTCCTTGTGTTCTCTGCTTTGGTTTATTATATAGGCTTGTTTTAGTGCACGTTTACTGACTGCTGATAAAGTAAATGAAACACACACATTAGACTGGTGTAAAGCAAAGAATTTCAGCTTTGCATTGGTTTGATTCCGACTTTGAACATTTGTGAGCTACCAGCTTTTAAAATACCAGTGCTACATTCGTTTATTTTTGAGACTTTTTCATCATTAGAGATACCCAGTTCCTGATCTTAGACTGATAGGATTTCTTAATCTCCACAGACAGACTGCACATGCAGTTCTGAATACCTGTGCCAGATGCTGAAGTAGGAAAGAGAGATTTCTCTCCCATATTTTGGAGCTTGCACCTGGGAGGGTCACTTCTGAATGGAGTGTACCTGTCCAGGGGTTTTAGATTATTTAACTGAATGGCTTTAAATTTGCTATTAAATAGCCTAAATGAAAGTGGTGCCTGGGTATTTTACTGAGTATGGTTCTCATTTCCTTTATACTTGCAATAGTCTCATGAATTATCAGCTTTCAGTGTCATTACTCCTGATCTTTTCTTAAGTGAACTCTTAAGAAAATTTCCATCTTGGGTCCCTTTTCTGGAAGGCAGGCTCAGTTAAATGTAACCAGATCTGATTGTGCCTGCAACACCAGTGAAGTATGGGGTATGCTTGTGTTTGGGTCCCATCTCGCTTCCCCTTTGGAAAGGTGGTGAGTTGCCTTCACTCAGATGATTTATGTGAAGACTTGGATATGCTTTCATGCTGGCGAAGGCTCAGCTGAGATCTCATAAATGCGGTCTCACCACCACAGTAGTAGGAGGTATTCCCTCTGCTCTTCCCAAGTATTCGGTGGACACACAGAACCTGGGCTACAGCTGGACCAATACCAGTGACGGGAACAGCAATCATGTTCATCTCTGGGCTTGACATCTTCCTCACTGCAGCAAAAGAGAGATTACTTCTGTATGGGAATGGACCCTTTTGTAACATGGGCTTATAGGAAAAAATTAGGCCTATTCTGACTGAATTTAAACATTCCTTCTTTGCAAACCAGCATTAAAACCAGTAAGTTAGTTGGTCTTCGTTTCATTTTTTTGATCTTTCACAGCTATTGTGTTAAGCTATAGCACAAAGCAAAGATTGCAGGAGACATTTCCTACTCTACACATGGTCTGTTGCATTCCGGTTGTCTTGTAGTATTAGATAAATACTCTAGACTGTTTTTGGCATGCTGTGTGATATGCCTCTCAAACCTGAAAGTGCAGTTTCTTGGTAAGAATCTTCTGTTGTATGTTTATAAAAGTGCCCTTTAAAACTCTGCTCAGAAATGGTCTGGTCACAACTTACTAGTGAATTATGAGTCTGCAATGCATTTCAAGCATCTATTAAACAAAGCGAGCATGGAACTTATCAGTTATGGCCAAATATGCCCTCTGTGCTTCCTTTTTGCCCTTGAAGGAAGCTAGCATTTTTAGTCTTTCAGCTTTGAGACAAAGGAACAAAATCACTTTCTTGGACTACAGGTGTGTTTTATTTTAGCAAATACTAAATGTTCCTGAAAGCCCAAATAACCTTAATATGAACTGACTGTGCTGTGTTGCAAAGTGCCTTTTGGAAGCTCTCTTGACTTTTGCTTATGTTTATGGTGGCTGCTCGCAATGATAATTAGATATTAAAGTGATGATTCTTGGATGGCCAAGAGGCTTTAAAGCATTCTGCAAGGAGCAAGGTCCTGCAGAAGGAAAGTTGATAACTTTCATTCTAAAGGTGCAAGAGAACCACTACCCTTCACTTTTATTTTGTTGGCTGAGAATAAAAGCCAAGAAAAAGCTGAATACTTCCTGACGAGCAGAGACCTCATTTTCAAAAGGTTGTTAATTCATGAAAGGTTGTTTCTTTGTACATAATTGTTTCTCCTGGAGTAATGAAAGCTGGGAAAAATGGCAGATTTCCAGAGAGAAGTCTTAAATTCTGACCAAAACAAAGATTATCTAAAATCTGTATAAATTGCTCTCACAAAGCAAACTCCCTGCTGATTAAAAAGCAACACTCAGATGGAATTAATGTGACTTTTTCTTTTTGTTTGCAACTTACCATGACTGTTTTGCCAGCCTGTCTTTGCTGTCAGCCCAGAGTTGCAGACATGGTAGAAATCACTTTTTTTTTTTTTTTTTTTTTTAAAACCGTATCAGTAATTGTATTGCACTAACTGTTACCAATTTAATCGTAGATGATAGTAAGTCTACCTAAATTCAATTATTCAAGGAAGGGCTAATTGATAGTAGTTCTGTGAGGCTGTTATCATTAAATAGATATACATGGAAGCAGAGTAAAACTTAGTAAGGGAAGACATTGGAATGAAGTGCTGTTTGTTCTCCTTCTTTGAGGTAGGATTGTCCACAACGTGCTGGCAGGCTGCTCTTCGCTGTGTAAACCCTTTGTTCTAGAGTCAGCCTCCTCTCACACAGTTCCAGTTTGCAGAGAGGCTGCTTTTGAGGCATCTGGAGAAGGATACATCAATGGAGGCCCTGGCCATTTGCAGGAGGATGTGAGCATGGTTTGAGATGTCGGCTCATCTCCCATGTTGGCTCTGGTAGAGCAGCGGACAGAGAGATGCAATGGAGGTATCTTCATCTCAGGTCTGTCACAGAGGCTTTAGTGGACAAACGTACTTTAGTCATGCTTTTACATAGGTGAAGGCTAGCATCATGTTAGATATGAACTAGCTATAATTTTTAATGTATTTTCTTCTACTTTTAATTCATTTCTCCATTCATTTCATGTGCATTACTGTTCTTTGCCCTTCAGACCTTTCTTACTGCTGTTCTTTTTTGTTATTAATGAGTCAGACAATCCTATGTCGGTCCTGCTAGCAAATTCTTCTGCTGCTTAACTAGCCCAGTTTAGCCAGTGCTTATTTCTTCTCCCTTTTGTGTAAATAGCAGAGATGAGTTTACTCTTCCTTTAAGAACTATTGTAACTTCTTGGTATAAGAATACTTGCCCAGAGACTGTGAGTGTAAGTTGATGGGATGAGGAACGGGACTGTTTGTTCATGCAGGGAGCCTGATCAGCATTTCAAAAATGCAGTCAAGGGAGACTGGATTTAATATTGTGTGGTAGAGGTTTCTGTGACAGCAAATCCTATGCAAATTTGGTTTGTCCAAAATGCTTCATTAATTCAATTACAGCTTGAATGATGTTTACTTCTGCCTGTAAAGTCAAATAACTTGTTATTGACTCTTCCTGGGTAATTTCATGATTTCTCCTTTCTTCCTTATATCTCAGCTGGTAGGCTGAAACAGCTTTGACACGTAATCTGGTTATCTTTCCGTTGAAAGCAGATAATGCTTACGGAAGAAAACTAGCTGTATGCACTCTCATCACAGAGAAACACCATGCTCCTTTTTTTCCTGCCTCTGACTTTCTATGCTAGTGAGTGTTCAGTTTTTTTCATAAGAAATTTCTTGGTGCACTTTTCTCCTTTCAGAAAATAACAGGAGAAAAATACCTGCCTAGCAATTGTCAGGCTCCCAGTGCTTTTCTTCAACACAGTGCTAACTATTTGTGTGAGAATGCATGATTCCTCTCCAGATAATTGTGGTGTCAGTGGGCGGCATGTGTAACTTTCAACCTGTAATATTGTTACTATAGCAATAGAAACACGCTATACTGTGTTACTGAAGTGTTCATGGATGGATGTTTTAATTAAACATGTAAACACTCATCTATGTATCCTTTATATAGATACAGATGTTTGCTGTGTGCACACAGGACTTATATGTCTTATTTATTGTACGTGCTTTCAGAATTTCTCTTTTGTTCTTCTAGAATAGATCTGCAAAGCATGTGTTTTTGAGAAATAGTGCCGTTTCTTGAGCCACTCCAACACCTTTACTCCTCTTAAAAATTGGATTCTTCACAAACTGTATGTGCTTGCAGTTGGGCACACGGAGGTGACCTCACTGGCTCTGGTGGGTTTATCTACCAGTGACTGCTCAGAGCATGTGGATGTAGGATTAAGTACATATAAATCTTGTAGCAATGAAAACAGCAGTCATATCATATATCCATTTATGTCAGAGAGCCTTTAATCACAATAAATTATTTGTGCACCAAGTCACTAGTCTTTGTGAATAAAGCTCCTAAAATCTTGTCCCTTAAGTGCAACAAATATAAGAATTATGAGTTAATGTTCACGGATCAAAACATGTGAAGGTACCGGGGTTTGAACAAATTATCTCCTGGTGCATTTAGATGATTGCAATCCATTTATTTACACCACAAGTATCTGCACATTCAGATGTAAAAGACTTTTGGAAACCAGAATATAGAAAAAGTTAATGAAAATAAAATTTTCCCTTCTGAAAACTGTACATCATGAAGTATTCGTAGTTCTTCTACAGATAGGATATCATTTCGTTACTGGCTTTGCAGCTTTATGTCTGCTGATTAACATTGGAACATAATTATTTGACATGATAGGATGACATAATACTTTGGGATGGCACATATGTATGGTTTTGACTGCAAAAGTTATTTCATAAAGATGAGGATGTCCTGCCAGCCTCGTGTAGGGTCTCTGCTGGTGTCCTAGGGTGACAGCTAGAATATTAAATTACCGTTTCATTTCTTTTACAGGTATTTTCATCATGGGAAACTTTTGCTACTTTAAAATACTCTGAATGTATTCAGTATCCTACCCCATTCCTACTCATTGAAATGATTTCAGTAAGATTAATTGTCATGTTTAAATATAAGCAATTGCCCTCAATTTTTCTGGGAAAAAGTGCTCAACTTCAGATGTCAGTGCAACATTAGATGGCTATTAAACAGAGCCAGAGAAGAGCAATGAAGCTGGTGAAGGGGCTGGAGAACAGGCCTTATGAGGAACAGCTGAGAGAGCTGGGGGAGTTCAGCCTGGAGAAGAGGAGGGTGAGGGGAGACCTCATTGCTCTCTACAACTACCTGAGGGGAGGTTGTGGAGAGGAGGGAGCTGGGCTCTTCTCCCAAGTGACAGGGGACAGGACAAGAAGGAATGGCCTCAAGCTCCGCCAGGAGACGTTTAGGCTGAACATTAGGAAAAATTTTTCGCGGAAATTGTCATTGGGCACTGGAACAGCCTGCCCAGGTTGGTGGTTGATTCACCTTCCCTGGAGGTGTTTAAGGCACGGGTGGACGAGGTGCTAAGGGGTATGGTTTAATGTTTGATAGGAATGGTTGGGCTGATGATCTGGTGGGTCTCTTCCAACCTTGTGGTTCTATGATTTCACTGAAATTACTTTCATCACACTTGGTGTCTGTTATCTTATTTGTAATTATTAGAAATAATTACAGCTCAAGATCTGGTCCTTCTCTACCTTGGTTGATGCAAATCAAATTCTGCTTTGCCATGTCGGGGGGGGGGGGCGGTATGTGTGTGTGTTTATTCACTCTGCTCTTTGCCTGCTCACATCTGTGAAAGATACAACCTTGGAAGGAGTCCAGGGATTGTTTACATAATGATACGGTGTGTTTTTTACCCAGGGCATGTAGGTGAAGAAGTTAATGCCTATAGAGCATTTGGGCTATGACTTCACTTGTCTCAATTTTCAATGTATCAATTAAAATTTGAGCTACCTTTAGTTGTGGTTATTAGGATCATGAATGTATAATTTTTAGTTATTACTATTTGTCTGGAAATATCACTCTTCAAAATAAGGTGGGTAGCAATGCCAATCTATTTACACATTATTAATAGATGAAGCATCAATTAAAGACAGCTTCTGCCCTAACTAACTTGCAAAACAAGGAAACCAAGACAATCCTGTGGGATTGAAAATCTGGCCTGTGACATCTCTAACTCTGTCAGAGTATTTAACTGAGTTTACTGGAGACAATTATTTAAATCGTGCACTTTTTAGAGTAAAATGTGATTAAGCAGCAACATTTCAAACCAAGATGGTATGCCAACTTCATCTTCATATACAGCATGGCAAAATTCTGCCTAACTGAAATGCCCTTAGTACACTCACCACTGATATCTACCACACAGTTTGGAAAAAGACACTCACCTGAGAGAGAAACATCCTGTGAGACTCCTTAATAGTTCAAAAAAACTGAGCAGAGAAGCTTTATACTTCTTCCTCTTCTGCACGCTACTATTAGGAGGAATTTTGGGATTCCATTCATGGGTGAAGCTAGGATGTATTTGGATGCCTGAAAACTTTAAAAAGCAGTTTAGCACTTTACAGTAATGGACATAGTGGCTCTTGGTTGCCTTTGGAATGGAGCAAAATGGTTTAGGGAAGAGACTGAGTGCAACAGAGCAGGGAAGTACAGCGTGATGAGGGAGGAAAAATCCCAGAATGTGTAAATGGTGAGCACTGCACTTGAGTAAGGAGGAATCAAAATCTCAAGTGGAGGTGGTTGCTCTTCATGTCCACATAGATGTGCACTCTCAGCTCTGTGCTCATCCGGCACTACCTGGAGAGAAGCCACAGTTTGCTCAGTACCTCAGTATGGGATCAAATTCCCATGCTGTGATGGAGCAGTAACAGTGGCAGCACAGCACTGCAGTGGCAAATTACCTCTTAGCTCTGTCTTGTGTCCTTCATGATATCAGGCATTGGCAGTTTCCACATCCTCCATTCCAGGTTCTGAGTCCCAGATCCCATGAGCATGAGGAGGAACGTGAAGGGAATATGTGTGCAACATAGAGGTGAAATCTGCCACATCACACAGCTTAGTGCTGACTGGAATCCACTTCTCTGGGGGCACTGGCACTGAGACTGCGCAGCTCCTGTTGTTTTTTGTCTTGCAGCTTTGCATATGTCCAGACTAGGCAGGGCAGGAGAGAGCACAGTGTTGCCAGGTCCTGGTGTAAGGTTTTCCAGATACAAGGGAGCAGAAGTGTACATTCAGGTGATTGCTACTCGCCCCTTTGACTCTTTGGTTCCCAAGTGTAATTTTTTCAAATTCGCCTGCAAGTTTGGTTAAGTCAGCCCAGTTTCTGCACAGATCAGAGCCAAGGATTCAGTGACTTAGGTTTTTTGGGTTTTTTTTTTTTTTTGAGTAGTTGGGTTTTTTTCCCACAGACTGGCTTAAAGGATTTTTGAAAAAATAATTGGTAGTGCATCAGCCAACTTGTTTAAAACAAACCTAAAAATGGATGAACCATTTGAACTGTTGAACTGGACTCTCTGCAAGCTGATCTTGTAGCTTGTTCTGTTTGAGGTGTGTGATGTCAGATGCTGGCTATGCTGTAATTCATGGAAGGAACCTGCACTTAGAATGTTTTTCTTTCTTTTTCTTTTTTTTTTTTTTTCCTGTCCTGCTTTTAATGAGACATGAACTCCATACAACTTTTTCTGTTTGTTACTGTACGCAGTGAAACTGGCCTGTAGAGGATATGTATTCCAGGCTGGCTTCCTGAGGCAGAACTAATCCAATAATTTATGAGCTCAGCAGATGTTTCTGCTTTTCAGGCCAGGTGTAGTCTCATGCACCAATTTTTTTTTCTTCTCCCCTGGAGTAAATACTAACTGGGCTGATGGCCAAAGATTTAATTACCTTTTTCTCTATTTTCCTTCTAGATGTGTGTAGTGTCGCCTTACATCAGGCTTCCCCTCTTTTAGGAAGAGTAAGGTCATCCATATGCTCATACTTCCAGCAGATAATGATCAGTTGCTTTATGTTTACAATAGCATTTACCAAGCTGTATGAATGTGTTTGGCATAGCTAGAACAGCTAAACTAGTGTGGTTTGGTCATAGAGAAAGATTTGTGTTGTATACCCTAATGAAAATGCTTTTTTGCTGTATTATTTTCTGCTTACTCCACCAAGGGCTTAATTCATTGTTTCCTTACCCTGCTTTTATTCTGAAGTCAGTGTAAAACACTGGTCGGTATGGGGCTAAGAAAGTGAGACATCAACATTGAAGAAATACCTTGTGACGTGCACAATTATTCTCTTTGGAGCTTTACATTCTTGTGAGAGCCATGTGCTCCTAACCCGCTGGGTGAGGAGGCTGATCGTCTGTACTAGTGGTTTGACCAGGGAAAAAAAAAAAAGAGTAATGAGAGCAAGAAAAGTATTGAGTTGTAGGGAGACAGGAATGATACCTCAGGGATCACTGTTAAGACTGGATGGATAACTCATCTTGTGATTTACCTGAAAGGAGAAAATGGCAGGCTAGAAAAACTTACAGAAGGCATTGTATTGGAAAAGGGCACTAGTGTCAAACCATACAGAGGCTGGAATATGAACCAGTGATAACAGGCACCTGCAAAAGACATAAAACATGAAAATGTTTCCTGTGCGGGTCAGAAATTCTTCGCTTGTCTCTCCCCCTGCTATACCTAAGGTGATTGTAAAAATTAAGCATAATAGACCAAGATCTGTCAACTCTGCTGGCATAAATAAACTGCCAGTTACAGAACGAAGGATTTAATTTTTTAGGTACCGACTGTGAATTCTTTGCTACACGACTTTTCCTGCAGAGCTGTGGTGGCCAAGGGAAGGAGAGTTTTCAGCCCTGGCTATCTCATCTGTGCATGCAGAAGCATTGGAGGCAGCTGTAGTTATATTACTCTGCCATTTGCCAATGCAGCTGATTTTGCTGGAGAGGGGAAGCATATGCCGTCTACTGGCTATGTAGCCATGGATAAAAATATTTCATGGCTGTGATTACGCAGGCAGAATTAAACAAACACAAAAAGCTGGTATTTTGCCTACTGGCAAAATGATTCTACAAAGAGCTAGCCTTGGTTGGTTTAGGAAATGCATTGTACATGGTTTGCATCACTACCATCTGTAACTAATTGTACACAATGAAGCTTCGGCCCTAAATCAAAATCTTGGTCGTGCTGGGCTCTGAAGAGCACCCTATTGAGTTTACTCTTACCAACAGACCTAGTGCCCATGTTTCTCACACTTTTAACCACCTGGAATCCTAGCAAATATGTTTTCTAAATGAGAAAGTATGATTTCTGTGATGTTGTCGGATTTCCTACAGGTGCTCAGTTGGCAGAGCAGCATGGCTTGATGGCAAGGAAATTCACTGCCTGCCCCCGTGGAAATTTGCAGGACATGTGGCATTTTAAAATATCAGTAGGTTAAGTGGGGCCTGTAAATATTTCTAGGCAGATTTTGATTCCTTGGCCAGGTATATACTACCTGTTTGAACATTTTGAATGGAAACAACCACATGTTTTTATTACATGAGAACTTGATTAATTATGGCCAGTTGAACGCTTAATTACAGCACCAAGATACTTAAATGCCGAAGAGCTTTTAGGAGAGAGAATTCTTAATACAGACAGAATTAAGTGTTGTGTTTCCTGATTAAGGTTGCTGTGGTGCAGATGTTAACATTGCCACTGTTGATTAAAGCTAATTGTAAATAATGTTCATAGAGAATTCTCTGAAAGCCACAATTGCCTTAGTGGTTTTTTTCCTGGCCATATGTATCTATTTTGAGGAACACTTAAGGTCTCTAATGCAGGAACGGGTTGAGAGGAACAGTTTTAAGCTGAAAGAGGGGAAATTTCGATTAGATACTCAGAAGAAATGTTTTCCAGTGAGAGTGATGAGGCACTGGCATAGGTTGTCCATAGATGTTGTGGATGCCCCATCCCAAGGCCAGGTTGGGTGAGGCTTTGAGCAACCTGATCCATCCTGGGAGGGAAGTTGGAACAGGATGGTCTTTAAGGTCCCTTCCAACCCAAACCGTTCTATGATTCTATGACTCCAGAAAAAGGAAAAAGCTTGATCAGAACCTTAATTTCTTCAAGAGCAAAAATCTCTGGCATATTTTAAATGGAAATGTGTTTATTTGTCTAAACCTTTTTTTTTTTATAACGATGAGCAATACTAAGGATCTCAAGGCACAGTTATGTTGTGGACAGTCCAAGATCTTTTTATTTGCCTCTCTTGGCCACAAATAGAACTATAAAGAGTTGGATCTCTTGGCAGTACCTGGTCTGTCATGCTCACAATATGTATAAGACCCTCTTTCCATGAGGCCTGACACATTATTTTTAAAGCTGAAAGCATCCCAGCTCTGGTGAGCACCAGCAGCACCTTCAAGCAACTCAACCTGTGGCACCAGCTGCACAAGGGAGCCTGGATCTCAGCTGCTGCTTTAGCGAAAAGTAAATATGCAAATGTGGGTTTTGTCTTGCTGATAGATGCCAAGTGTTTTAGGATAAATATTTTAGAAAAATAATAAATTTAAGCTTCCATTTCTTTGAAAGAGAATGAAGATTATATGGTTGCATAGTCCAGAAAATGCTGTATTTATTGTTGTGGGGGAGGCAAAGGAGGAGGCTAAGGCAGTTCAGATGTAGTGGTTTCCATTAAAATCTTTACTATCTGCATTATCAGATAATTAATGATGGTTTCCATTAAAATCTTTGCTATCTGCATTATCAGATAATTAATGATGCTGTGTGACTCCCTATAGCGAGTATAATTTGGTAATAGTAATTAGTTAAGGAATTAAACTGTTCAGTGTCAATGCCAGCACAATAAAATGAGGGAATGAGAAGTTTTATGTGCACAACTGTCAGGTCTTAAATTGAACAGCACAACTCTCTGCCTGGTGTGATCTGAACTTTTTAGCGGGGTGTGTGTATATACATATATATATATATATAAATAAAATAGCGTACAACTTCATGTAATTTTTCTGTATGTACCAATTTCAGTGTAATTTCAGCAGGTATGGTTTTGGGAAATGCTGGGATTGGAGATGGGTGGCGTGATCCTCTGTGGTGCCTCCAATGAACAGTTCAAGCCATTGACACATTAATGTGAAATTCAGTGATTTGATCATGCTCGTATTACCAGATGAAGCTGTTCAGAGGCTTAACTGCTTGTCACAGGCCTACTGTACCAGGACAAGGATCTGCATCAGTGACAAACCTTCTTGTTTTCTGGAGCAGTAGTAGTTAATTTAAAAGCTGTGCTTTAATAACAAGACAATTTTAAATCATGCATATATAGAGTTTTGCTTTTTTGTCTGCTTTGATTCATCCATTCCTAATAGAATGATCATTTTTACGTTTATTACTGATAACAGTTTATGCCTTCAATGCTTTCTCTCCAACAACATCACAGCTGTATGAATAACTACATTGCTGTGATGCCCAGATATGGTTGTATCTTATAATGAATTCATTTTCCAATAGGAAAACTGATTTTAGAAAATGATAGATTTACTTATCTGTCTATCTTCAAAGGAACTTAATTTCACAGTAATTCAATTATGTACCCACACTTATTCATTGTTAATGTTATTAGAGTAAATCTTTCTAAAATAGTTGGATAACTTTAAGTGTTACTAATGATTTGACTGTTTTACATACAGAAATTCTCCCTTAGCCAGTTCTTCAAACGAACTTATTAACAAAATTTTCATGTTTTCTGTTTCTTCATTGCTTTTCCCTGTGCTTTCTTTTTGTTCTCTTTTGTTAGTCATTGGACCTAGGGAGTGTCTGGTATGACCAGCAGGTTTGTACCTCCCTAATATGTACTCTTTTTACTTATTTTTTTACACTTTTGAAACAGTTGTGTTGTAGCATTACAAAATATATATGTGGATGCTTATTGTTCTGCTATGAATTGTATCAATCACTGTCAGTGGAGCAAATTATACTATGCAAATTGAGGTATATGCCTCTTTATTTAGGACCAAAGCTTAAGTTTTAACTTAGATTCAGGAAGACGTGTTCATGGTAATTTTTGTTTATACAGGGTAGGTATGAAAGCAATGTGTGAGCTGGGAAATGGCCTCAGTTTCTCATTAAACTCTGTCCCTGTGATAAAGTCGTCTGTAACACTGCCAGTGCTGAGCTGAAATTTCTAACAGAAGTAATTTCCAGCTTCCTATCTGGTCTAGTAGCCATGCTGTGGGGTTGGTACATAAGCTAGACTTAAAATACATCCAGACTTGTCACTGACTCCTTCTCAGCAAGAAAACCAACCAGCGAGAGCTGGTGCTTGGTACTGCTCAGGAAAGGTGGCATGCTGGTGTCAAACTAGGTACCACTGTCAGGAAAAAAGGTGATGCTGTGGGCACCAAGAACCCTTGTTATGCATTGTAGCTGATTAAAAGCTGACTTATTTGGTGCTTACGCTAGTGGGATCTCTAACCTTGGGTCTTAGAACCCCCAGTGCAAACTACTTATGATTTTCTAGTTTCCAGGTACATTCTGTCATGTGTCTCTAGTGTGTTAAAAGACATTGGATCATGCCTTTGTGTTAGGTGAGGCAGCTTAGTGATGTTGTAGAAAGCCAAAGTATCGATGCTTTTTTTTTTTTTTTTTCCAGCATGTTGCTATAGAATATGACAAGCCTTTACAAGAAATTTGCATTCTCCTGAAGATAAAGACGTGTCCACTTTCTTCTGTGATGGAGGACTAATTATCACCAGCAAATGGGAGAGCAAATTAAAGCAAAGGTAATGAATAAAGCTTGGACCCTATTTTTCCCCAGTCACTTTGGGTTTTTTTTGGTTTTTTTGATATAGTAACCACCACCCCACCACACATCCAAAAAGAAGTGGCTGACTGGGATCAGTTAATAGAGCTTTGATGGAGACAAGGTTGTCGTTGCTGTACTGTACTAGTTGCTGAAGCTTTACTACATTCTCTTAACTCCTTACAGCAGTAAGAAAATTACTAAGTAATTTTTTGTCATGATTGAATATTTTATTTAGTTACTCCAAGCGAACTTTTTCTACAAGTCTGAGACAAGAAAAAAATCAATTGTTTTCATTCTAAGAAGGCAGTTGCTCAAAAATAAATCGATATTGTTGTCTGTGGATGACCTGTTTGCTAGTTGGCAATGCAATGGCCTAGTTTTGGAGCAAATGGAAAAAAATACAAAATAGAAATAAGTGATATTGAAGAAGTGTTAAGATTAGAGTGAAGAAAATTGGTTTGAAAGCTGAGCCTTGGGAGCTTTGGTTTTTCCTGTTGTAATCTGCCATAAAAATCTTAGTCTTGGCTATAACCAGTGATTTATCATTTAGATATTTTATTTGTATGGACTTGGAGTTCTCAAATTCCTGTTGGTAACCACCCTTTCTTTTCCCCTGTTGGGAATACCACCAAGTTACCACAAACCTGTCAGTTTTATTAGTAGTCTTAAGAAAAATATATTATCCCAATTGTGCTATGTAAAATTCTCTAGCACTTTTTCATCAAACATCAGCTTAAAAATGAACAAAAAAAAACCTGACGTGGAATGGTGAAGACAAAGGAAAGATATATGCTCTGGGAGCCTCTTTACCATTTGCTGTAAGAAACTGAAGCCAATTCTGACTTGTTTGTGTATATATGATTGACATAATGTTTCGTTTCCCCCTGCAGCCCTGGCCCCACTCTGAATTCTATACCTGTGTTAATTGTCTTGGGGAAATCCAAAGGTGATCAGAGCTTTATGGTCTGTTTTCACTTAACTGAGTAGTATTAAAAAAATATATGCAGCCAGCATTGCTTGTATTGGTTATAATTTTTCTGAAAACAAATGTCTGCTACTGTATTTTGGATGCAGAAGGAAAAACGGTGACAGGGGATGAGGAAAAGACTGAGGTACTTAATGCCTCATTTGCCTCAGTCTTTAATTGTAAAGAAAGTTGTTCCCTCTGTGTACAAACCCAGGAGCTAGAGGAGCAAAATGAGCCTCCCATGATCCAAGAGGAGGTGGTCAGAGCCCTGCTAGCCCAACTAGACACCCACAAGTCTATGGGGCTGGATGGGATTCACCCAAGGGTATTGAAGGAGCTGGCGGATGTGCTGGCCAAACCCCTTTCCATCATCTTCCAACAGTCCTGGAAGACTGGGGAAGTTCCACTGGACTGGAGGCTGATGTTGTGCCCATCTACAAGAAGGGTGGCACGGAGGATCCAGGGAACTACGGGCCTGTCCATCTGACCTCAGTGCCAGGGAAAGTCATGGAACAGCTGATCTTGAGTGCTATCATGAAGCACATGCAAGAGAACCGGGTGATGAGGCCCAGTCAACACGAGTTCACGAAAGGCAGGTCTTGCCAAACTAACCTGATCGCCTTCTATGACAAAGTGACTCGGCTACTGGACGAGGGAAAGGCTGTGGATGTATCTTCTTGGACTTCAGTAAAGCCTTTGATACAGCTTCTCATAGCATTCTGCTTCAGAAACTGTCGGCCTCTGGCCTGGACAGGCGCACACTCTCCTGGGTGGAAAACTGGTTGGATGGCTGGGCCCAGAGAGTGGTGGGAAATGGAGTTTACTCCAGCTGGAGGCCAGTTGCAAGTGGGGTTCCCCAGGGCTCAGTGCTGGGTCCAGCCCTGTTCAACGTCTTTATCAATGACCTGGATGAAGGCATTGAGTGCACCCTTAGCAAGTTTGCAGACGGCACTAAGCTGGGTGGAAGTGTGGATCTGCTGGAGGGTCGGGAGGCTCTGCAAAGGGACCTGAATGGGCTGGACTGCTGGGCAGAGTCCAGTGGCATGAGGTTTAACAAGGCCAAATGCCGGGTCCTGCACTTGGGGCACAACAACCCTGAGCAGCTACAGACTAGGAGAAGTCTGTCTAGAAAGCTGCCAGGAGTAGAAGGACCTGGGGGTGTTGGTTGACAGCCGAGTGAACATGAGCCAGCAGTGGCCCAGGTGGCCAAGAAGGCCAATGGCATCTTGGCTTGGATCAGAAACGGCGTGACCAGCAGGTCCAGGGAGGTTCTTCTCCCTCTGTACTCGGCACTGGGGAGACCGCACCTCGAGTACTGTGTTCAGTTCTGGGCCCCTCACCACAAGAAGGATGTTGAGGCTCTGGAGCGAGTCCAGAGAAGAGCAACAAAGCTGGTGAAGGGGCTGGAGAACAGGCCTTATGAGGAGCGGCTGAGAGAGCTGGGGTTGTTTAGCCTGGAGAAGAGGAGGCTGAGGGGAGACCTCAATGCTCTCTACAACTACTTGAAAGGAGGTTGTGGAGATGCTGGAGCTGGGCTCTTCTCCCAAGTGACAGGGGACAGGACAAGAGGGAATGGCCTCAAGCTCCACCAGGGGAGATTTAGGCTGGACATTAGGAAAAAATTTTTTACAGAAAGGGTCTTTGGGCACTGGAACAGGCTGCCCAGGTTGGTGGTTGACTCACCTTCCCTGGAGGTGTTTAAGGGATGGGTGGACGAGGTGCTAAGGGGCATGGTTTAGTGTTTGATAGGAATGATTGGTGGGTCTCTTCCAACCTGGTTATTCTATGATTCTATTATTTTTTCTGTCTGGTAATTATAGTCCAGTTTAGAGGGTTTTATGCAGTAAAGTCAATTAAATACTGTGTTACACAGGATCAGTGCTAAAATCCATGCCCTGTTAAGGGCTGATGTAGATCCTGTGACTTCAGGAGATTTAGAGTTCAAAGACTCCGAGTTGAAAGAACACATATCCTTCAGGAAATGGATGGAAGATGAGACAGAGTAATTACTGTGGGATGGATCAGCTGGGCAGGCTTTCGCAAGCCTTCTTCATTTGGCTTATCCCCAGAAGAAAGACCACTGCTCTTCCACCATCTGACAGTTAAACAGGTTTTCCTGCCTCTGCATCTCTCCATTTTCAGTCAAGCACAAGTCATAAATGTATATAATGTAGTACAGCTCTCTATTGGTAAGAGCAAGAGGGAATATAATTAAACACCTTAGGTTTGCAGAGACATCAGCAACAGTGGACGTGTTTGCAGGGTTCCATGACTACAGGCTTGTAGTTGGACATTATAATCCAGGAAAAAATTATCATCTTGCTTTCTTGTTTCTCCTGTTAATTTACAAAGGTGATTTTTTTTTTCCTCTGTTCTGTTTCTATAAGTCTGGAAGGTGCATTTTATAAAAACAAAGTTTTAAATGAACCACAAGTAGTTGATTGGTTAATTCTAGAAGCTTTTTTCATATTTAATGGAATTTGGAGTTTGAGAGTGACTATTTGTCAGCCCTCTTTAGAGAAGAGGAGGCAGTTTAACAGGGAAGAGAAACTCAATCTAAAAGGTTTCTCTTTTTTTAAAATAAGCTTGACTTATTGGGAGTTGATTTACCTTAAGAAGATATGATATAGAGGCAGATATCAGAGTTATCTCTGATATATAGAAACCCAAAAGCAAACAACCCAAGTGGACGGTGAAAAGAGGTTCAGTGGAGTATTGAAAGAGGTGCTTAGTTTACCTGGTTAGAATAAGCTCTGGACTCCAACCTCTTCCTTGCTGAGTTTCAGCATGTGGCCAAGCTGAAATTGTGTTTGGGTTTCAGTTCAGGCACACAGTCTGTGTTCCTAATGGCTTCTTTCTCTCTGAAGTTAATGTTTGCTTTGAGAGAAGCAACTGTCACATGGTGAACAAATGCGAAGATGTCTCACAACTGCAGGGTTCAATGCTGGAGAAATGAAACGTACAGAGAGCTTAGGTTTTGTGAACAACTCTTTGTAGCGTTGACTCTCCTCTTTATCTGCTGCCAGTTAGATTCATGTCCAGATGTCGATAGTTATATCTCTCTGTTTAGTCTTCTTAATTCACTTGGGGCTGTTTTGCAAAGAATGTGACTCCTTTGTCTGACATCTGGGTATTCGGATTATCTGAGCTCTGATCTGGTCATGTAAATTGAGCGTCTTTGGTTTGGATTTGCCTTTGGATGGATAAATGCATCCTTGGAAATGAACTATGGATCCATGGCTCAAGTGCTTTGCCAAGATTGTTTGCTTGATGGTGTTGGTTGTTTTTGTTGTGGGTTTTGTCTTTTGTTGTATAAGAAGGAAAGATGAGGAAAGCAATGGAGGGCAAACAGCTAAGGAAGTGGTGATGGGATGGGCAATGTGTATTTAAAGGTGTTAATAGCTATTACGTGGATCTGCAAGCTGGTAAATTCATTTCTGCTACCTATACAGAGTAATTATGTTACTGCTTTTGATAGATAGTTTAGTTTCTGCCAGTGTTCCCATTACTAAATACTGTTTTCAGGGATTTATAATACAGGCTGAGTCTGTATCTGGGTAATTTCATTAAAGTAGTTTTCAACAAGCTCTTTGGCTGTGCAAGCATGGAAATAATATTAAATAAAACGAAAACTCAGCCTAGGGAGCTCAATGTTTTGATATGTGATATGAAGCTATCTCATCACTAATAAATTGTATAATTTCTGTTTCGCCACTTATTGTCAGTGATTTTTCAGCATCAGTAGCCTCAAAACAAAGTGTTTAAACCATTGCAATATTGATCTGAAAATCACAAGATCTTAAATAATTAGTTTTGATGTTCTTTGTTTTTTACAAACTGACATTCACTAAGCTCATGCTTTTATTTCCTCCCCTCTTCCTTATCCACTGTGAGAGCTCAGTACGTATCTTTTATTATCAATGCATATTGATTGGTAAGTGAACATGCCATGAAGCCTAAGTAGCATTACATGCTTATTACTGGCGCTTTAGTTCCCAGACTGGCTGCCTCCAGATACTGAAAAGGAATGGAAAGGGAAATGCTTTCCTAGGAGTGACCTGTGGTGCATTAGTGTAAACACTGGTATCCCAACAGCATATTTTCATTCACAGTTTCCTGCAGAGGGACAGCCCACAGACCAGCCCTCCTCTCCCCTCTGCACACCCTCAGTAGTTGGCTGGTACTGAGTATCTTTCAGCTCTACTACAGAACGTGGTCTCAAGGTCTTGTTGGAAACCCAACTCTGCTGGATTTCAGAGCTGAGCTTGCTGCTGTCTCTCCACCTGCCTTCCCTTCCAGCCTGATGAGATGTTTGACAGTAGGAAATAGTTGAATAGATGAGTTGAAGCATGAGTTTGGTCTCTTTTAGCTGGAGCATCCAAGGGTTGGCTTAGCCACGACTGTAAGCACCACATTGCTCAGAAGTTGTTCAATTACAGCTACTGGGCCACTGTCAAAATATTGGTGCTGGTGTCACAGTATTTACAAAGGCTCTTTAGGATATCAGGTATAGAAGTAAACTAATCAGATGACTGATTTAGTGAAACTGACCTCTTCTCTCTAGTGGCCAATGATAGAACCCAAGGGAATGGCAGGAAGATGTGCCAGGGGAGGGTTAGGTTGGACATTAGGAAAAGGCTCTTCACCCAGAGGGTGGTGGAGAGCTGGAGCAGCTCCCCAGGGAAGCCGTCACAGTGCCAAACTTGACAGTATCCCAGAAGCATCTGAACAACATCCTCAGATGCACAGTGTCAATGTTGGGGTTGTCCTATGCAGGGACAGGAGCTGGACTCGACGGTCCTTGTGGGTCCCTTCCAACTCAGGTCAGCCTATGATTCTAGTGATATCCTCAGTTGTTGTGTTTGGGCTTAGGCACAATCCCAGGATATGATGGGATGCTGGGGGCAAGAGGCAGGGTGATCTGAGAAAATCCTAGGAAGGGCAATGGAGAGCTTTGGCATTTTACATCTTCATCTGTGTTTTTATGTGATATAATCTCCAATGACAAATTTGAATTATTTCTTAATCCTCATCAGCACTGTATCTGTGAACTGCTTGTAATGCCTCCTAAAGACTTTTTTTATTCTCTAAATGAGTGGAAAATCTGGGAATTTGGCTTTGATTTCAGTATAATGAATCAAAGCAAGAAGATTGTTATGAATATGCATGCAGTGCTGCTGGCCTTTTTTATTGTGTGGATGCCTGAGGAGATGAAATGGGTGAGCTCCAGACTCCTGCTCTTATGCATCAGCTCTGGATGAGGGAAGTTTGATAACTTATTTTTGAGGCTTTAAATTGTTTGCTGTTTTCTCCTCTTTTTAAAGGAATTAGTTAAGAAAGAGAGCTCCACGGTGATCTCTGATTTTACCAGTGCACAGCTTAGTAGTATTTTTCTTTTTTCCAGATAAGGGGTTTAGTGAATTCAGCTTTCCTGCTTCCTAAACAAAGGAAACTTAAACATTCTCTTTGTTTTTAAGTCTCAAGACTTCCTATTTTAAAATAAAAACAAAGTCAACAGAGGCACTGATTTGTCTGAATTTTGGTGCCTTCCCCTTTCTTCCACTTCAATATATGAATTATATTCCAGGTTAAGTTAGTTAACTGGTAAGAAAGGTATAGAATTAAGTTGTATGTCTTACAGTCTTCAGCAGTATTTAGTGTATTTTTGTGACAGTTATTACAGCTGGCATGACTTTATCCTTATTCTGTTATTTGGATATACCTGACAAATGTGTGTTGACCTATTTTTTAAATATAATTGTAGTATTCATATTGCCTTGTATATTCTTCCATAAATGTCAAGTACACTCTGTTGCCATAAACATAGATTCTGACAATCGAACACAACATTTTGATGGGTCTTGTAGTTTATTTTAGTTTTTCCCAGCAGCTTCAGGTAATTAATTTTGAAAATATGCTATTTCTTTTCTCTCTCAAAGGAAAAATTAAATAAATATGGTCAAAAGAATTTTGATTTTGAATTGGGAAGTAAACAAGCGTGGGCTGTACTAATTTGTTTTTTAAGTATACTGAAAGTATACAGGCTTCTTCCAGAAACTGAGGAAAGAAAAGATATTTTGGTAGTAAAATATAGTTCCATGGATTTATTATCATGTGAAAGACAGCTGGAGCTCTGAATAGTCTTGTTACTTGAATGGTTTTCCTTATACTATGTCATTATGAAGTTACCTACCTTGAATTCAAACAGTTGTCAATTAAGCTTCAAAATCAACGCCTGAATTTAAGGAAATGTTTTCCTTATGAATATGTATAGCTATATTTTATATAACTGTTTATTCAGTTTGAGGTTGCCCGTGTGCTCAGTAGGAAGGCTACATCGTTAGCTGTCCCCTGTGGTCAAAGGGCTGTGAGAACAGGTTTGGATTCTGTGGTTTACAGCTTGTAGGCTGCTCAGTGCACCTGTAGAGAGACTTAAGAAAGTCAAGGAGGAAGAAACCAAGGCTGCATGGAAAATAGCAACGGTTAACATTGATATGTTCATGAAAGGTTCATGAAAGGCAGGTCTTGCCAAACTAACCTGATCGCCTTCTATGACCGAGTGACTAGACTCTTGGACAAGGGAAATAGCAGATGAAGTCTTCTTGGACTTTAGTAAAGCCTTTGATACAGCTTCTCATAGCATTCTGCTTCAGAAACTGTCGGCCTCTGGCCTGGACAGGCACACACTCTCCTGGGTGGAAAACTGGTTGGATGGCTGGGCCCAGAGAGTGGTGGGAAATGGAGTTTACTCCAGCTGGAGGCCAGTTGCAAGTGGGGTTCCCCAGGGCTCAGTGCTGGGTCCAGCCCTGTTCAACATCTTTATCAATGACCTGGATGAAGGCATTGAGTGCACCCTTAGCAAGTTTGCAGACGGCACTAAGCTGGGTGGAAGTGTGGATCTGCTGGAGGGTAGGGAGGCTCTGCAAAGGGATCTGAACAGGCTGGACCGCTGGGCAGAGTCCAGTGGCATGAGGTTTAACAGGGCCAAATGCCGGGTCCTGCACTTGGGGCACAACAACCCTATGCAGTGCTACAGACTAGGAGAAGTCTGTCTAGAAAGCTGCCAGGAGTAGAAGGACCTGGGGGTGTTGGTTGATAGCCGAGTGAACATGAGCCAGCAGTGGCCCAGGTGGCCAAGAAGGCCAATGGCATCTTGGCTTGGATCAGAAACGGCGTGACCAGCAGGTCCAGGGAGGTTCTTCTCCCTCTGTACTCGGCACTGGGGAGACCGCTCCTCGAGTACTGTGTTCAGTTCTGGGCCCCTCACCACAAGAAGGATGTTGAGGCTCTGGAGCGAGTCCAGAGAAGAGCAACAAAGCTGGTGAAGGGGCTGGAGAACAGGCCTTATGAGGAGCGGCTGAGAGAGCTGGGGTTGTTTAGCCTGGAGAAGAGGAGGCTGAGGGGAGACCTCATTGCTCTCTACAACTACTTGAAAGGAGGTTGTGGAGAGGCTGGAGCTGGGCTCTTCTCCCAAGTGACAAGGGACAGGACGAGAGGGAATGGCCTCATGGTGCAGGTGGATGAGATACTTAGGGGCATGGTTTAGAGATTAGTGGGAATGGTTGGACTCAATGATCCGGTGGGTCTCTTCTAACCTGGTTATTCTATGATTCTATGTTTAAATGCCCTATTTTGTCAGGAGAAGATGGAGGAGAGATTGTATTCCAACACATAAACTTTCCTTAAGAGTTGCACAAAAACAACATAGAGCTACAAAAGACTCTGCTCATTAAACCTGGGGAGAAGTTTCATGCTTATAGAACTCCAGTCTGAATGTTACAGCTGCTGCTAATTACATCTAGGAGTAATTACATCATCGGAGATTAAGGTAATCGTACATTTCAGTGCATACAGGGCAATGGAAACATAGTGGATGCATATAGGATGACCAAAGTTTAATACGATGCCCATGCTCTTGGCTGGTTAATAATAATTTCGTACTTTTTTTTAATACTTTGTAAGTTTGTACCGTTATACATGGATCTAATTAATAAGTCTTCAGAACACCTTAGGAAAAGACACTGGCTTAACATCCCAGGCCTGCCTCTATCTTTGGGTATTGTCAGTGTGTGCTAATAAAGATTCTTCTATCAGTAACTGCTTTTTCTTTTTTAGTTCATTATGTGTCTGTCCTTGCTCTAGCTCTGTGTTTCTCAATGAAGTTTTCCAGAGCAGTAGGCCCTATGAAATATTAACTTACTAGATGATTTTGTGCTTCTATTTTTCACTTTGTTAAGATATTGCTCCTTGGTTTTAGCTAGGAGGAATTTAAGATGTTGCTTTTTAAAATTACTTTAGCTAATTTCATTAGCAATTCCCTTCTAGACTTGAGCTATAAAACTCTGGCCTGCAGAGATTGCTGGTACCTGTGAGGTCGTGGCAAATGGTCTGCAAAGGCAAACAGTCTGTAGGACCTTGTGGTTTAAGAGTTTGTTGATGAAAAGGCAGAGTCATTTGGAAAGAACCGAGGCTGACAGGGGGAGACGTGAGGCAACATTTTTCTCATGTCATTGAAGCCAACGTGTTTTTATTGTTTCTCATGAGCTAAGAATGTTTGTGCAGTCAGTTCCTCAGATCTGGTGGTGTTTGATAAGGTGTGAAGGAATAGTAAATAGGTCGCCTGCTTCCCATTTCAGCTGGCTTTTAATGTTTCCTTCTATCTCTGTTGTGGACTTAGCAAATCACTGTCTGAGACTTTTCCAGTCCTCTTGGCATGGCAGTAACAGCACACATTCTTTGATGCCCAGATTTGACAGTTTCTTGAAGGTGTTTCACCTCCCATCTTCTTTTCAAAGATGGTCTTAATTATGCACAATAGACTTCACTTCAGTGCCAGATGGTCCTGCAGTTAAATAAGGATGAGGCAACTGTTTCAGTGGGGAGCACTTATGTAGAGAATTTGGTTACTAGCACAAGGCCACTTGACTTCACATCAACAGAAGTTTTCTCTGAGAAAAGCAGGTTTAATTTTCAGCTTTTAGAGTCTCATTTTGATAGTTTTGAGAAGGACACTCATCCCCAGGAGGTGAGGAACAGCAAGCTTGACAGCATTGCTGCAGCATTCAGCTGGGCATGCATTGCCTGCAACAGAGGGAAGGGGAACACAATGTTGCAGATGCCTGCTGTGCCCTCTCCTTGCTGATTACAGACTAGCCCACACCAGCAGAACCGGAGGTGCTTCTGCCCTCTTTGCCTGGCAGGTCCAGGTCCATCTTTTCATCTGTTAATTTAAACTCTCTGTTTTTCCAACATGCTTTATAGGAATTAATATAAAGTTTATAAAAATTAATATAAAGTCTTCTCCCTTTCTGTATTCTGTTAATAATTTTTCCTTCCTTTTTTTTTTTTTTTTTTTTTTTTAAGCTCCGTGGTATGCTGTGAACCTCTCACACCTTATAGGAAAAGGATTTGGAGAACTTTTCTCTCCATGAGGAATATGATATACCCCAGCTGTGCTTCCCAGGCTTGTTAATGGATCTGTTTTATTGCAGAGAATTTTTGTCAGGCAATCTATAGTGATTGATTCTAGGGAAACAAAACACCATTTTCTCCTGTTTTCAGTCACGAGGCACGTTGTAGCTCACTCAACAGAGGCACAAAGCAGCCATCAGGTTTCTTTCCCTGCAATTCCAGAATTCCTGCACTTGTCAACAAACAGCTGTACAAAATTAACAGAAATAACTTTCAGTTTTAGTCTTCACGCCTGAAAAAGATGGTTTTGAGACTGATAGAAGTGGCCTATCTTCCTTCTGTATTTGTTATAGAACAAAAAAGCCATGCCCAAACAATGGAGTTTGTGTAACTTCTTGAGCTTCATCTTGTTTTTCTTAATATAAGGTGCTCCAATGCTACCTGGAACTACTTTTTCTGTGATTCTAACTGCTGGTCACAAGTAACAGAACTTGTGGTTGAGTATTTGATGCATCATTTGCACTTTGTCTTTTATTTTACCTTGCAAATTAACATTTATGCTTTCAGCTATCAGAATACCCTGGAGAACATGAATGTTCTTCTTTCCTTCTGCAAACTGAGTAGAAAGCCACCGTATTTTGTCACTAACAGGAACTGATACAAAATATTTGCAATGACAGTACACTGCTTTTATTCATACATGCCAGGTGTGTTCTCCTAGGTAGTAAAATGAAAAACTGAAGTGGTGGCTGCAAGGGCTAGCACACTGTCTGCTATGCAACTTCTTCCTTTGTAAGCTTTGCTGTTGAATTTGTTACAACCAATGGTGAGGTGCCGCTCTGAGGAAGTAAGAATGCAGAAAATGGCTCAGTCAGTAGAATGTAGTCTTAAAAATAAACAAGTTCACTAAAATCTCATTCCATAGATATTGCTAAATATGGCATTCCAGATTCTTTCGTGTCTTCATGCTGTGATGTAAACACCTGATACCATCGCAGTGTAAATATGATTTCTGTTTAGCAGTTGGACAGAGATGCAGTAAGAGGCTATAGTCAAAGAAAAGAGAGTTTTAAAATGGCTTTCTAGTTAGGTTGACATCATCATTACCCTCTCCAAGTCTCTGGCGGGGTGAGGGTCTGCTATACTTTTGCAGTGGAAAGTCTTTGATCCTCAGTAAAGGGCTGACGTACAGAGTTTCAAATCACTACATAGTATTTGCTAATCAAAACAATAGCTATGATAGGCTGTTATGGGAAATTATGGCAACACCTTCACTGTCCTCTAAGACAGGGGATTTGGTGTGCTGGCAAGTTAGACAGCATGGATGTACTGCTCTTCCTAGAAATACAGTTCCTCTTGAGGGTCTCTAAAAATGACATTCATTCAGTTCTCTTCCCATCTGCATTCTCCATTCATTGTCTGCAAGTCTGCTCTTGCTTCAGACTGAACTTTTTCCTCTGTGGACTGTGTGAAATAAGTAGAGTATTTAAAACAGCACGAGAAAAGGTAAGATGATGAGTAAGGGTTGGAAAATGCTGCTAGGACAAATAAGTGGAATAGAGAAGAAGTGGTGATGGAGGGGCATGGCTGAAGTAAGAAACATTGAGGTTGGAATGGCTTGCTGGGGAGAAATAGGAACTTGTGAAGGAGTTATTCCATAATGAAGCACATGTACATTCCAAAATATCATCATCCACAAGGCATGTGAGACCTTGTAGCCTCAAGAGTTAAATCCATGCTGAACTCTCTTCTGTCAGGGTTAGATTGCTGCCTGCCACAACCTAAAAGCCAGCCAAGGTATATTCACACTTTCACTGTAGCCGTTCCAACAGTTAATCTATTCTCAGAGAAACCACCAGAACTCCATCCACTGGTCCTTGGAAATATGAGTGACATCCATCAATTATTCAGGTACATCTGTATAAGACTGTATTATATGAGTGCCTTATTACATACTATGAATTATACCTTATTACATACTATGAATTATACCGATGTTATTGCAAATGATCACTAATTATTTTCAGATCTTAGGTGAACATACATCTTAAGTGAAATAATTTTCACATTTCTTTGTGTTACCTCATAGTCTCATGTTGCTACAGCTGAGTGAATGTGGATGATATACTGAAAGAGTAACTGAATTTCCTACTCCCTGTTCATTGTGTATGTGCTCCAGGTAATACTGCTTTGGAACAGAAAACTGTGGGTATCTTTATTTTGAATTAATTGTGCTAAGTTATTAGGAATCACTTAGCCTGCCAAATCCAAAGACTATTTGATAAACTATAATGTCACTTACATACCCACAGCAAGGGCTTGTCTGATGAATATCATGTCTTCATGGAACAAGAGTAATGTGGGTTAGCACGGATCAATTCTATCTTAAATAGTTGACTTAGATTATTAAGTTCACTATTCTTTAACAGAAGAAACCTAAATCTCCAAAGAATCAGGAATAGGAGCGACATACTGTGTTTTCAGAGCTGTTTTAATTCTATGGGAATTTCAGCCTTATTATTTGCAGTGCACCACATGTTCTGATGTATTTTGCGAAGGGTTTAACCCTTCAATATTTCTTTCCATTTTGGTTAAGATCCCGGTTGCTCCATTTTCAAATGAATAAAAGGACAAAAATGTCCTTGATACAAAACTTTTTCTTTTGTTAACTCTGCTGTCATAATGTTTGCATAATGTTTGTCATAAAGTTTGCAGACAACACTAAGCTAGGTGGAAGTGTGGATCTGCTGGAGGGTAGGGAGGCTCTGCAAAGGGATCTGAACAGGCTGGACCTCTGGGCAGAGTCCAGTGGCATGAGGTTTAACAGGGCCAAATGCCGGGTCCTGCACTTGGGGCACAACAACCCTATGCAGTGCTACAGACTAGGAGAAGTCTGTCTAGAAAGCTGCCAGGAGTAGAAGGACCTGGGGGTGTTGGTTGATAGCCGAGTGAACATGAGCCAGCAGTGGCCCAGGTGGCCAAGAAGGCCAATGGCATCTTGGCTTGGATCAGAAACGGCGTGACCAGCAGGTCCAGGGAGGTTCTTCTCCCTCTGTACTCGGCACTGGGGAGACCGCTCCTCGAGTACTGTGTTCAGTTCTGGGCCCCTCACCACAAGAAGGATGTTGAGGCTCTGGAGCGAGTCCAGAGAAGAGCAACAAAGCTGGTGAAGGGGCTGGAGAACAGGCCTTATGAGGAGCGGCTGAGAGAGCTGGGGTTGTTTAGCCTGGAGAAGAGGAGGCTGAGGGGAGACCTCATTGCTCTCTACAACTACCTGAAAGGAGGTTGTGGAGAGGCTGGAGCTGGGCTCTTCTCCCAAGTGACAAGGGACAGGACGAGAGGGAATGGCCTCAAGCTCTGCCAGGGGAGATTTAGGCTGGACATTAGGAAAAAAAGGGTCATTGGGCACTGGCAGAGGCTGCCCAGGTTGGTGGTTGACTCACCTTCCCTGGAGGTGTTTAAGGCACGGGTGGATGAGGTGCTGAGGGACATGGTTTAGAGATTGGTGGGAATGGTTGGACTCAATGATCTGGTGGGTCTCTTCTAACCTGGTTATTCTGTGATTCTGTGATTCTAATAATGTATTACATAAAATGAAACACTGCCGTATTCCCCTTGTGGAATGTTGAAATACTTTGATGTTCTCAGAAGTTTTATCCTTCGGGTTTTGTACCTGACAATTTTTTGGCAGAATTGGTGGGTTTTTTCCCAAAGTGCCCTGACGATGCTAAGACAGTGCCTATTCACAGACGGTGGTTCCACTAAGGACTTTATTGGTTGCATGTTTTTGGCTGGGTGCAGACAGCTGACCTTTGGGTGAACTTCATGTAACTTGCTTTTCCTATTTGTTAATGATTTGAGAATTTGTAAAGGATTTTTGTGGCAGCGGAACAGGAGATGAACAATAATGTATGTCCTCATTAAAGCTTCAGTATTTCTTTTTCATCTGACTTCTCTCTGAGTGGGAAGAACTAAGCCCTTGTTCACCAGTTACTGCAAGCAGAAGTAACTTAAGCCACCAAGTCCCTACAACAATTCTGGATTTGCTTTTAATGAAAGGATTGCATGGTGGCATTGCTTGGAGTTTAGCACAGTAGCTAGCAAGCATGAATTTGTTTTTTTCTGATATGACTTTTTCCTCCTTCCAGGTTGATGAGAAGTTCCTTGATGAAATACTGGCCAAGCAGCCCAGGAAAAGCCAGAGATCTTCTTTATCAGTTTGCTGTCCAGTACACTCCCACACCTCTTTTTTCCCATAGATAATTCACAGTTTTGTCACTACCATTGAAATATCTTATGTACGTCAGATTAAAAGGGTTTTAGAATATTACATGAAGCTTCTGACACTTCTTTTTTCCCCACTTCTGGAGACTCAGTATATTTTTTGACTTCTTCAGTGGTTTTTAATTTAACATCCTTTTGGTTTTGTTTCCTCTTGTTTGTTCTTCTTATTCACATGCCCTCCTTTTTTATGCTATAGCAGAATGGATTTTTTTATTTTTGAGCTTATATTGATGAGCTTCTATTCATCTCGCTTTTTTACATTAGCATAAATGAACTTATGTACATTACTTATGAGTGGAATCATTTGTTTGCTGTAAAATCATTGTTTAGATAAAATACTGTAATTACTGGAACTGATATTATGGTGTCTTTTTGTATTGCACACTTCTTAAAGTGAAATTGCAGACACTGGGGAGGCTTGAATTCAATTCTCAAGTGACATACTCCTATGAATTTCACATATGAGAGCAACTTTTCCCTTTTCTGGCTGTGATACAAACACTCAAGTCTCCATTCCTGTTTCTTTGCTCATTGAATCTTCCAGTTGTTTTGGGTGGATTTAAAGGAAGGCTACTAAGAAATAAATGGCAAAATAATGGTAAATGTAATGAGAAGTATATGTTTTGCCATCGATATCTTAAGAAATTAATGAAATGCTCCTATGAATACTTTGTGTGCAATCACTATATGATGTTCCCTCATAACTAGCAAATAAGTCTAATTGATTATCACATTTAGGGCACTTCTAGTGTTATGCTAATAAGTAGCCCTATTTCCATAAAAATTTACTTTATCAGACCAGCATGACAGCTCATTAAAATGTTTTTTATTTTTGAAGCTTATTTTTCTTCTCTGTAGAAGAATAAGTACTGTGCAAAACACCCCCCTTTTTTTCAATTCAAATATTGCATTCCCCTCTAAGAGCAAAGCAATGATCTAAAGATATGGGGTTTTACCAAACTCTTTCTTTATTTCTTTTGCATATGACTTTCTGTTCCTTTAGCCACACTTTCAAACTGCTTGATGCACAGGCTTACCTTTATCCCTTTGTCAAATGGGATTGCTTGAAAAAGATCCCCTGATAGAGTGCAACGGAACAAACAAATCCATCAGCTCGCTAAAATGAGGGTTAGAAAGCCTGGAAATGTTAACATTTAAATCAAAAAGCGTTGTTCTCCTGCCAGCCCTCTACTTTCTCTGCTCAGTCCTTGTGAACTGGTAGGATATCAAATTAGGCAAGTTAACCTCTTGAAACTTTTAGAGGGATGCTGTTTCATCTTGTTTGGTTCCCTGGTGACTCAGGAGAAAGGAGCTGACAAGTTGAGCTGTGAAGGGTATATTGGGGGTGGACAGTGTGCTCAGATTCATTTTTTTTCCAACTCTACTGCAAAGTGAAGAATAATTTTTAGTACTGATTTTGAAGTAGTACTGAAGTAATTCTTCATGCTACATGGATTCTACTGGTAAAGTATCCTTAAGTATCTTAAAGCATTTGTAGCCAGGATATGCAGAGGAAGGCAATTTGTGCATGTGAAACCTGTTGTTAAGCTTGACACTATCACTACTGACAACACTAGTTTACCCAAAACCCAAAGAATCATAGAATCACCAGGTTGGAAGAAACCCACCGTATCATTGAGTCCAACCATTCCTATCAAACACTAAACCATGTCTCTTAGCACCTCGTCCACCCGTACCTTAAACCCCTCCAGGGAAGGTGAATCAACCACCAACCTGGGCAGCCTCGGCCAGTGCCCAATGACCCTTTCTGTGAAAAATTTTTTCCTAATGTCCAGCCTAAATCTCCCCTGGTGGAGCCTGAGGCCATTCCCTCTTGTCCTGTCTCCTGTCACGAGGCTCATCTAAAAATCATGAGATGATAAACTGTTATTTTTAGTTGCCCTCTCTTTTGTGAACCATTATGACTTTTGAAGCATGTCTTGGCAGTCAGAAGCACCAGAGGCCCTATGTTAGAGGCTGGGGCTGTCATGTAAATGCTTTGCTCTTCAGCATACCCTTCAAGAAAGGCTTTTCACCTTGTGAGGCTCTTGCAGTTGTTGGGACCTGGCAGCAGTTCAGTTCCTAACCATGTGGAGAGAAGAAATGTGACTTTCTGGCTGTGCTAATGGAGCTTCATGCCTGATTTTTTGGTACCAGCTCATAAGCAGATGAAGAAAATGCTTTGAACTCCTAATTTTAAAGACTGTACCCTGCAAGTTAAAAAATAATTCCTTTATCTCCACAATGCTGGGATCCAGCTCTTTAATGTTCAGGAAAGAAGCACTTGTCTTCTGTACAACCAAAGCCAGGCATGGTGAGCAGACAGATTGGTATTGTGATCGAGGCACTGTGCTGAGTCTCTGTTAACATGCAGTGCTGACAGGAGATGGGCTGCAAATCCACGGCAATGCAGTGGGAAGCAGTTGTGGGAAAAAAATCATACTGCTCTGCAAATAAGCTGCCTCCTTCTTCCTCCGGCAAAAGGAATAGTTCAAGGTGATTGGCTTGGTCATTTTATTCCCAAAATCACTCTACTTGTTTAAAATCAAGGAATGATGGGCCAAATGTCAATTATTATTTTCCTTTATTCCTCGATGAAATACACTCCTTCATTGTCCAGGGTTCTTTAAGCTTTAGGGGCCATTGCAGGGATGGCAACAATCAAACAAAAGTGTTTGTTTTCATTATAACTGCTTCTCTCTGGTACCAGTTAGGAAATCAGAAGGGTAAACTAGTCTGTTAATAGCAATAATGCTACTTTTATTGAGAGTTTGGGATTGTAATACACTTTAAAGTAAATTCTTCAAAAGAAATTTATGAGGGAGAAGTTTTTAAGGAGAAAGGTAAACTAATGATGAGAATTTAAAATCTAGATGGAATCCAATTACACTACCATGGTGTCCTTTTGGCTTTTTAGAAATAATCATCAGCCATTTTTGTTTAATAGTAAAACCCTACAGTGGGTTAGCTCACAGTAGTATTTCAGTGTTCTCTATAAAAATCATTAAGAGTAAAATGTAAGGAGAATTGCATGCTGTAGTTGATCTTAGTTTGGTAGAAGGCAGCAAATGAGATGGATGGCTCTATTTTACGATTCCTTAGTTGGGCTATAGAAAGTTGCTGCCCAGGATTCTGAAAGGGCAAAGCTGCTGTTTCAGTGCTGTGTCATAGCCTGTTTTGTTCCATTCTTTCTTAGGCCATGTAATTATGGTTTGCCTGCAGAAGGGAACTGGATGATCATGATAAGTGCTGTGCCTTTGGCAGATGGGCATCGCTGTCGTACTCTTGGGCTTTCATTTGCATGTTTCATACATCTCTGTATTTGCAGCCGAAGATTCTTAGAATGCATGAAGGTTTCAAGTATTTGTTACATAGCAAACAATTTTAAAGATATACTTAAGATTTTTACCATTTGGTAAACACTTACCTGTTGGGGTTTTTTAAGGAGGTTAGCCACTGCGGTGCATACTGGGGTTGTTCTTGGACTCCCTCTTTTAACAGGCAATCAGGCACTACATTCCTGCAGCCCTTGCTTCTCAGTGGTGTATGCATTAACCAGCATTCTTGTACTGTGGACTCACCATGCTGTCGATGGTATGTGCTCTCTGAGGGATTTTTATGTTATCCTGCTCTATGTCAAAACTTGCACTTATCTCTCTGTAACTTTTTTTTTACATGACAGCTTATTTGCAGACAATGTTACTGGCTGCATGCCCAGGTGGCCAAGGTGGCTAGCAGCATCCTGGGCCACTGCTAGCTCATGTTCAGTTGCTGTCAACCAACACCCCCAGGTCCCTCTCCTCCAGGCAGCTTTCCAGCCAGAATTCTCCTAGTCTGGAGCTGCACAGGGTTGTTGTGCCCCAAGTGCAGGACCCAGCATCTGGCCATGTTAAACCTCATGCCATTGGTCTCAGCCTAGTGGTCCAGCCTGTTCAGATCCCTTTGCAGAGCCTCCCTACCCTCCAGCAGATCCACACTTCCACCCAGCTTAGTGTCGTCCCTAAACTTGCTGAGGGTGCACTCAATGCCTTCATCCAGGTCATTGATAAAGATGTTGAATAGGGCTGGACCCAGCACTGAGCCCTGGGGAACCCCACTTGTAACTGGCCTCCAGCTGGAGTGAACTGCCTTTTGTGAACCCGTGTTGACTGGGCCTGATCATCTGGTTCTCTTGCATGTGCTTCATGATAACACCCAAGATCACCTGTTCCATGACCTTCCCTGGCACTGAGGTCAGACTGACAGAGGAGGTATCTGGAGCACAGGGATTGTGATGAGCAGCTGAAGGAACCGAGGCTGTTCAGGCTGGAGAAAGGAGGTTGAGGGGAGACTTTATGATCTCTACAACTACCTAAAAGAAGGTTGTAGCCAGGCAGGTGTTGTTCTCTTCTCCCAAGTAACTAGTTACAGGATGAGAGGAAATGGTCTCAAGTTGTACCATGGGACATTTAGATTGGATGTTACGAAAGACTTCTTCACTGAAAGGTTTGTCAAGCACTGGAACAGGCTGCCCGGGGAAGTGGCTGAGCCACCATCCCTGGAGGTATTTGTAAGATGTATGGATGTGGTGCTTTGGGACATGGCCTAGTGATGGATTCGGCAGTGCTGGGTTTATGGTTGGACTGTATGATCTAAAAGGTCTTTTCTAGCATAAATTAATCTGTGATTCTATTGAAATCCATTGCGTATATTGAATAGAAAAGATGAATCAGCCATGGAAATGTGTTCAACCTAAATGTTAGATGTAATAAAAATTGCTGATGTGGCTGTAGGATAATGCTAATTGAGGAAAAACCATGGATGGCTGCATGATCTGTTTAGGATACCTAGATTATACATACACGTTTTACACCTGTGGAGTTACTTATGAAAAATAACCCAGATGAATATTCCTGGGTATTAATAATTGCCTTAATGTGATGTTATGAAAAGGATTTCATCAAAGGAGATACAAAGCTGTTAGCACTGCATAACTAGTCTGCAAAAGACAAACTACATTCAAGTATCTTGCTGAACAAGATTATGCTTAAGCACATCCATAGATGGCTTAAAGAACAAGGTGAACAAGTCTGAGGTGTAATCACCTTTGAAATAAAAAGCAAATAGCTCCCAGATTAGAATTAAATGAAGTAGAACTTGCACTTGAAAGCTTTTGACTACACCATCATAGGAATATTCAAAATGTGAAGATCAACTTGCAAACCTTGATCTTTCTGAGACAGATGAGCAGAGAAAGGGAAGCGAGCAGGCAGTGAGAACATCCACCAATAGTCACAAAATGAAGTTCTAAAGTGCAGTTTTCTGCCTGGAGGCAGCCAGAATTCCCAGTGCAATGAGCATTTTGTCCTCTCCAACCCAGAGCTGTTACAGTGAAGCTGAGTGTTTCACAACAATACCTGCCTCTAAGCTGAAACAGTGTATGCTGCTTGGGTTTAGGGTGGAAATGGTGCCCAACAGGAGGGGAGGAAAGGGTTACATTTCCTTTAAATTTTGTAATCAACATTACAATGTAGTTTAAAGAAAAGTAAATGTCTTAAACTTTTGGTTAATTATGGGCTTAGGACAAGTTAAGCCATCTAAGTTAGTAATCAGTTGTGCCTTTACATCTGTCTAAACACACATAGGGTTTCCGATGTTTTTTAACACCCTGAAAGCACTTATAAACTCTGACCCCGTAGGTGATACAGATGGTTCTGACTGACCAAGGTCTGGTTTGGGCCGTCTGTTCTTTGAGTGGCTGATTCCAGTAGCACTGGGTTTCAGTTACAGCATTTAAGGAATAATTGGCCTAGAGATTAATTTCTATTAACAATAAAATGGGCTGGCAAACACAGAGCTTCTATGTTTGTGCCTATAAATAGCACAAATTTTCTTTTTAAACCTTTGATAAAGGCTCGAACCAGTTGAAAGCCTGCTTTCTTATGTTCCAGCCACAAGCAATGAAATGGCTTCAATATTTAAGTAACTGGTTTTATTAGGCTCTGGTAGGCTTTAATAGGTGTTCCGAGGGTGTTGTTGACTTGCTCGTTATTGGTTAGCTCAGAGAAAAAGCTTTTATTCTTTTCCACTAGGACCCTGAAGATGTCATTCAACACTCTGGGACAAGATGCTGAGCTGAACGCTGCAATAGGGGCCAATGCTAAATCTGAATTTGAGGGAAATAGAGCAGGCTAGATCTCAGCTGCAGTCTCAATTTGTTAAGCTCCCCTTTTTACACAACCAAAATGTGATTATCAGATACTATTTCCTATTCTTTACCTTCCAAATAATTTTATTCACACAAGGTTATTTCTGTTGGTGCTTTGAGTTGGACTATCCTTTGTGTGAATGACGGTTCTGATCTATCTATCTTCTTCTTACCCTATGTCAAAGACAACTTAGTCACTTTCCAACATGTATTTTGAAGAAATAATGAAAAACAGAATGAAATTGTACCATAAGACCTTAGCTCTTATGTGGAAGTAGGACTTGAAGTGAGGCTGACTGTCCTATAATCCTAATGGTGCTCAGTATCATCTTCACAGGAGCAGATGAAAAGGATGTTTAACTGGAAAAGCAAAACAGCAGTGTCACTTCTGCTAGGTTAGTGTTGAGTCCTTTGCAATTTATAGTGGCATCCTTTTGCATTTGTTGGTCAATTTGGGAAAGAATAAGAAACTTTTTGCTTGTTTAAATAACAACAAAAAAGCAGCAATATTTTTGGCTAGTTAGGGTGTTGAAATTTGTATTTTAGTTTTGGGTTGATCATTTGACTTCAGGAAAAAAAATAATGTGTATTTTGACTCTCTCCTAAGCTGCAGGAAAATTACTGTATTCCAGTAAGGAATGTTCATAGAATCATAGAATGGTTTGAGTTTGAAGGGACCTTAAAGCCAACCCATGCCATGGGCAGTGACACCTCCTACTGGATCAAGTTGCTCCAAGCCCCATCCAACCTGGCCTTGAACACCTCCATGGATGGGGCATCCACAGCTTCTCTGAGCAACCTGTGCCAGTGCCTCACGACCCTCATGGGAAAAGATTTCTTCCTAAGACCTGATTTAGATCTCCCCTCTCTCAGCTTAAAACCCTTCCCCCTTGTCCTATCCCTGCAATCCCTGATCAAGAGCCCCTCCCCATCTTTCCTGGAGCTCCTCTCAGTACTGAAAGCTGCTCTAAGGTCTCCCTGGAGCCTACTCTTCTCCAAGCTGAACAATCCCAACTCTGAGCCTGTTGTCATCTGTTCCAAGCAGGCATTGCAACACCTGTCCCAAGAGGTGCAGTGCAGCTGGGTCTTGGGCTAAGGCCTCTCTTTAAGGAAAGGAAATCCTGCCGAGGGTTGTCAAGGAAAGCAAGAGCAAACACTAAGGCTGGTCAGTGCAAAATGGGATCTAGGAGATGGCCATACTTGCCAGAGCTTTCGGATGATAACGATGCCCAGTCCTGGGACAACTGCTTATATGAAAATTATTAGTATTATTAAACATTTTAGGCAATACTGTTTAGAAGAACTTAGTGTATCCGTTGAAAGATTTTATTTCATCGAAAAGAAGCTAAGTTAGTGAATGCTCATGGAACTAGATTTTGCAGAAGCACACGTATGTAAGGAGTTGTTTGTACCATAGAGGTGCAATCATATGTAAGCCATCTGTATAAAATACATAAGCTTGATGCTTTATTCCATGATCCAAGGAAAATAAATGCAGTTTTAGATTTTAAATTTTAGAGTTAAAATTTTTCTCTCCCAATTGCAGTCATGTTTGAGATAGTTAAGATTTTTAGAGATTAAATTATAAGCAGCAAAAAGATTATTGTTCAATGAGGTTAATTTGCATGTCTTGAAAGCATTTTCTTAAATAAGAAAATAACATTCACAATTAAAAGTCCACTTCCAACTGATTTTGCTGAAAATACTAAAGGAGAAGCATCACATTTTACCGAAGATCTAGCAGAGGAAATACCATCTAAAAGGAATTTTTATTAATAGAAAGATTTAGGCATATAAATTCAGGGTAATTACCATATTTGCTGCAAAGTTCATATTCTATTTTAGTTCAGAACTGAAATTGATATGTGTGGGTTTCTGAGTTTTCACATGATTTTGTCTGTTACTTCTTTCAGCACCTACTGTTGTCAGCTGAGTACTCCTGGTATTTTTCCCTTTGCACAAGAATGTTGATAGGTTGTGAACACCCCTCTAGAGTTAATTTTCTGAAGTGATGTTTTGAAGTGGAGTTATTTTTGTAAGTCACTAGTCAGAATAAAGCAGACAGACTAACAAAATGTGAACTATTAGGGTTGCTGGAGATGGATTGAAGGCTAAATATAATTACATTGAAAAAACAGGATGAGTATGTCAAGCTCAAAATAGAACATAATTTACAGTCCAATTTTATGCACTTAGTCTTTCTTACTCAAGTAGGAGGTTGAGCAATGGACAGTTTGTGGTCAGTGTTTTAAGTATTACTAGAGAGAGGAGTTTAGTAACAGAATTAATTTCTTAATGTAAAGGATACAGTTTGACATAGAGGCTAAATAATGTGAAGCTCTACTTACTAAATGTGAAAAAATACTATATGTGTATGTTTTGGGGATGAAAGTTGTAGGTGGAAATAGTCTTTTTCAGTAAAAATGTCTTTAGGATGTGCCCAGGGAAGCAGAATCCTGACTTCTGATTGTAATTTTTCCCCTGTACATTTTCTAATTCCCAAATCATAGATCCTCATGGCAAGGTGGGACATGTTCATCTAAAGTACTGCATCTGTGTGTGATGCCTCTAGGCCTTCATCAGACTGTTTGCTCCACTCCCTTAGCTGTTTCATCAGCAGGGGCTGCCTGCCTGTATTGAAGGGATCTCTTTATAAAGGAGACAGTAGAGAACATAGTGCCTGGATCCCATTTCTCTCTATCAATCAAGCATGTGAGAAGAGATGGAGAGCCCTCATTGTTTTGCCTATTGACAGATGAGGACAGCTCTCCTCATTCAATCCCTCTGCTGTCCTTCTCACAGAGGCACGTTCTTATGTCCTGCATGGGGCATTTTACTGCTAGACGGCCACAAAAACTGATCGCCAGTAATGGAGCCTCATGGGAGCTCACACTCTTCACAACCGACTTGGAGAGAAGAGTCTTCAGGAGTGACTGAAAGGACTTTTATATTTGTTCTCTTCGAAGTCCCTTCACTTCCATTTCACTAGTGCATGTGTATTTGAACGCAACCTGTCTTGTGTAGGCATGATTATAATGCACATGGGATGTTTTGTAATGACTCTTTGTTTTTCCATTTTCTTCCAGGTACCTGCTGACTTTTGTAATACTGAAATTAGGCAAATTTTGAGGGCAAAAAGCAGTTTCTTCTGCCCTGAGTATGTGGTAGGGTACTGACTGTTTTTAAGATGTACCAGGACTGCAGCATAAATCAGGGAAGATCACAGGAGCGTAAACTAGCTAGTAGCTTCTGGATGGAGCCTAATTGTATTTGCATAGTCATGTGCTCTTCCTCCTCTTAAGGGATGCCTGTAGGCTGTGCTGTGGCTGCATATCCCTGTGCTGAAGGGCTGACATACCCAGCCTGTGCCAGCTTCAGCTTTCTGACAGTCCCTTTTCTCTCTGGTCTTGGCCCCCTCTAGTCTGAGCGTCGTATAGCTTTGACAGCAGCACAAAGGGCTGCTGAGCACCAGAAACTGGACTCATTGATATTTACCGCAATGGATTGACTGTAACTAGGCTGTATGAGGAATTTATCCAAAGTACATTTATCTATGATTATTAGAGGCCATCAGTATAAACTATATGAAACCCTTTACCAACTCAGGCCATCATTGCAAATAATAAGAAAATGGATCGGTTTTCTATATATAAAAAGTAATATATGATCATTGTATTTTATGGACACTAATGTATAAATGTTTGCATGTATACATTTGTAATTACGCTTCACTTATTGTACAATTACTAGAAAAATAGTTTATTAGCTTTTTTTAAAAAAATAAGAAAACGGATAAAGAAAACTCTAGAAAGTTGGAAAGGTTTGTTTGGCTTTCAGCTAGAATAAACATGTCAAGTTAAACATCCTAATCTAGGCAATTTATTTCAGCTCTTACATTTTTGCTTTAGGCAGTGATTAGAAAATTGTGGTTCATGTCACAATCAACCGGCTAAGCTGCCTAATTTTTGGTTTGAAGTTTCCACAATCAACATTTTCTTTTTGTTTTGTCCTTGAAATGGAAATCTCTGGCTTTTAGCTGATGAATATTTTCTACTCTTTCAAAATGTTTATGCTTACCATAAAGTAATGAGGAATCAGCCTTTCTGTAAGGCAAATACAGTTTACAGTGAACTCTTTGAGGTGTTTTAACAAATGCTGTAGGTTCGATTCATGATTCCTCATCTTGATTGAAGAACTTTCCTAGAAATCTCTCATTTATTTTGTTAAGCAGTCATAAACTTCTAGGAAAAGCAGCGCCTTTCCTTATGAGGAGTGGAGCTTTCTACAGATGAGCAACAACAGACATAAATTGAAAGAAAACAGGTTCAGATGGGATAAAATCCCTTTTTTTTTTTTTTAATATATGAGGGCAATGGAACAGGTTGCTTAGAGAGATGATTCAGTCTCCATCCTTTAGGGGTTTCAAGACCTTACTGTATAACCGATGAGAGACCTGATCTGACCCCACAGCAGACCCTGCTCTGAGTGGGAGTTCAGACTAGCAACTAGCAACTTGATGAGGTCCCCCAAGTCTCTTACAGGATGATTATTGTGACAGGTAACACAAATGCTCTGACAAATGTGCAAATCCAGCCTTTTTTATAGGCAAGGAATATGTACTTACGTTAGGTCTGAAACACTCGATCAAGATCCCTGAAAGATGTGCCTGTGATGCTTCACTTGAATGGGCAGTTCAAATTGTTCCAGTTTTAAAAAAAGGTCTAGCTTGCACTTTATTCTTCCTAATGCTGTCCATTCTTGGGAGATTTTCTGCTTTTCCCAGCCTTAAAGGTCAGTTGTCTCCATCCTTTCTTCCTCAGATGTGGAAGCCCCATCTTGGACCTGGGTGCTCTTTGACAGCACGTTACAATTTGAGGCTCTGTTTTCATTTTATGAATATATTAAGATGTATATTTTAAGGTATGCCAGAAAAATTACATTTATGCATTGAAGCTGTTTCTGGTTTTGTTCTGTGAATGTCTGTAAAGGCCTGTTGAAGGTAAAAGAATGCAGAATATTAGCGGAAGGGAGATTTGGCAGTTTGTAGAATGCATTACAACTTTTATTGATATAGGACCTACGGAGGTGTGGATTTATACACATGCTTAAAGAATGCCCTTTTGTCTCCTTTAGGGTTAAACATGCTGAATGAGGATGGGTTTAAGCATGTGTAGACCCCTTAGCCTGCTGTACAATGGCTTTATCACCCGTAGAACCATCCAGCACTTTGGAGCTTCTGCCACTGTGAGTGGGTGGAAGACCATAGCAAAAGCACAATCGCAAGAAACCTGATGCAGAATCCTGCAGGGCAGAGCTGCTGCTGTCTTCCAGCAACGTTTTTCTCCCCTGCTTTATTTTTCTCTCCTTCACCAGGTCTCTGGTGCAGATCTGTTAATCTGCTGTTCCTGGTGCAAGCGGTCTGGAACAAGAGGGAGCAGCAGTGCCACGCTGCAAATAGAGATGATGGAGACACCAGCATGTGGGAGTGTGACCGAAAACATGACACTCAATGTGTGAAAGCTAACAAACTGCTCACATAGATGGAGGCTCTGAGCTGACACCAGCTGTTAAGAGGAGAAGAAAGGGGTACTGTTCCCGGTAAAAGTTGTATTACTTTCATAGCTGCACATAATCTCTTTGCATTATAAATGCAGACAGAGACACTATTTCAAGTTTTTATGTTTTGGACACATTTTACTTTCTGCGTAGGCCAGCTGATAACAAACCTTGTTTGCCCCCATTAGTGACCTGTGCAATCAATAAGGAAAGAATTACCAAAGTTAAAAAGAAAGATGAAAGATATAATTGCCAGATAGGATGATTACAGAACAGGAAAGGAAGCAAAGTGAAACTGAAGAAAGAGCATCTCTTTACTAGGAAGAATGTGGTCTTACTAGAAAGATTTACTTCTAACTCTCAAAGCTTAGCTCTTCTTGGCTTGCTTGGAAAAGAATACTGCTCTATTCGTAAAGACTGTGGTTTTTTCCTCTCTTAACTAGAGCTCTGTTCAATCCTTTGTTGGTCTGATGACTTTCCTTTCCCAAAATTATTTTGCTTTTCAAGTCTGGCTTATGACTGAAGTTGCACAAAGAAGGTTCAAAGAGATTTCACTGAGCTTTAAACTTCAGCTAGCAAGAAAAAAAGGACCATTTCTTCCCCCACGATGTACTCAAGTGGCAGAGTTTTAAGAAAATTGATTCTTACCTTCTTTTTAAAATGTAATTTAAAAAAAACCCAAAACCTACCTACTCCTCATTTTGCTCTAGGACCTTTTGGATAAGTATGATGCTAGTGCTAAAACAGACTAAACTTAATCTTAAACTTAAATAAGCCTTCTCAGTGCAGAGAATGCAGAGTCTTTAGTTAATTAAAACAGACATATATATTTATACACTATTTTTTAAAAAAAATTATTTTCCTGAAGGGACAGCATCAAAATGAAATTCATATTGTGAACAGATTTTTCCTTACATAGCTTATTGTTATTGCCTTTCTTTACCAAAGGAAAGGAACTAAAATAAATTGTGGTTTACTTCTCAGTAAGATTTGTTTAAACGGCTTCAGGGGGTGATGTTGTTTTAGACATTATGTATCTCTGATCATTATTTAACACCAAGTTCCTACTAACCCTTTGTTTAGTTGTCCTGATTATGCTTCTCCCAGGAGAGTTAAGCTAAGGAGAGTGGGGAAATTCTGTTTTAAACTTTCCTATAGGGAAAACCGTTGCATTTTGGAGTAAAGAAGGGCCAGAGGGGTGGCAAAACAGAGGGAGCGTTGTTTACAGTTGCCAATCGTTTGCAGGGCAGGCTTGACAACTTACTAGTCCACTAAAAACAAACAAAACAGCCTGAGAACAATGAATTCTCCATCAGCCAACATAAACCCATGTATGCCAACAAAAACTAATCAATTGAAACCCACCCCACATTTTGCAGTGCTCCTTTGACCCCGAGTAGCCACGGTGGGAATGGGAGGGCTCTGCAGCTGCTTGGCCTCTGACTTACATAAAGCCATCCATTCCATCTCAGAAATCTCCTTTAACTTTGTACTAGAGTTACTCATTTAGACATGTGTAATCTCAGACTCCAAGTTCATCCCTCACGAAACAAAATCTTGTTTCATGTTGCTCCATGAGTACCCACCCACAAGAAGTGTTGGGATGCCCAGGTAGAGCCCCTTGTGTGAGCTTTATATGCTTTGTTTATTCTTATATGAGGTAAGTCTTTGATTTATACTGATTGAAGAAATCCTACTCCTCCTCTCCTGTACATGTGTAAGGATATTCTGAATTCTCTGTAATAGGTGAGCAGACTGAGCCCCCCATCACTCAGGGTCAGACCTACTGCTCAAATCCATTTCAGAAAAACCTTGCCAGTTTGCCAGCAAAAGAAAACCTGTTGATGCAGTTCCATAATCCTTTTTTTGAGGTTTTTTTTTGGCCTCAGGGAGACAGCGTGGCAGAACTGTTGTGACATTAATTGGTTTGGCCCATTCCCATGCTGACTGTTTATTCTGGACTGACTCTCACAGCAGAGTAATTATTCCCAAATGAAAATTTACTTCTATTTTCCCAGGACAAAGTGCTCACAGGAATGACTGGGGGAAAGAAGTTGGTCCCAGTTGATGAACTGTATTGGAACAGGTCATCTCTGGCAGATATAGCTTCCTCCTATGTGCTGGGACTGCAGCGACCCCTGAGTCCGGGCAGTTCCTGCAGATTGATGGTGTTGTACAGAAATAGCTCCAACCTGTCAGTTTAAGGAATCAGGTTTGAATAAAGGTTTTCAATGATCATCTATTGAAAACATTAATCATAACACACTATAAATGAATTTAAAATATTGCAGTATCAAAAGGATGAAAAAGGAATGTATATATTGGATGAAGCAGAGGTTAGGTCCCTAGATTTCTAAAAACACTCGGTTTATTACTCATCTATAACCATACTTGACATCTTTGCATCTTTGAGCCTAGATGGGGCTTGATTCTTACGTTGCAAAGATGTGGACCTCACTAGTACAGAATTGTACTACTAGAAGTACAGAAAGCAGCTGTATTTGTACTGTCTTCCTGTGTCTGGGAAGAACAGATGCATTTCTTCAAAGTAATGTTGTTCCCTGTGTTTACCTGACCATGTCAGACCCTGTGCTTTGTGCTTAGGTGTAGCTTTTAGACGTGAGAACCGAGTTGTGTTTTCTGTTTCTCAGTTGTGAGCACATCTTTTGATTCTCTTCTTTCATGACTCTTTTTTTGCCTTTAAGTGAACAGATTTATTTTTTAAAAACCTTTAACTCAGAAGAACATGCTGCATAGAGTATAAATTGTTTTAAGACCAGCTGAAAAGTTCTACAAAAGTCCTGTGACTGCTACATCGCCTCTGCAGGCCTTTAGCTGTGATTCCTCTTCGTCCTTTAGGGAAGGATCAGCCTTTCTGATCTGCATTTGTGAAGCGCATGTGAGGTCTTCATGTGTGGCTGGGACTTCTAAGTAATACCGGGTCTAGGCTGCTTATCCCAAGCTTCTGTACAGTGTTTGTGCTTTGAGTGCATGTGGGAGCACATTCCTTGTGTTTACGTTTAACTTGTCAGTAGGGATCAGATGTCTCTCATAATCTGAGCCACACCTTCCACGTCTCTGTCACTGCTGTGAATGTAACTCTACGCAGAAGTGTGAAAACACCTCCTGGTGTTTGATTTGAGGATGATTTGATGAAAACTTAGTAAAACACAACTGATGCTTCTGTAACTTCTGTGAAGTGATCATGATGTTCTTTAGGAACCAGAATGCAACAGAGTGTGCCTGAAAAAAAACCAAACAAACACAAAAAGGAAATAAACTATTAATCCTAGAAAAGAGAGAGAAAAGGACACAAAATAGACCCTTTTTCCATGCCGCTTCTTCAAAGTCATTCTTCTTTATGTCATCTGCTCTAATTTTGGAGCTGGCTGAGGTGATGTTTCTAGCAAACCACTTCACTCTCTGTTTTGTTTTCATCCTTCTCATCTCTGATTGACAGTCCCACCAAGAAATAACAATGAAAAATTCATGAGGTCAATCCCCAAGTGATTCAGAAAGGACTTTCATGGGATTAGATAAAGGCAGTTAAATTCCCTGGGGCACAAGTGTGTTTTGAGGAAAGGGATAAAAGTGTATTATTCTCTGGATAATCCTGGCTGAAATATAAAGGACCACTTTTGGTGAATAATTGGAGAAAATGTCCCAAAACTAGCTTGAACTGGTATAGCACAAAAAATTAACAGAGATGAGAAATATTTTTGCTTTGGCTTCAGATAAGTGAAGAATGTGTCATCTTTCACTTGCATTACATTGTGATTTATTGGTTCTCTTTAGTGAGAACGGTGACTCAGTAACAAGGATAGTATGAACTAGAATAGAACAAAACTATTAAGTATTAAGATGCATTGTTATTTTATGCCATTACTATTCATTCTTGTGTTTACTTCCCCTGTAGAGAAGGGGAAAGTTTGGTTTGTTTCTTAACTGCTGACAAGGAAATACCAAAATTATATGTTTAACTGACATTAATTTTACTCATTATATGAATCCTTAGGAGATAAAAAGGTCTTTGTTCCTATCTGTTGGAAAGCATGCATAAGTATAGCTACAGGAAACCAAGAAGCATTCACCTCCTTCATAACATCCACTGTTGTGTGCTGGGAATCAGCTGTTGGGGCTGATCAGGAGAAGGTAGACACACTTCAGGCAAGCAAATAGGTTTTTGTGATGATCTTCTGGTGCTTTTAGAGAGACTCACTGAGGAAGGTGAGGGCAAAGAGGGTCTAACTCTTGTGATGACATATACACAGCAAAAAGCTAGTTCACAGGCTCTGGAAATAACTATGCGACATTTTTCATAATATGTGGGAAAACTGGTTTCTTTTCAGTCCCAGGCTGTTGAGAGAACACCAGCACCAAACCACGTGTGCCCAAGTGGTCTGGAGAGGATCTTTGCCTGCAGCAATCAGATCAAGGGTGCTGGGTTTGAATTCTCACTGTATCTTTTGGATTTCACTTGGATTGTGTTGATAAACTGAGTCATAGAGAGGTCTTTTACATCCTTTAGGGGTCAGCAATTATGTCATAAGACTTGCCTCAGTCTTGCTTTATCCTGCATACATCTCAAGCTGCCCAATTTCTTTGTTTCTCTGGTTTGTGGTAACTTTATGGCTGCAGTTCTATTAGGGAAAGAGGAAGAGAAATTGCATAGTTTGACAGATCTTATGGAAACCATGCTATTGCGCTCACCAGTTTGATTGCTGTCAGACAGGTCCTCAGCACACGCCACTGTTCTGAGTAGTCTTGCGGTGCCTTTACACACAGATGTTTCCATACACGCTTCTATCAGGGCAATCTTACTATCTCTTTTGCAGATCTTTATGTTAATGTTTGTCTCTTATTGATGCTATGTACTGCTTTCTGTGATAAAATTACCATTTTCCCTCAGAGCAGTCACAGGAAGTAGGCAAATTATTGGTTCAGAGTGATTTAGGTGAAGTGTTAGCTTAAGGAGGCATTTCCCTCTTCGGACATGATCCATGTTGTCAGTATATGCTAGCAAAAGTTTATTTGCTATTAGTACTGGTAGCTTTGGAGACACTGTTTTCAAACACTGTTTGTTTCAAACACTGTCTGCTTGCCACTTTAGCAGTCAGCTTCCAGGGGTGGAAATGCTGGCAGAGCAAAGGAGCATTAGTAACTGTGAAGAATCACTTTACTGCTATCGAGGTCTTTTTCATCCATGCCTTCATTTATCTCAGCATCATATTTCATTGTTTACGGGGTAGATAAGATTATTTGAACAGGAGACTGAATTTCCTTCTTCAGAATCATTGTGCTTGGATTGTTACTATGACAGCAGTAAAGCCTTTCCAAACTGCCTTGCTCAAAAGAAAAACGGAGCATTTATATGGAGAATTCATATGGAAATTTTTAAAAAAATCTTTAGTTTTTACGACAGCTGTTTAAAGTTATTTTGGGCAGTCTAGGCATGTTGTGGCAAAGTAATTACCTGAAGGTTAGTGCTTTTTTTGTTTTATTTCTAATGTGTGTATACATTTACCTACGTGTTAGTTGTGGCTGAAATAGGTTTTGTGTTTTTAAAGTTTTGGGTTTATTAAGGAAACAATGTGTCCCTCTGAAAAAATACAAATATGCTCCACTCTTCTGATACCTCAGCAGTGCGTGTTCTGTCCATCTACACTCTGAGCATTACCCCTGCTCTTCAGCGTGGCTATTTTGGTTCTGCTGAGATTGCCTTGTCCGAATTGACCTTATTGCTCTCTACAACTACCTGAAAGGACCTTGTAGAGAGGAAGGAACTGGCCTCTTCTCCCAGGTGGTAGGGGACAGGACAAGGAGCAGTGGCCTCAAGCTGTACCAGGAGAGGTTCAGACTAGAAATCAGAAAGATTTTTTTCACAGAGAGGGTCATTGGGCATTAGAACAAGCTGCTGAGGGAGGTGGTGGAGTCTCCATCTCTGGAGGTATTTAGAAGATGGGTAGAGGAGGTGCTCAGGGACATGGTTTAGGGGCAGATAGGAATGGTTGTACTTGATGATCTAAGAGGTCTTTTCCAGACTGGTGATTCTATGATTCTATGAATGAATGATCCATAAATAACACAGAACAAGTTTGCAGAGCTTAACTTGTTTCGGGGAAATTTTGGGGTTATACTGAAAAAAAATGTTGCAAAAGTAACTTCCCCGTTACCAGACATGTAGTACTTAGTTTCCATTCTTGCTTAGTTTAATTAGATCTACAGATAACATAGACAAAAATGAACCTTTTAATCACTAACTCACGATTCCTTAGTGTTTACAGGATGTTTAGGGAGCCTGGTGCTGTTTTACCCCAACTGCTTTTCTGCCTTTTGGCTTGCGCTTCAGCTCATTCGTTCCAGGGAAGAGCTGCATACATTTAGCTTTCTTTAAAAGGAGAGGAACTCAGAGTATGAGCACTCTGAGCATTAACTCAGCTATTTCACAGAAAGCCTCACAAGAGCTGTTGGAAGGAGTGGGAGTCTCCATAGTTGGGTGGTCTATGAAAAAGCCTGCTGAGAGCCTGGGTGAAGTAGGAAAGGAAAGAATGCAATTACAACCTAATTAGAAATCCAGATTCTCTGCTGCAAAATGTGAAGTTTCCTTTTCTGCCGCAGAGGTGAAACAGAGCTTTCAAGCACTTAAAACCAGCCTTAGTAGCAAAGAAATTACACAGTCCAAAACAGCCAGTAACCGCTGATTAGATTTTCTGCTTGATTCACGTATGCAGTTTCCAGCTGCTCGCATATTGGCTACTCAGATGGGAAAATAGAGCCCAGCCATGACAAATCTCTCCCACAAAACCTCTGAGAGATGGGTTTGTTTCAAGAAAAAGATTCTTTTCACCCTTTCTCTTCCTCTCACCCCCCTAAATGAGCATATTCTGAGTAAAAGCTTTTTTTTTTTTTTTTTTTAAATACCCCTAGAACCTATAGCTGATGCCCGACGAGGATTTTTTTTTGCTGGTTTTTCAGTGCTCAAAAGGAGCGAGACAGCATGCTCTGAGCAATACAGAAGCTGGCCTTTCAGGAGAAAAGGCAGTTACTTCTGACCATGATTAATGACAAATCCATGCTGTGATGCTGCCTTGCTACTTGCTTTGGGTGGTGCCCAAGGAATTTATCAGTGGGTAAAACCAGTTTGCAGATAGATCAGTGTACTAAATGGGTTTAGCAGAGGGGTTTTTTCAAGTTTATTAGATGTTTTAGGATTGTAGGGAAGCACCTTTCTTCACATGTGTCATTAGATTCCTAGTGGAGACATTTGTCAGGTGTTCACAGTAAGTTTTCCTACTCTATTTAATAAGTCTACATTAATGTTAACTAAATTTTATAGATTATCTATGTTAATTATAATGTTAATCAATAACCTTTTAAAATGTCAATTCCCCAGCTGCACAGTTCTTAGATCATTTAGAAGCTAGATTTTCTTTTGACTCGGTTGTTTCTCTTGAATCCAACCAAGGAAAGCAGAAAGCAGGAGTATCACGTGGAGCTGTGTGAATCATAGACACCAAGCAATGTCTGACCTTGGGGCATCCCTCCTTCCCTTGCAACATCTATTTCACTCTCAAGAGATGAATTAACTATGAGTCCTGTTAGAACCAAGTTGCGGATAATGAATTTCCAGAGCAGAGAATGACTCAATACTTTCCCATGTCTGGTATAGAAAAGAGCAAAACAAATGAGAAAGATCTGCTGTAAGCCCAGTCTTTCAAATCTGAGTCAGATATGTCTGGTTTGTGGTTTGATTTCAATATACTTTTAAAGCATCTGTTCCTCTTAGGAGCACAATTCAGTTGAGGTTGTTCCCAGTAATGCAAGCAGATTTTGTAGGCTGGGCCCTCTTAACTAAGCCAAGATGGGGAAAGGTTGCAGACTGAACTGGGAAAAGAGTTCTGCTTACCTGTATTTCCTTCCTGGAAGATTTTGCAAGAGATGGTGTGGATGAAATGAAGTTGAAATATTTTTATCATGGACGTGGATATTTTGTTGTCATATCGATGATGGTGATATTCCATACAGGTAACTGACTGCTTGTGAAAACAAAATTGAACAACTTTAAGTATTTAAAGGTAGTGAATGTACAAATGCCATCCAGGCAGGGTGCAAACAGAGCAATCCAGAGCAACAGTAGAATCACAGGAAACAGGGCTGTCAAGGATTTGCAAGGTCATCTAGTCTGCTTCCCTGCCACAGGGCAGGATTAATCTAATCTTGTAGAGTTTCAGATGAAGTGGTATAGAAAATGTCCATTTGCACTGCTAGGCAGAATTTCAGTTTGTCCAGATTACCAAACTATGTGGAGAAGTAGCCTCAAGGAATGGAGAAACCTCGGTTCAGAGGATGAGCCTGAATTTGGTATCTGCAAACCTAACTCTGTGATCCATCAGATACTTTTGGCCATTCTTTCTCTAGGACTACGCAGATCAACAGGGCCACACAAAGATACCAGTATTCATTTGAAAGGCACCGTAGCCTCAATAACAATGTATGTGACTTAATAAGCTTTGCTTGTGTGACTGTGCTGCTTTGGTTTACTTGTAATTTGTAGCTCAAGTTCCTTTTTACTGTTCGTTAGCATGCAATGCAAGCATGTTCTGTGTGATACTGGGAAACTCAGTAGGACAGGGTTCTCTATGGATCTTACGTCAGCTCATATATATAGGTGCATACCTGCACAACTGCTTGCTAATCTTGTAGGTTCCTACAGCCCACAGATACCTACGTATGCTGTGTGTGTCTCTGGCTACCTGAATGTGCACATTTACCAGAACATTTGTCTCTGTTCTGCTGTATTTCTGTGTTTTATCCCAATATGTGTGCCATCTGTGAAATGAAACAAGCTTTGCCTTGTCTCACTGTGGTGATGGTGAAGCACATGGTGACAGGGAGTGTAAGATACCCACAGCAGACAAAAGTTTGGAAAATCTCTTATCATATAATCATAGAATCACTAGGTTGGAAAAGACCTCTTAGATCATCAAGTACAACCATTCCTATCTGCCACTAAACCACATCCCTGAGCACCTCATCTACCCATCTTCTAACCACCTCCCTGGGCAGCCTGTTCCGGTGCCCAGTGACCCTTTCTGTGAAATTTTTTTCCTGATATCCAGTCTGAACCTCCTCTGGCATGTATAAGAAGTCTCTTGCATCACTCTTGCCCTTGATTCTATGAACCTATTCCCAATTTCTACCAGCATGATAGAACAGTCAGGTCTCTGTTGAAAATAACTGGTGAATCTGGCATTGCGGAAAGGAGGATCTTGAAAAAGAAGTTGTATGCATACACAAATTCTCACACACTTACATCACAGGTATCCCTGTACAAATTGGGCGCACTGGCAGTGTTCTCTTTCACTGCTGGTGGTGTTACTTCTCAACCTCATCACTGGTTTTACATTTTGAAATCTCACAGGAGGCTTTGAGGACCATTTGATTTTTGTCTTTTTCGATGTGTGACACATTTCCTAAGGCTACCAGCAGAAATCCATAAAAGCATCTGCTCATCCGTAACCCTTCTGAAAGCAGAAAGCAGCCTGCTGCCTTGGTCGTTAGCACCTGTTAACCAGGATAATACTCATTTGCATCTCTAAGGATAAATGTGAAGAGCTGTGTTTGAGGTTGGGGCTATTTAAATTTGAAATCTCTGCAAATACCCGCCTCATTTAGCTTCTTTATGTCTTTTTTTTTCAGCAAAGGAACTAAACCAATATTGAACTATCGACCAAGGTACTTAAACTGCGATGCACCTTTGACTGCTTTTATTCAAGTCTGCCGAGTTTGACCGGAATCTAAAGCTCTTCTGCGCTAATTCAATTTACTTTTAAAGAATACATTTTATTTCTCCTGTATTCACTTATTATAGGTTCTTGCTGTTAAAGTGTGTTTGTAGATGTGTTATGTCATACCCTGTAAAAACCTTCTTTTAGAGCGTTCCAAAGATGACACTACAGGACAGAACTATGACCTACAATGGGGCTTAATCACGTTTTTTCCTTTTCTTCTTACTCAGCTGTCATGGGTTCTGCCAGACTGTCAGCTTAGCATCACCACTCGTCTATAAACGTGCCTGTGTCGTTCTTGATCCTCTCTTCCTAAATCAGGGAACCCTAATGGAAGAACTTCTCTTCTATTTCATATTTTAGGTCATCCTTTAGAGGTCTTTCCTTTTCCAGCATTGCTGTCTGCCTTAAAAACAAACAGAAGAACTCCACCAGTGTTGGTGACAGCCCATGAAGCAGTGTGAACACCAGTGAATCCAGCATGTGCTAGCAGTGTGCTATAGTTTTTCCTGACTCTAATTACATCAGAGGTGGGCATTACATCAGAGAAACTCTTCCTGTTACTTAGTGCTAATGAATCTTTTCTCTCGAGCTGAATTTCTCTAGGTTCATATGTCTTCTCTCCTTTCATCTTTTTTACGCAGGCAGCGGAAGGTGCGTTGGTGAGTGGCTGGCTTCACCACTTCTGTTGTTGATAGGTACAGCGCAGATCCATGGGGCCCTGGAAAGCTCCATGGGGAATGGCTTGATTTACATCTCCTTCGTAGGAGACTAGTTGGTTGCTGGGCTCACTGAGGCGTCTCACTGGCCATTTCAGGTAAGCACAGGGTGGGTCATCCAAGAAGCACATTTTTAGCTTGGTCTAAATGCTGCATTGGCAGTATCATAGAATCATAGAATGGTTTGGGTTGGAAAGGACCTTAAAGATCATCTAGTTCCAACCCCCTTGCCATGGCCAGGGACACCTTCCAACAGACCAGGCTGCTCAAGGCCCCATCCAACCTGGCCTTGGACACCTCCAGGGACGGGGCAACAGTAAATGTCAGTATGTTCATTTGAAGTAACTTAGATTCTGATCTGTACATACAGCTTCCTCTGGGAGAACTGGTTTTGCGGTGACTGAGCAGGGATTACGTGCTGCAGCAGTAATTAATGTCGTCCCCTGTAATTTAGGAAAATATTCATGGATGATATGTATTGTTTTATATATATAGGTTTTTTACAGAAGTCATAACTTATGAACAACACATTTAGATATTCTTTAACATGCCTCTAGTCCCATCCCAAAAACAAAACATATAACCCCCAAACCAACTCACAGCAACAAAAAAAACACCGCCAAAAAACCAAGCTAACTAGTTTATACGCGATGGAGGTTTATTTTATTTTTAAGTTCATAATATCTTTATTTCTTATATTGGCACAATGTTGCCAGTTTATTCACTTCAGTTATTTCCCCTTGACGAGGTATTGGCAATGAATCTCTCATTTGTTTGCTTCCAAGCCTCAAGTATTTACATACTTTTCTGGAAAACAAAATATCTGCAGGTCATTAAGAGTTTGTGGGCCTTAATTAAAAAGAGATTATATAAGCCAAAAGTAAAATAAAAAATAAAAATAAGTCCTTGTCCAGCTTAGCTGTTTTTCTGTAAGTTCTGATGGAATTTGTGGCCTGACTCATCACCTCTGAACACTTGGATTTGTTAATACTGTATCAGCCTGAACTTGTCAGTGTATCAAAAGATGACAGTTAAGAAAAACAAATAGGCAAAAGCCCATTATCTGTTAAATTTGCACTCCACGTTGGAATTTTAAAATTCACTTTTATAGTGGCAAAGAAAGTGGTCTGGAAACTTTTGAGAGCATAGTTGGTTTTGATGAAAACAGCACTGGTCTCTCATCCTAATGGAATCATAGAATCTTTTGGTTGGAAATGATCATTGAGTCCAACCATACCTGTCCACTACCAATTATATCTCTGAGGAGTAGACACTGATCCTCCAAAAAAGGCTAAACCCTGATGTAGGCAGTTTTGGGTTACATAGAGTGTTCTCACGTTCTTTACAACACTTCTTATCAAAGAGTGCAGCTCATGGAAATCCTCCAGCAATATTCAGTTTAGTAAAGGGTTTGACAAAGGATGAGCTCTCCTTGCTAGAAGAAAATGTGTTAGTGGTAGAAATTGTACTGATAGCAAATATTCTGAAAACTTAAATTCATGCAAGTACATGGAATAGGTAAAGAAAAAAAAGTTATTTAATAACTTTACATGTGCTGTTCTTTTTCATGTGCAGCTTTTCCTGGATGATTTCTGGTATTCTTTAACCTTTTTTAAAATATTTTTTTTAAAAATAGAGCTAAGTAAAGATTTTCCACCAGGGATTGCTACTCTAAACATTCTGGTGCACAGTTTACTGTATGTTAACCCATATTAGCTACCCCCTCAGCATCCAGTGGACTGAGGGACAATCACGAGGAACAATTAAATTCCTGTAAACTACAGATTAATGCTTATTGATTGTTCTGGTTTGAGAGCCCCTGAGGATTTACAAACAGGCTTATCCTACAGGCAGTTATGTCCATATCTATGCTTACCTCCCGTGAGAAGTCACTGTGTCCCGTGACTGGAATCCCTTGAGATGCTCCTCACCAGTGGCCCCTGTGCATTCATCTTATCTGTGTATTTAGCAGAGTGCAGGCTCTGTTTTCTGAACTGGCAAAGGAAGGGGTTAAGAGATGGGCTTTGACCACACCACCTGTAGGCATTAGCCCCTCCCTCCTGGTCTGATCCAGATAGTGGTGAGACTGGGAGATGGGTCAGGCTCCTGCCAGGGGAAAGACACTGAATCCAGCCTGCTTTTGTGGAAAGGCTTCCTAAGTGGCAGTGGCACCGGCACCCAAGGAAGGAAAAGACAGAGGAGGGACAGCCTGCTAAACCGAGCCTGAGAAGCAGCTGAGGCTGGGCTTCCTTAGATTCAAACCTGTGGAGCGGAATCAGGTGTTTTGGGTGCACTGAGGCAGAGCTCGTGAGTCAGTATTTCTTTACTACCTTCATTCAATGGATCTAATGTTTTAAAGTGATGGTAAAGTAGCAAAAAACTGTAACCATCCGAGTTAAAGCAAAATAATTTTTTTAAAAAAATAATCAGTTGGGGTTATTCAGTCTGGAGAAGAGAAAGCTCCAGGGAGACCTTAGAGCCGCTTCCAGTACAGAAGGGGGCTACAGGAGAGCTGGAGAGGAGCTCTTAATCAGGGACTGAAGGGACAGGATGAAGGGTAATGGTTTTAAGCGGAAAGAGGAGGGAGTTTATAGTCGATATTAGGAAGAATTGTTTTCCTGTAAGGGTGGGGAGGCGCTGGTCCAGATTGCCCAGAGAAGTCTGCTGCATCCTGCAGCACCCCTGGAGGAGTTCAAGGCCAGGTTGGACGGGGCTTGGAGCAACCTAATCCAGTGGGAGATGTCCCTGCTCATGGCAGGAGCTTGGAACTGGATGATCTTTAAAGTCCTTTCCAACCCAAATAATTCTATGATTCTTTGGTCTTAACTACTCATTCCTTTTTCAGCATGATAGCCCTGCAGATTGCTGCTAGGAGCGATTGCAGTGTGAGACCTTAGCAAATTACCTGTCCATATGCTCTGATGTTTGGCTGCATGCTGAATGATGGTACCATGGGCTTCTCATGTGTCAAGGGGAAATATATATGTTTAATGGGAAGTTTGCAGAGTTATAGAATTTCATTTTAACAATCAGCAAGGAGATTTTGATTCCCAGGGTTTGCAACTGTTAACTTCCCAAAAAGTTTTAGTTGCAGTTCAAATCATGACATGTATAAACCAAGGGAAGAAAATTAAAGAAATAGGTGAGAGAAAGGCAGGAAACCTTAGTTTTAGTGACATGTTGTGCTGCAGGAATTGAGTTGCTTGAGGTGTTAGTGAGAAATTAAACTGTGCAGTGCTGCAGCTGAAAACTACTGGACAGGTAAAACACTGAGCCATAAGTCACTGTGGATGTTCAGGTGCTATTCCTAGACTGGCCAGGCAGATGGGCTGGTGGTTCTTAGCACCAGCTTGGTGATCAGAGAGGCCTTGCCACATAGCATAGAATCATAGAATAGTTTGGGTTGGAAGGGACCTTAAAGATCATCCAGTTCCAACACCCCTGCCGTGGGCAGAGGTACCTCCCACTGGATCAGGCTGCCCGAGGCCCATCCAGCCTGGCCTTGAACCCCTCCAGGGATGGGGCAGCCACCGCTTCCCTGGGCAACTTGTTCCAAGGCCTCATCACCCACATTGTGAAGAAATTCTTCCTTATGTCTTGTCTAAATCTGCCTCTCTCCAGTTTATACCCCTTCCCCCTCTTCCTGTCACCACAAGCCTTTGTAAACAGTCCCTCCTCAGCTTTCTTGTAGCCCCTTCAAGTACCAGAAGGTTGCTCTAAGATATCCCTGGAGCCTTCTCCAGGCTGAACAATTCCAACTCTCTTGGCTTGCATGTTTGTAATGCTGTTCTCGTCAAACAAAGCAGCAACTGAATGGAATAAGGACTCCAAATTTATCTCACTGGCCAATTTGTCCAGAGGTTTATCTGAAAAATGAGCCAACACCTGAGTTGTTTTTCTGTCTACTAAAGCAGAGTGTGGACTAGTTCCAGCTGCACACCCTGGTTTACTCAGTGCTGGGCTGCTTGCAGAATTCTCCACGCAGAAGGAATTCAAAGGAAGCAATAAAGATTATTATTTTTTTTTTTTTTAAGTCTTTCTAACACGTGTCAATAGCCTTTTCTCCTTAGGAACCACACATGAATTTGCAGTAAATGGCAGGGACAAAGCTAACTTTAAGCTTGTTTTCAATAATGCTTTTGCAGACATTGAGAATAAACACAAATTCTCCCTGAAAAAAGTTCTAACGCTCCCTGTTCAGTTGCCTGGGAAATGGAAATGCTGCAGGTATGTCATTGCAGTTGGCTGTGCAGTCCGCAGCTGCCTGACTGTGTGTTCAAAGGGACCTTGAAACTGGGAAAGGCCATGTATGCTTCTTCATGTGTGCAAAGAGGTGTAGAATTCAGAACAGTTTGTGCACCCCCTGGGCTTCTTGTGTTCTGGCAGGACTTGTGAATAAATTTTATGCATAACATCTGATGGTACTATGGATGTTCCCAGCAACTGTTATCAGGATCACTGCAAAATTAAATAATGTTTGAAATACTAAAACTACTAATGTGTATGGCCTTCAATATGAATTCATAAACTCCCAGTGTGTGTGCTTAGGTGGTACATGTGTTCTCAGTCTTCTTGATTCTTTTATCTTCGTGGGCTGATTGATTGTGTGTCAGATAAGGACTTCCGTGGTATCTTTATTACACTATTTTTTTATTAAGTTTTGAAGTATACAACCTGCTGGGGTTTTCTGCTAAAAAGTAAGAAAATTCATAATTAACCATGTGTGTGATTGATGGACCTGCTTGCCTTTTGAATTTAATTCAGTATCTAAGGCCTTTCATGCCTTTTAGTGAAAGCAGCAATAGAATAACATAATGCTTCAGCCTTAGCTTTAACTTACATTAACAGAAAGGAAAGGTTCTGCAAATATCAATGCACTTGAGTCCCACTGGAAATTCACTTGTGTAGAATTACTCAAGTAATATCAGCGTAGGAAAAATTCAATGGAAAGGGAAACCAAAATAACTCCTGTCAGCAACTGGTGAGCTGGAAAGTTGTGGGTGCATAATTTATTTATTTAAATATATTTTTAGAAGAATCTTGTAAATCTATGGGTTTATGCTGTGGACTTTTTAATTTGTTTACACAAATGTTGCAAGTTTAGGCTCTGTTCAACTCAGTTCAGCTGAAGGTGATGGAAGTTGTGGATTTCTTGTAAAGCACTTCCTTAATGGCCTCTTATTTTCTAGGAAGTAGATAATTTTGAATTATTTAAGAATTCAATTTAAAATGTTTCTTTAAAAACATAAAAGGGATGAAATACTGTGGCACTGATTATCTAATCCAGGATGCTATTGATTGTATCCTAATGCTGACAGAACTGGTTTTCTTCCCTTTGTGGCTTTTTCACCTTTGGCACTTGCACAAGGTGACTCTGAGATCTACAGCCACATGCAGGGAGATGCGAAATGGATGAATTAAAAATCTTCAAGCAGAGTTGGAAGTTGTATTTGAAAAGTAATGTTTTTTCTCACTCAGTATTTGCAGGTATTCATAGGTATTCAAACATGTAGAAATTAAACGCTCTGAGTTTTGTAATCAAAAGGTCCATCTTGGCTATGGTTTGGAGTCCATGAAGTAGGATCTCTTCTTTTGTATTCAAGGCCAGGTTGGATGGGGCCTTGGGCAGCCTGATCTAGTGGGACATGTCCCTGCCTATTGCAGGAGGGTTGGAACTAGATGATCTTTAAGGTCCCTTCCAACACAAATTATTCTATGATTATTAAGATACAGACTGAGTAATATAAAAAATCCAATCACATTTTGCTTAGTCTCAGTTGAACCCAACTTTGCTCTGGCTTCCTCTTCTTTTTTTGTCCCAAATAACTACCTTAAATTGGTTCCTAATTTTATAGCAGGACCTTGCAATTCATCTTACTTGGCACCACCCTAATTTGAACCATCCCGTGAGTTCTCTTTTGTTTAAAGAATAAGCAAGGAATTAAGCAAACACTCAAACTTTTTCTTAGCTGGATGCTATTGGAGATGCTGGTCCCTGAAAAATCCTCATGGGATTCCTTACTATGTCAGAAGTGAGAAGAGTTATTTTTAGCTTTCTCCTGTAGCTACACGGCCTTTATTTCCAGGATCCCTGCCCTGTTAAACATCCTGTTTGGACAGATGCTTCACCCCACAAAGTGGCTTATGGTTTTCATGCTGTTTCTTTGCCACGTTGATGGCAAAGACTTGTGTAGAGTGGCCCCTCCAACAAGACAGGGAAACAGGATGCACTCCTGGCCTCTCTGAATATCGCTTCCAGCCCTGGAGGAGTGTGGCACAGAGTAGGACCTTGCTGGCCTCGTGTCTGGTGAGCTGGCTGGAGGTGCTGCTCCTCCAGTGCATCCTTGAAGCTCAGCAGGGAAATGGGAGCTGCTGCTGTCAATGTAGAAAACCAACCCTGCTGCCTTGTTTAAGAACTTTGTCTCATACAGGAAGATGTTGCCACCAGTTTAGCTGTGTGCTTAGGCTGCTCTTCAAGGCACTAAGTCATTCCCAGGACTGATTGTTTGGCTGGTTTCTTTTCTACCTTATTTTTCTGTCTGTCTTAGATTTTACAGGAACTTGCAGTTCAAAGAAATGCCAGGTGCAATAGAATAGAGAAGTTAGAGACTTGCTTGCCCAGCTAGATGCCCACAAGTCTATGGGGCCGGATGGAGTCCACCCAAGAGTTTTGAGGGAACTGGCGGATGTGCTGGCCAAACCCCTTTCCATCATCTTCCAACAGTCCTGGATAACTGGGGAAGTTCCGCTGGACTGGAGGCTGGCTGATGTCGTGCCCATCTATAAGAAGAGGCGCAGGGAGGATCCGGGAAACTACAGGCCTGTCAGTCTGACCTCGGTACCGGGGAAAGTCATGGAGCGGGTGATCTTGAGTGCGATCATGAAGCACTTGCAAGAGAACCGGGTGATCAGGCCCAGTCAACACGGGTTCATGAAAGGCAGGTCTTGCCAGAGTAATCTGATCACCTTCTATGACCGAGTAACTAAACTCTTGGACGAGGGAAAGGCTGTGGGTGTGGTCTTCCTGGACTTTAGTAAAGCTTTCGATACAGTTTCTCATAGCATTCTGCTTCGGAAACTGTCGGCCTCTGGCCTGGACGGGTGCACACTCTCCTGGGTGGAAAACTGGGTGAATGACCGGGCCCAGAGGGTGGTGGTAAACGGAGTTAAATCCAGCTGGAGGCCAGTGACATGTGGGGTTCCCCAGGGCTCAGTCCTGGGTCCAGTCCTGTTTAATGTCTTTATCAACGACCTGGATGAAGGCATCGAGTGTTCCCTTAGCAAGTTTGCAGATGACACCAAGCCGGGAGGAAGTGTCGATCTGCTGGAGGGTCGGGAGGCTCCAAAGGGACCTGAACAGGCTGGACTGCTGGGCTGAGACCAACAGCATGAGGTTTAACAAGGCCAAATGCCGGGTCCTGCACTTGGGGCACAACAACCCTATGCAGTGCTACAGACTAGGAGAAGCCTGGCTGGAAAGCTGCCAGGAGGAGAAGGACCTGGGGGTGTTGGTTGACAGCCGACTGAACATGAGCCAGCAGTGGCCCAGGTGGCCAAGAAGGCCAATGGCATCTTGGCTTGTGTCAGAAACGGTGTGACCAGCAGGTCCAGGGAGGTTCTTCTCCCTCCGTACTCGGCACTGGTGAGACCGCACCTTGAGTACTGTGTTCAGTTTGGGGCCCCTCACCACAAGAAGGATGTTGAGGCTCTGAAGCGAGTCCAGAGAAGAGTAACAAAGTTGGTGAAGGGGCTGGAGAACAAATCTTATGAGGAGCGACTGGGAGAGCTGGGGGTGTTTAGCCTGGAGAAGAGGAGGCTGAGGGGAGACCTTATTACTCTCTACAACTACCTGAAGGGAGGTTGTGGAGAGGAGGGTGCTGGCCTCTTCTCACAAGTGACAGGGGACAGGACGAGAGGGAATGGCCTCAAGCTCTGCCAGGGGAGATTTAGGCTTGAGATTAGGAAAAAATTCTTCACGGAGAGGGTGGTTAGGCATTGGAACAGTCTGCCCAGGGAGGTGGTTGAGTCGCTGTCCCTGGAGGTGTTTTAGGTGAGGGTGGATGAGGTACTTAGGGGTATGATTTAGGGATTGCTGGGAATGGTTGGACTCGACGATCCAGTGGGTCTCTTCCAACCTGGTTATTCTGTGATTCTGTGATAACTTTCTGTAAAAAAACCCCAAACTTCAAATGTTTATTTTGAGGCTTATGCCAGTTACTAAATGGCATAATTAAGCATGCTGTTATTAGCACAGCCTGCAAATACACAGCTGAACTTCCCTTGTCTCGTTGTACTTTTGTGCTTGAGTAGGAATTGGTCCAAATGTAAAAACAACAAGTAAGTAGAAGAAGTAAACAAGAAAACGATGCAGACTCCTACAGCCATCTGCTTGGAATACTACATTTGAAATCTATGCAATGGGAACCACCAGCTTGTCAGTGTCAAATGCCACTGTAACTCAGCAAATTGGCAGCTGTGAATCAGCAAATGAGTTGTGGCGATGTTGCCTTTTTTTATTACCTGTTGTTCTCAAATGGCTTTTGGAGAATTTTGGTTGGTTTGGGGTTTTGGGGGGGGGGGTTGGTTTGTTTTTGATGGTTTATTTCAGCAAATCATTTTTGTCTGGCAAATCATGTGAGCCCTTTGCTGTGAAAAATTAGCTATTTATTTTATGATGGTTTGGGATTCTGTTCCCTGGTGTGTTTCATATGTTCTGGGGGCTTCTTCAGTTTAATGCTCTTCTGTGAAAATTTAGGGAAAGTCATACGGTGAAGTGAGAGTAGGAACAGAAATGAACATCTCAAACCATCAGGATTGAATTTGTATTTTATGTTTTCATTTGCATTCTGCTTGCATGAATGAGAGGAGTTTTTCATTCACATTTTAGAGAAAAAAAATATGATTTAAATATTGCTTTGTTTTTGATGTTAAAGGTTTTTGCCAGTTTATTGCTATGACTTTCAAAAGCCATCTGAATTCCTGAGGTGCAAAAAAGTGACCTCTTTAGTGCTTAGCTGACGTCTCTTAGGTTAATGGAGGCATTATAAACCACCCACTGGAGATGGCAGGAAAACACCAGTGTTACAGTGCAGTGGGACTTGACACAGGGCTTATTGGTTATTCATGAAGCATTGTATGAAATAACAGGATTACCTGCGCCTTGCACTGACTCAGATGTCTCACTGCTTTGGGACTATTTATAGACTTTTCTATCCTTTACCCACAGATCAGCTGGTATAGAGCATTTCACTGACAGTGTGTCTAGGCAGCTGTGTAACTTGAACTCTGTTTACATCATTCAGAGCTGGCATGCTGTTTGTTTTACTGGCTGAGCTGTCATAGAGGTGAATCCCATGTTTGCCTTTCTGAGATGCCTTTGCTTGGCATCTTCTCTTGTGTAGCTACTCTCTTTCACGCCCTTAGCCAGGGTGTAACTGGTAACAGAGTTTGCATGCAAACTATGATAAACATTTACATTTCTGAGGACTGAAAAAGCTGCTTAAGATGATGTGGCAGAAAAAAGACTGGTTAATGCTTCTGTAATGAGTAACTTTCTAAGCACTGTAGAAGCCAGGATTGCCAGCACTCTTGCAATTGTTCAGTATCTGCTACAATTCCCTGGCAGGTCATTATCGGATTCTGTAGTCCTTTGCTCTGCCCTTTACACTCAACTCTTTAGACAGAGCAGCCACTGAATCCTTCACCTCTGAAACTCACACTTACTTACAAATACAATGTGTATTTCCTTAAGAAGAAACTTCATGGTAATGTTTTAGAACATTATCCTGTTATATATATCTTAGTCATCAGTAGTTAATAGTACTACAACTTATTAGTATTTAGTTTTACAGGGTTAGTGTATGTGTGCCATTTTTTAATGGTGGGAATGTTTAATACATGATCCAAAAATGACATTTATTAAAGGTATTTATACTGGCAAGTAGCTTCTCTGGAGACTAAAAATCAGTCGCTAACTTTCCATTCCACATAGCACTGTAGTTGAATCAGGTTATAAGAAATACCTTTGGAGTAAAAGCAATTCTGTCCATCTCAATATTATGAAAATTGTCTTACTTGAGATTTGCTTTGCATTGTAAAAAAAACTTTAGTCTGCTAGAAACACCCATTATTGCATATATTACTGATTTAAAATATCTCAGTGGAGTAACAAGGGTAAATCCTTGATGAAACACAAACCAGGATGGGACAAGTTCCCAAAGCTGCCATGGTGAAGGTGAAATGTTTGTCAATAGTATCTGCAAATGCTTCCTGTGTTACTATCACCAGGCTTGGCCAAAGGCCATGGAACATAATTGTGTTCCCCTCTGGTGGTCTTGTATCAGTCTGTGGGAGAGGATTATCTGTCAGGAGTAAGTGTGGCACACGGGGACCTCATTGATTTCTGAAGGAAACCAAATTGCCAGGTCTAACCTACTTGTGACTCTTACTAGATATGTCAGTTGTACATGTTACGTTCGCAAAAGCTCCCGTGTGATGATGTGTTCTTGAGCAGAGGGGTAGATGAAATTAGGAAGAACATCAAAGCTGCAGATAAAATGAAGAAAGATGAGCTAAAACCAAGTCATTAGAGATCCCTTTGAAGTGTTTACAGATTAAGCCCTGTCTCTTTTAAATGGGACACTTATCTGGGTTTCAATATTTAAATAGTAAGGCATGACAGGCAGTCCTTTTCTGAAGTATTATTTTGTGCCTCTGTGGTGTTATAAAGCATCAGGCCAGAGGCAAGTGACTTCAGTTGTGGAAAACTTTGTAGTAATCCTTTCAATTCACTGCTGGAATATCTTTCTGCCAATGTTAAGCAGACATTTCAAGGTGGGAAGACCACACAGTAGTGCACTTCAGATGAGTGTTACAGCTGATAATGTGCCACTGGCATTGGCTAGAGTTGGATATGGCTGTGAATGTGATGCTTATGTTTTAGGATCTTCCTGTAAGGTGTTTTAATGAAATTTAATAAGAAACAGATTTGTTATCCTTTGATCAAAGTGAAACAGTGCCTATTCCTGTTACCTGTGCTAATCGATTTTTGGCCTGCCAAGTTCAATAGATATGTTAGAACAAGCACAGGAGACATGCTGAACTGTAATCACATATATGCTAGTGATAATGAAGGCAAACTGAGTCTGAGAGTGCTCTTCTGCATATAAAGTGACAGCTGGCTTTTCATGTGTCTCTCCGTATTCAGAAAACTCTCAACATTTTCACCAATAATTCTACGTATTCATAACCATACCCAGAAATATTATTTTTATAGTGTGAAATAAAAAATATGTTCACGTTTGGTCACTTTATGATGTGCTTTTTCCCAAGAGAACCAAAAGTTAATGAAATCGTAGATTAATTTATGCTGGAAGAAACTTCTGCAGCTCCTCTATTCTAGCTTCTTAAAGAAAAATTTAATAAGAAAGACTAATGTGAGGAAGGGATGGAGTAATCAATACAAATACAAAAGGTGTGCAATTCTCATCCAGATCCAAGCAGGTCCAGTTACTGCCCAGGAGCCAGGGGATGCAGTTGTCCATGTATTAACAAGTAGCAGTGACTTTAGAGAGATCCTTTGAGGGACAGCTTGATCCATATGTGAACTGAGAAATGAATGGCACTGATGGAGAAGGGGAGGGAAAGGTAGACCTGTTTCTGCTTTCTGCTGTAAAAAAGCCATTCACCATTTTTAAAAATGAAATTCAGGTTCTCCTGAAAGATTTCTGTGCTTAGTTTTAAACACAAGGTACTACCAGTGTTTGATGCAATACATACTGCAATGCGATCCACGTTTCTGTCAAGCCACGGCATTTATTGGGGGAAAATAGTCATAATAATGGCTTTGTCTAATTGCAACTACATTTCATGTAGACGTGGTACCCTAAACTAATATCTTCTGTGCAGTCTTATTACAGCCGATGTAGTCATCCTTTCCCTTGAGAGCTGTTGCCTTTAACTTCTATTGAATCCCCTCCCAGGCTGTTGTGGATGAGAGTGTATTAAAGGCTGTTGGCAGGAGACTGGCATTAGATTGGATGTTAGCTTAATCTCAGGTGGTAGGAACATGGTTCAAAACTAGTGATTGTAAAGTAAGGCTTGCTCTGTTTGAAAGTGTGAGAAACACTCATTCACTGGTAAAATATTGAAAAGGACAAAGTCCTTAAAGCAAAGGCAATAATATTCCTATTTTACAATTCAGCGCTGAATGAGATGCCCTTCTAAAAAAGGCATAACATCTTACAAAAGCAGGGGGTATATATACTAGTTTTAGACAAAGAACCATATAAATCTCCAAAGAACGTTTTCTGTTCTGGGTTTTTTTTGGATTATCCAACCAAGTCTGGAGACTCCCTCCAGGTTATCTCCTACAACAGCTGCATCTTACAAGGCAGCTAAGCATATTGATACATTCTCACAGCCCTAAGACAGGCTATCTCTTGGCCTAAAATAGCTACATCTTACAAGACAGATTTATATGACGAGATGATTAAACGTATGAACCAGCTGCAGCAAAACTTACCAATTAATTCTCACAAAAGGATCTTGAATACATACGAATTCCTATAGTGGGTATGAATCCATCCTGGCTGCTTGTCAGCAGAAATGAGATTGCATGAGAGTCTGCTTCCCGAAGGAACAAACCCTACTTCCTGGTGATGGGAAGACCTATGCCTGGTAACTGAGATGTTGCTAAGCAGCTTGGTTCCAGAAGTCTTTTCCAAGAGGATGGATGCTATGAAATGATAAGTTGGACTCCCTTTTTTATTTAGGACTCCTTTAGTCTCAGGTTTGCTAATGTGAGCTCAATATGTATTTTAGGTTTTGTCGGTCACTTTCCATTGAAAAACCTGCTTTCTGCATCTTCCATTTTCCCATTTCATTTTTTAGTGCCTTTTAAAGTAGAAAAATGTATGTTGTCGGGGTTATAATTTTTTTTTTATCGAAGGAAAATACTTTGTTTTAACATGGTGCCATTCGATTCAAACTCTGTAATAAAACCAATGTTTCAACTTGCCATGCGAGATTGGCTATTTGCATGCTGGGTACCGAATCTGACTTTTCGGACAACAGCAGGACTGGGGGAACGAGGCCTACCCTGGGAATCTCTCACTCCCCAGGGATGCGTTGCTCTCCCTGTTACACTGCATGTGTGTGCACTCATGCTGAAGCCAGAGCTCTACTCCTCTGTGCCTGTAGCTGTGACAGTGAGGGTGGTTTTCTTTTTTTGAGGTATTAGAGTTTAGCTTCAAAGTAATATTTCCAGCTTAGCCAGTGCTGAAAGGTTGTGTCATAGTGCAATCCCCTGTGGTTTCTCTGAGCGTGACGGTGGCTCTGCAGCTGTCAAATGATTTCCTCAGTGCAGGTTTTTTTTTTTCAATAAGGTGCACAGGACACACAATTGTCAGGTCAATGCAATTTTCTGCTTGCAACAATTAAAGTCAAGGTATTTGGCAGCGTTTCTGCTAAGAAACACAACTTCAGAAAGTTGCTTTTTAATTATTTTTTTTAATTCAAAGCTATATGAGGATAACAATTTAAACAAAATGATAATATTGTAACATATGTTTGGAAACTGCACCCAGGCACAAACTACTGTCTTCCCCCGTCAAACACAAAGGTGCCATGTGAGAGGGAAATAAAACGAAGGAATTGCAGAATTGTCACGTATTTAAAGGGGAATTGAAAAGTCTGCTGTTTTGGAGCCTTGGGTATCAAATGTTGTATTGTACCTTGTGTAAAATGTTTTCCTCTAACGTGGAGATAACCATCAGTATTGCATAATATGAAAGCTTATTAAACATTCATGGCTTTTCTATTGACTATTTCTAAATGTACCTTAAGATATTATCAAGAGGACACAGGAAAAATAATTCTGAAGGAGACAGTAAGTTATGATGCGAATTCCTATTTTTGTCTGCTGCAGGTTTAAAGATTGCTGTGAGTTCCCCTTGCTTAGGGGACAGCTGAATGGCTCTGGAGCAGTTTCCTGAGGAGTAACATTTTCAGATTCCATTCTTTTTTGCCACTCTCTCCACAACTGTCGAGGTGTTTTGTGGGTTTTTTTTCAGTGGAAGTCAGTGAAGTGCTTGTATTTCACTGCAGGGTTCGGTGTGTTGGTAGGTGAGTTGCTTATTACGTATCAGGTGAGAAAAGTCCACATAGCATCTTCCTGGGCAACAAACCTGGAGAAGGAGCCTCCTCCTCTTGTGAGGAGAGCGGGAAAAGTAGCTCAGGCTGGGAAGAGAAGGAACTAATTGCTTGATGAGAGGAGCTGTACTGCAGCCTGGGACAAGAGGGGCTTCCGAGCTAGTCTGCCCAAGGTGTAGGGGTGGGAGACCACTTCATTGGCATGTTTATTAAAAGCTGGGACTGTCGAGTTGGATTGAACACGGTTTCTATTTCCACTCACTCTGTTTTACTGTTCAGTTCTCCAGTGGAATGTAAGTGAGGAATGCTGTCTGCCTGTATTCCAGTTCCCAGTCTGTTTTGGGATTTAGCCGTTTGTGGAACGTAGAGTAGATGATGTTATTTAAATAGAAAGTTTTCCTCTCTTGGTGCCTTGTGTTACTCTGATTGTTTTGGAACCAATGGAGGATGCCGCTTACACATTTGGAGCTTTCCCTTCCAATTATATATCTAAAAATGAGTTTCACAAACATGTCAGGCTTATAATACACACAGTAAAACAGTTCCCTCAAATTACAATTTAAACTACTAAACAACGTGGCTCCCTCAGATAATTTCGTTTGTCTGCCCTTTTTTGTTTCACTTGGCAGATAGAAGATGGGGAGAAAACTCTTTAAGATAAATCTTTAAATTGGAGTTGTCAGAGCAGCCTGTGGGAATTCAGGTGTCCAAATCTCTGCCCAAGCCAGATGCTTTCAAACAGTATTTTATTCCTGCCTACCAAGCTCATCAGCAATGATGGGGCCAGATTAAGTCTTTCCATTCAGTCAGGTTTTGTGGGCTAATGTTTACTCAGTGTTTGACAGTGAGCCACTGGCTTTTTCTCTGCAGCACCTGCAGCTAGACCCCAGGGGTTTCTCTTTCAGCCTAAGTGCTGGATTGGCTGTAGGGCCAGTCGGGGTGTGATTGCCTGACTGTAAAATAGCTTTTTCCAAAGATGATATTTTTTTGTGAGATTGAATTTTCCACTATTGATTTTTATTGCAATGTGGGTTTATAGTACATAAACAAAAACTGGTAGTGGTTAAAATAAACTAAATTTAATCTTGTTAATATCACTTAGGAGCAAGCCTATAAAGTTTTTTTATTGACTACAGCATTGTGGATGTCTCATTAAAAACAATCATCATTGCATACTGGCATATTTTATTATGTCATAAAACTGCAATGCTACACGTTGTCTGATTTTTTGCCCTGACATGGTGAAAAGCTAAGTCCTGCTTTACTTTCAAACGGTACATAGCAAGGTTAGTGGAGAATGTTAACAACTGCAGCCACGTTTCTCAGAGGATGAAACAAAATTCATTGAGATGGTTTTGAGGTAGAATTCTTCTTTTTAATCAGCTCCTACCATCCCATAAGTAGTGCAAGGCAGGAAGTCTGTTAGCTGATTGAAAGAAAAAGAGCTGCCTGATTTAAATTTAAATTGTATTGTTCAACAATGTTGTGTAATTAGATGGGAAAGCAGGAAAGTCCTTTACTAGAGATGTCTTTGTAGACAGTAGCCATGAAAGCCCCAGTGGTTGATGCTAATTACCATATTTAGTTTAAACTTCCATCTAAATGAAAGGATCATTCAATTCAGGAGCTGCAGCCATACAAAACCCACAAGTGCAGTTGAATTGCTGCTGCCAAGCAGATGAGGCTTTGATTAGAATAAGTTATTCGCAGCTTCATTGTCTGGCTGCCAGGGTGGGGCTTTTATGGAACCACCTCGCTATGAAGATGAGGAAGGGGAGGAATGAGTCTGGCTGATCTGAGAGAAGTTCATGGGAGAGCTTCCCCCTTGCTAGATTGTTTTTTGCAGATGGAAATCCAGGCTTGAAAAGAACAGCAGCAAGGTTCTCCATACTAGGTTGCTGTAACGTGTGTAATGGGTTTAGTAGCAACACGTCGGTATATTTATGTTAGTATGAGAAGTGGTGGGAACAGCGAATGTTGAACACAGCTGACTGCATATTTTTCTAAGGTCAATTCGTTTTACAGCATACGAGTTAAATCTTGCACTACTTTACTTTTTTTGCTGATGTATTTCATACTGAAAGGGAGGGGCAAAAACTTAGCACCTTTGCCCATCTGAGATGCTTTCTGCAAAGATAGTGTTGGAAACTGGTTGATTTGCAGGAGAGTAGCATTGGAGTAAGTGAGAAAAAATGCAGGAGAAGGGACAGCAGCATGTTAAGAGTGTAGTGGGTTTGTGGGAGGGGCTGTTTTTTTCCAATTATGTACCATTCTGGGAACATATAGGGGGATCTTTGATTACAGCAATTTATTGATAAAAAGCTGATTTCCAGCAATGAGTGGAGAAGGCAGGAAACATTACGCGGCACTGGATGGCTATGAGGTGAGGAACCTGTTACAGAGGGAATACAAAAAAAAAAGTAAAAGTAGACACAACCACCACAGAACAGGACTAGCATGACCCATGCATTGCAAACTTATTTTCTGTTTTTAAATTATATTGATTGTCCTCAGTCTTGCCTTCCAATGCAAGTCTGAAAGTGAGAATTAATAATTGTTTATGTCATCTTGTTGGTCAAAAAGCATAGTGATGAACGTGCTCTTATTTTGACCTGTACCCTAACTATCCACATTCAGGCACTGAAACTTTCTCAAGTACAGAAATCTTTCACATGCCAAGAGAGAAAGGAGAGGAATAGAGGATGGGGAGAAAGCCAAACTCAAACCTGATAACTCTTAATTTATTCAGTGTTGCATTAAAATACTGTAGCAGAACAGTATAATTTCCAGGCAATTACATTTGGGAATATTTGGAGGCCACTGCAGGATTAGGATTTTTTGACTTTTCTTCTGAAATGCTGATCATGTTTTGTGCATGTTGGTACATGTTGGGGCTCAGAGCGTTTGGGCTTTGGCCTTTCCCATGTTTGTGAAGCTTGATAATGGTTTACCCCAAAAAGTAGTTCATGGTCTTAAACTGGTTTGGATATCAAAATCTGTTTGATTAGCACGATTGAAGTGGATTTGAGAGAAAACTGTAGAGTTCCTGAGACTGACTTCTATTTGCACTTAGTTGATACAAACCCAAACCAAAACAGCCCCCCCCCAAAAAAAAACCAACACAAACTCTGCAAACCAAATAATTTTGTTATTTTTTGCTTTTTTTTTTTTAATTTAAGCCCTTTCTCTTTCTTTTACAATTTCACTTCTTGTCATCTCTTTGAAAAAGATCTCCATGGTGCTTTACACATAAGAGGGTTTCAAAAGAAAATGTTACAACAATCTAGTCTTTGTGTCAGTCTATGTTTAAAAAAAAAAGCATGAGAAAGTTGAAAGTCAAAGGGTAGCTCTTAGCACTTGGAAATTTTAATCACATTTTATAAGTCAAGCTTTGTTTTAGAAGCACAGCAACACAGATGGCTTTGTTCTAAGTAAATTGAATGCTCCTCCTAAAATAAATAAATATGAAAACTACTCTGTAGTAAAAAAGAAACCCAGGTATAAGATGCTGGGTTAAATCAAGCGGATTTTGGATGCTAATTCCTAAGCTTGTTTCAGAACTTTTACCCACATCCCTCCACTCCCCCTTATCTCCCAAATTAAACTATAGTAGGGAATATGTTTCAGTAGCTTATATGGTATAGTGTTATTATTAACTTTAGCAATCTACTTTTCTAATTGTAGTGAACATAGAACTAAAGGCATTTCAAAGGATGTCCTGCTGTCACAGGTGGGATGGGAACATACGAGTGAGGTGCTCAGCAACTCCAGCTCTTCTGCAGAGGTGCCGTGTCATAACTACATACGTAGGAGAAAGGCATTCATATACCTGTTCCAAGATTGTACTAATCTGATATTCTGCAAGATCGTAGAAGAATCTGAAACCTCCCAGGGCATAATTGTTGGAAAGTCTGTTAAACTGTAGGACTGGCTTTTTTTAGTTTTTCCTTCCAAGAGTGGCAGTGGATAAGCAAGTCCTTTTTGTCGTATTTTTGGCAGTAATAAAATGTTAAAAAAAAAAAGAAAGAAAAAAAGTTGGGGAGGAGGGAAAATCCTTTAAAGCCTCCTTTATATAAGTTTTGGCTTTGCTCCAGGTACTGGAGGCATCCATGGTAGTGGAGAGAGGAGGCGCTGGTGGCAGGCAGGGAGCAGCAGAGGCTTTGGGGCTTTTGCTAGGTTTTGGTGGGGTTTTTTTTGTTTTTTTTTTTTTTTTTATTGAGATGGGAGATTTTGGATTTTACTCGGCTGTAGAATTTTCATGTTTTGACCATACACAGCTTGAATTCAATTTGCTGCCAGCATAAGGAAAGCGTTTTGTTGTCTTGGTCTTGAGAAATGTATGTTGGAGTAGACAGATAAGCAGAGGCCGAGGTCTACTGACCCTCATGCTCAGGGTTGGATAGCAGGAAACATTGTGATTGCTCCAAGAGATTTGCCTGCTGCTTCTTGCTCTGTCACTGAAATAACTGCTGTAGACTGGGGTATATGGAGACAATCGTGGCTGTTGGCTCTTTAGGATTTCACCACAGTGACAGAGAGCATTTCTTCGATCAGTGAAAACTTCTGATCATTAAAAAGTTCAGTCCTCAAACTAAATGTGCAGCTTCCCTGTGACCACATAACTGAAATATGTTTTGCTGTTGAAATAAACCTTGACGCAGAGTAAGATGCAATTCTGAGCTTTTAACAAAGGAGATTGGATACTTTTTAATGTCGAACTTGTGGTACAGAATACTGTGTCCCCACACAGTTTACTGTTTGAAGACCTGTGCAGATGGCTAAGTCCTTCCACTACTTGCGTGCTGCAGCTAAGGGCGGATGTTGCAATCTGTTATCTTGATAGAACCATGAGTGTAATTTGCAGTTTTAAGAATTAATGTTGCACTGATAAGAGGTGATAAAGATCATCCTATGTGTAAAGTAACAAGGATTGGGACAGAGTTGTGTCATTTACTTTGATGCAAATAAGGCATTTGTTTTTGCATGGCTCTTGTAGCTCGCGTGAGGTTAAACAAATGAAGGAAATCTGGGAAAGCATGTTTATAAACCAGACTATTCATGGTAGACGCCCATTTATCACTAAATGATGTGAGAGACTAATTTATCTTTATTGGCTTTATATTTGGATATTTTTACAAGAATAAAATAAAAACAATTAGGGAAAGAACACTATACTTATGCAGGTTGTTTTCATTACAATGACCTTTCAAGTCACAAGTTTCTGTTCTTGTTAGTGGTTTAAAAAAATATAAGATGACAACTTTGTGGCTGTTGCAGCCTTTTTTTTTTTTTTTTTTTTTAACCAGGAAGGAATAAAAAGCCAACCAAATCCCTGATTGTGTATAAATAATCTAAAACTTGCAGCAATTCAGACAAGAACTTCCCAAACTGTTAAGTGTGGATGACAGCCATTTGGCATGTTTTTCTCAGTTGTGCAATGTCATGTAATACAGTAGCTGGATGATTTTACCATATTTTGGGAGACACTGTAAGTACTTGAAAGCTTCCATGTAGTGACTTCAGTCCTTTCAGCCTCTCAGGAAATTATTCTATTTTTGAGTATTCGAGTTTAGTCATTGTCTGTGAAAAGTGTTAAGGATTACTAAAGCAAAGAGCTCTCTGAGTTATGGCTTTCTCTTCCTTAGTATCTGCAAAGCTGATGGTGCATTTTGGGATGCTTTCTGATTTATTTGGGAAAACGAATGTTCCATAGGTTGAAAATGAAATTACAGTGTATTCATGCTGTTGTACAGAGCTTCTATCTTTAGACTCCTAACTGAGATTCAGAGAATTCTGATCTAGTGATGACTTAGACATGGGTAACCCCTGCAGGTGATTTCTAACATAACTATAATTAAAGTTATTTCTAACATAATTATAGTTATGAGTATAATTATAGTTAAAGGAGTAGCACGTGTCCACGTAGAAGACTCCCTACCCATGTCTTGGTACAGGGTTGGGAGGAGAATCCTCACTTAGGGATGTGAAGTGAAATATCTACAGTCAGCATTGCAACTGTCCCCCTCTGTGTCAACTGGGTACAACCCCATTGGGGCACACAAGTTGAGTCACACACTGCAAATCCACGCTGTTGCCTGTTGCCTGCTGTCTTCCGCTGGTGAGTGCCTAGGAAAAGGATGAGGAGCACCACCTGTCCTGGTTTAGGATACACTCAGACCTCGTGGACTCCAGACTTCCAACGGCACCTCAGCAGTTCTGCCTCTTCAGACATTCAGAGCTTTTGATGACCTCATTTTATAAACATGTTTTTTAACATCCCTGAAACACAACCATCTGAGAACTTGTTGATGTAGAAAGGTTGCTTCATGCAAGATTCTAATCTCAATTACTGGCTTTAATGTAGATTTCTTTATTGACATTTTTCAGTTGCCCCATGTATAGTGAGTTATGACTAACTTCTATTTGCTGCAGAGTAGAGTTTTCATTACATAGTGTTTAAAAAACAATAGTTGTGCAAACAAATGCTTCTCATATTTGCGGCAAATCTGCCACTCATTTCAGAGTGAGCCTACTTATAATCTAAGGCTAGATGTAACTAAGGAAATAATTTTTAAAATATATGTCCTGACGGTTTCTAATAGTTTTGCAAACTTTCACCAAAACTTGAAAATTTTACAGGAAAACTTGAGTAAGGCATCAGAAGAACATTTAATCTGCATGTACGGTTGTGTGATAGATGGGTCAAAATGTGTGTTAATATGGTTTTTACAAAATAAGAAGTAAAACATAACAAAGCATCTTAATCTAAGAAGAACGTTTTCCTGCTTTTTACTAAAATTAATAATCTCTTTCATAGTCGGTTCACTAAAACACGGAATAGTTTTAGTAAAAGGATCCTTTTTGCTCTGGTCTGAGAAAATCTACGTGGTGAGTTGCTGCAAGAATTCTTAACTCATATAGTGAGAATCGCTTTCTTCTAGAGAGAACCTAATTGTGCATTTAACCAATTTCAGAACAATTTCCTTATTTATAGCAGAACTTTACTTTTGCAGAAGAGGCCTGGAGGAACAGACTGTGAAGGAAACTGGGAGAGCTTCCTCTAGTTTAAGATGTTTTTTCCCTTGCAAGACTTTCTCCTCTCTCTTGGCTCCAGGTCAGCAGTGACTTTCCTGGCTCCCTTGAAGCATAGCAGTAATGAGAACACGCTTCTGGAAATGTCTTTGTTGTCTGTTGCCCATAGAATCAGCCCTTAAAAAGGGCTTTGTCCTTAAAAGTGCATATATTGGCTATATTACTTTCCCTTAGATTCATAGTTGGTAGAATGGAAGAGTGTGTACATTCCTTATGCTCTCTGCACATTTCTTCCTCCACTCTCCCCTCCCCTGCTGTCCTTGCAGAGGCGTTTGGCTGGAGGCAAAGCTGCAGAAGGGGGAGATCCCAGCTAGAACTGCCCAAAAGCCGCTCTTCAGGAGTTGCCAAACGCACTGCCACTGGTGTTGGATGTGAATTAAGACGTTGGGACATTGTCTGGAAGATAAATTAATCCTGTCGTTGCTTTAGTGCTGCCTAGTAAGACAGTTAACAGGTATTAATATCTGTGCTTTTTAAGAAATGAACAGTAAGAGAATTTTTGTATCAGTGCATTTTTCAAAAGTATCTTTCCTGAGCTATGCTTTTATGACAAGATAACGTTAAATGTGTCTGTCTGTATTGCTACCAGGCTGAATTTGAAATAGCAAAGGGGCCCTAAAAATACATTTGAATTATAGTCAGCTTCATAACAGATTTCAGGTACCTGTACCAAACATTGGTTTATTTTAGGGTTTTAGATTTCCATATTCTCAGAGCAACCCTACTTCAAATCACATGTTCAGTTGTCAGCAGCATGGATTAATGTTATCAATCAATCTTCCTTCCTCCATGTAGGAATTTTCTAGACCCTGCATTTTGCTATGTTGGAATGAAAATAAAGTTGATGCCTTATTTGGCTAAATGAGGGTAGAGATTTTGTTAGGTGTTTGATTTGTCTGTTTTTCTGTTTCTCTGGCTCTAATTGGTTACAACATGTCCTGCACTTAATGTTTCTTAAATATTTCCCATCAACATTTTAAGCTACGTGTCTTGTTTTCTCACCGTTAAATAGTTATCATAGAATCATAGAATCACCAGGTTGGAAAAGACTGGCTGGATAATTGAGTCCAACCATTCCCATCAATCACTAAACCATGCCCCTCGGCACCTCGTCCACCATCCCTTAAACCCCTCCAGGGAAGGTGACTCAACTCCCTCCCTGGGCAGCATGTTCCACCGCCCAATGACACTTTCTGTGAATTTTTTTTTCCTAATGTCCAGCCTGAACCTCCCCTGGCAGAGCTTGAGGCCATTCCCTCTTGTCCTGTCCCCTGTCACTTGGAGAAGAGGCCAGCACCCTCCTCTCTACAACCTCCTTTCAGGTAGTTGTAGACATAAATGGGATCTTAAAATTATTTAATTCAATTTTTGATATATATGTTTAGCATCTTAATTTTAGTAATCTCATAAAGGGGTTGTCTTTTACTAGAGAGTCAAAAATGCTTCTTTTATCTTGTTGGTAAAAGTCTACAGGTTTAAATTGGGCTTTTTCTTAGCTGGAATTTTTTGAGCATATCTTTTTTATTATGGTAAATTTTTTTTTTGAATGAGAAGAAATAGCAACATCTCTCATGTAGTGAACAAAATTTTTTGCTGTAGCAAAAAACTGTAAATACACATTTTGAAATTTATTGAATTTTATCAGTTATCTGTATCCACTTGCAGGAAGACAAATGAGAAACTCCTCAAAAGTTCCTTATTCCAAGTGGAGTGAATTTCCTTGCAGTCCAGAGAGAGAAATGCATTCACATGGAACTATGTCTCAATAGCAAGATTTCAAATGCTTCAAAAGCAAATAAACAGTTGGTTAAAAAATAAAACACCTGCTCCTTAAAAGCCAAAAGCAAAGAAAATGCAGCCCCGCCCCCTGCTAAAAACCAAATCCAGCAGCATAATCATTGGAAGAAAATGAGTTAGTATCTTAGGAGTTTGCTGAAGGGAATGATGATTCTAAGCTCCCCAGCTGAGCAATACAGTCATGGTTAAGTGTTTGCTGTAAAGAAATGTTCTTTGGTGAGTGCCTCCTTTGCTGAACGTGCTTTTTGTTGCCTTTAGTTTTTTCTATAGCATCCTTCTCCTTTCATCTTCTAGATTTTTAATCCATAATTGACAGTGTGATTTATATTTGTTTTAAAGAAAAAGAAAAAAGCTTTGTGCACCTTGTATGCTTTTTTTAACCTAAGAAAATCGTGAGGGATCTTGTAAAAGTTGATTTCTTTGTATTGATCGAAAGAACTCATGTTAAAAGCTTTTTGAAATGTGGAGCAGTTTATATGCATGAGAGATCAGAGCTATGTAATAAAGAGCTAGCTGCCTATATATAATTTCTAGAAGCCTGCTATCCTGTCCAGTAGCTAACCTTTTTCTTTTCAATTAAAAAAAATCCTCTAATTAACCATGTGGTGATATTGTGGTACGATTAAGGGAAGTTTATTTTATTTGCCAACATGAACACAGTTTGGCAATGTACTATTTCACTCTATCTCCGAATCGGGCTTTTTGCATCGCAGTAATATTATTGCAGTTTAATGATCAAGCTGCTGGCGTACAATTTAACTAGCATGCCATTACTATACTTCTAGAGTAGCGTGCTCTCATCCCCAGCTCCGCTTCCATGGGTGACTGCCCCTGAGCTGGCTGACACGCCCTGGTCACGGTTCACTTCAGCGTCCCACTGCAAGATATTTGGGGGAGAGAAGCCCAGGCTTCTGAATTACTTCTGGATGGAAGGACTGAATATCCAGCCCCTGCTCCGTTGTATCAGGTTTTAAAAGGGACCACAAGTTATAAAATCATAGAATCACCAGGTTGGAAAAGACCTCTTGGATCATTGAGGACAACCATTCCTCTCTGCCCCTAAACCATGTCCCGGAGCACCTACTCTACCCATCTTTTAAATACCTCCAGGGATGGTGATCCCACCACCTCCCTGGGCAACTTGTTCCAGTGCCCGATGACCCTTTCTGTGAAAAAATTCTTTCTAATATCTAGTCTGAACCTCCCCTGGTGCAGCTTGAGGCCATTTCCTCTTGTCCCATCCCCTGTCACTTGGGAGAGGAGGCCAGCACCCTCCTCTCTACAACCTCCTTTCACGTAGTTATAGAGAGCAATAAGGTCTCCCTCAGCCTCTCCTTCTCAAGACAAATGAACAGACCACAGCAAAATCTTCCTCCTTGGCCTCCATCATTGCCTTCTGTGACTGTGTGCTCACACTTTGCTTTGCTTTCCTCCTCCATAGCTTAAGGAAAGGATATACATGTAAGAAAATTCCGTGTCTAGGAATAGGAGTGTAGTGAATGTGTTTTCATGCTCCTCTGACCCATCTCACCAGGCTCTCTTGAGGACCAGGTACCCAACAATGTTCTTGTGGTAAGGAGGGTAGGGTTGGTTTTCCTGGGCTGCTTGAACAGAGGAGCTGCACAGACCTACTGAAGCCTGCAGGAGGTTAGTGTCTCCTCGGAATCAAGTGTGCAGTTGTGCCTGCTCCTGGTAGAAGCACCTGGATGTTTCATGGAGCTCGTGCGCAGCCAGTACCAAAAATACTGAGCATGTGCTGCTAGGGCAATCCCACAAACTGTCTCTTATGTCTAGTGTTGTGCTGCTGAACGTGATTATTTGGGGTCATATTGAAACACGAGTTGATTTTGTGATAACGTACCTGTGACCAGCATCTGAAATTTAGAAGTCATGGAAATTCTCTAATAACACGCTTTGGGAATTGGACTGATATGAGAGGGAACAAAACTTACTTGAACCCTCCTCCCAAGGGTTTCAATGCTAAACTTTAGTTTCCTAACTGACTGAAATAAGTGTATTTAATGCTTTCTTCATGTGAAAAATCTATGGCAAAAGTACTTAAGCATGTGATCTCCAGTACCATATGGGATATATAACTTTAATTTGGCTCATGCTGATGATGTTCTATCTACTGTGTGAAAATAAGAAGAGGTGACAAGATGACAATCTTTCATTTTCTTTCTCTGAACAAAGAGGATAGTCTTTCCATATGTTTCTTACTGAGCATTTTAGATCCTCTGTCTTTTCTCATCAAATGGTTCGGCTAACTTTTTTTGTACACCTGATATAGGCTGTACCTTTTGTTTGTGAGGAATGTGACTGAGTGTACAGAAAGTGTAAGAAAATGTCTTTCTGTCAAAAACATCCTAGAAATTTGACTTAAAAGAGGAAAGTGCAGTTTTATATGTCTGTGTATATATATATATATATTTAGTTATCGTCCGTGATGTCAATGTGTACTTTGAAAGATCTGCTGGTTTGCTTTTAAAGTATATAACCTGGTGGGAAGTGAATGTAGGAAAGGAATGGTGCCTCGCAGACTGACAGGGGAATGTCGGACAATGGCAGGACTGGGCAGAGCCCAGGAAGTCAGCACTCTTTGTGGTATGGAATTGTGACTTGTTCTGTTTAGATCCAAACTCAGCAAACAAATGTTTGGGAGAGTGTTAGCATTTTTGGTGCTGAGTTTTTTTTTCTAAATGCTACATCACAGGCTTCTAATAAACAGAAAAGGAGCCTGTATCAACCATCACCATACATGCTGTAAAGCAAATGAGTTTGCTTTTTTAGAAGCTGATTCTGATGAGTTTTAGTATTCTATATGTCTTCAAAAGAGGTTTTATTGTTCTGGCAAACTCCTGGTGTGTCTGACTGCTTGAATCTACTGTTGCTGTTAGTTAACTTTCTGAACTCATAAAGTGATTCCTGTTACATTTTCTTTTTCTTTCTTGAAATTTTTGTTCTATCATATGGCAGAGTTGGGAAGAACTTACTGTCCAGACTAGATATCAGAAAGAAATTTTCACAGAAAGGTTCATCAGGCACTGGAACAATCTGCCCAGGGAGATGGTGTAGTCACCATCCCTGGAGGTGTTTAAAAGACAGGCAGACAAGGTGCTCGGGGACATGGTTTAGTGCAGACAGGTATGGTTGAACCTGATGATCCAAGAGGTCTTTTCCAACCTATTGATTCTATGATTCTATCATTTTCCTTGACAGAACAATCTGCAAGTGTAGATATGAAATGTTCCATCTCATGACATGTATATAGAATGCACGAGATATTATAAAATATAGTTTGGAGTATACCCCAAGGATATATTTTATTAATAGAGCTAAACAATGATTCATTTGTTTCTATTAAAGATGTCTTTTGATAGATTTCTGATTAAAATAAATGTTAAAAAAGTAGCTTTCTCTAAAAAAGTGCAAAGAGCTGAACTGCATGCAAGTCAGCATCATGGAATGCGTAATACCATGCAATTATTTTAGATACTATCCATTTAGTCTTTCAGAGGAAGGAGTTCTTAGCATATCCAATTTCACGTACTGGCTGTGCTTCCTAGTGCCACAAAGCAAGATGCATGACAGCATTTCTTTCAAACAACAGCTGTCTTGGTGAAATGTTTGGATGATGGAATAAAATCAGTTAGAGGTGAATAGTTTGTAGGTAGGAATGCTGTGATGCAGACAATGTGTTGAAAGAAGGAAATCAGAGTTTATGGAGTCCTTGTTTAACTTCCAGCAGAGAAATAGGTTCTTTTTTCCTTTCTCATTCTCCACATTTGCAATTAAAAGTTCTTTTCACCCAGTGAATTCAAGGAAACCCAGGCTGTTAACTTGTTTGTAGGATGATGTTCATAGCATGTTGGAGTTTATCTCAAGCTAAATGTAGGCTAAAATTTGGGAAGCAGACTCACTTCAGAGACAACATAGAGCAGTGTTAATTCTTGAGAAAAATAGGATGATTTAATGGAAGTTCTGCCTAGCTCTTAGCTCCATCAATATGAACATTTGATTTATGACTTTGCGTGTAACTCCAAAGGTGGAAAAACAAAAACTCATCTCCAATTTCGCACACACTCCACTTTCATTTTCAAGGGCTGGAGCTCTGCTGTGATAGCAATACAAAAGAAATCCTGAGTCTCACGGTTTAGAGGCTTTTACACCAAAGCTGCAGATAACAAAGGGGACTCTGTATTAGTCCTGAATAGCTTTCCCTTTTTTCCCTAAATAAATGAACATAGTCTTGTTTGATTTCTCTTTCACATCTTTAAACTTGCCCCATGCCTCCCCTGTGCTGATGTGGCAGCAACACATTTCCGTGTTTGCTCATCTCGCTCTCATTAAAAATTCACAAACTTCCTGAGCACTGGCTCTCCTCGTGGTACTCCTCATCCTTCGGCTTCTGTGACCTACTGGACTTGTTGGAGCAGCTGCTACTCCGAGAATACCTTTTCCCCCATCTGGAAGGTAGATGGGCTAATCCACAGTGCACCATGATTTGTTTATGGATCAGTTTTCAGAGAGTCTAAAGCAAACAATTGAAACCCTCCCAAAGATGCTGAACATGTCCATGCTTGGGCAATGTTCCACAAAACAAGAAAAGTCTTTCAAGACTTCTGTGTATTCCTATATATATAGGAATAGGAAGAAAGACAGACCATTGTAATTTTTATAAAATTAGGAGATTTTATTGTGCACCCCCTTATGCAAGCACCTCTGCATTTTTTTATTTAATCCTAATCCTAAAGAGAGAAAATATTACAAAAGAAAAAAGGAAGGACTTCTCCTCTCCTAGACAACAGCAACAGCAGCAGTATAAGTGCTTTACAAATTCAGCGAGGACTGTGTCATACCAGGAGACTGATGCTTGTTTATACTAACCAATGAGCTCTTAGATTTTTAAGTTTTCCTGCTAGCATCCTGGTAGAAGTACCCTTGGTCTGTCAGAGTTCAGTTAGCAGTGGGATGATGGATGCCACAGGATAACTGACATCACGGGAACTGCTTGTACGTTGCCGTAAGAAAAGCATCGGTTGGAGGTCAACTTCTTCCTTTATGGATTCTGTTTTTAAATCAATCACGATGCATTGAAGAATAAGTGAATAATGGCTTTCAAGTGTATTTTGGGGGTAAGCTACGTGATGACATTGTTTTCTCTACCTCCTCAGACCTTGAATTTCTGTTCTAACAGACAGTCGGTGAGATACATTCCCCTTGACAAATAGAGTTGCTTGGGGCAGGAGGGAAAATTGCTGCTTGCAGATGGGTTGGGCATTGGCCATTGAGTGTTGAGCAACTGTGCATCACTTGTTTGTGTATTATCATCATCATCATCCCTCTTACTTGCCTCTTAAAGTGTCTTTATCTCAACTTTTTACTGTTTTTCCTCTCTCCTCCCCATCTACCACTGTGGGGGGGGAGGTGAGTGAATGGCTGCATGGTGCTGAGTTGCCAGCTGGGGTTAAACCACACCACTTATGAGCTCTGTGCATTGTTGCAGGTAGGGTTTCCTACTTCACAGGAAATATTAACCGCAGTCTGCATACACTGTTAGGTGTTGGGAAGTGGCCTTGTAGGTGTGATGGTCCCATAAAGAAAATGATACATTTTACCTTCGCAACACAGGATGCCACAAGAGTTGTAATACATGTTAATTGAGGAGTGGAACTGCTTTTTTGTATAAGCTGGCCCACGCGTATTGTGTTCTTTTCACTGTTGTTCGCCATCTGTCCTTGCTCGAGCTAATGTTTGCCATCTGAGAGCTGCCTCCCTGATGCTCAGTTCTCTGATTAGATGCTTATGGCACCCTCAACCTACCCTCCCTGAAAACCAAAGACAATTGGGTGTCTTTGTATGGTCCACACTTCCATCTCCCCACGGCGCTTTTGTGCGTACACCCTTACGAACAGCCTTTTGTGTGCCCGGACCCCAGATGGTTGCCTGCAGTCACAGCCTTCAGTGGAAGAATCATATTCAAATTGTCTAAGGGATAATAAAATGTACTGACTTTGCTGTTGTTGTGAATGGATGTTTTCAAGTTGATGAAACAAAAGATCTCCTGGGGAAAGTTGCTGAAGAGATGTATCATTGTAAATCCTGAAGGGGGGGGCGACCCAAGATGAATAAATTACAACTGCTTACTGTGCTGAGGAAACAAGCACTGCAGAAGTTGAAGATTAAAACCTAGAATTAGTAGAGTATCTCTTAAATCCCATTGTCTCAATTATTGCAGCTAAGTAACTAACACAGACTTTTTCTGCATGTTCTGAATTCACACAGGCCTTATGTGATACCTGGAATACCTAACTGTTTAATTTTACTGGAAGAAAATGCTTTTAAGAAGAAGACTGTAGTTGCTAGAGTATTTCCAGAAATGCGGAGTAGCAATAACTGAAAACCTTTGAGGCTCACTCCCCTCCCTCTGCCCTTCAAATTGGGGAACAGAAAAATGTGAGACATCCTGAGAGTTTCAGAGGGAGTTTCCAGGAGTTTCAGATGGTGGTGATCAACCAGAGTCCAAAAAAGAGTCCACGTGGATATTAATCAGGCCTGAGTGGTAGCTTTGAATAAGTATTCCAGGGTTGGAAAAACAAAGTTGCGGGGCTTTTCTTGTTTGAGTTTTTAACATGATGAAAAATACATTAATGTACTATTTTTTTTTTTTTTAATTCTCTGAGGCATGTTGCTAAAATGTGTTTCTAACAACTAAGTACTTTTTTTTAATTATTCTTCTAGCTATTGTAATTAGCACTGGACTTTTTTTTGACATAGAAGGTAAGATTATGAAACAGTGTAAGTTTTACATACTGGTAATATTCCTGTGATGTTTTTAATAGAAATATAAGCAAACCCCCCTATAAAACAAAAGTGAATGTTTCAGAACTGCTGGGTAACAGCAGTGATGTATTTTTATAGGGAAGATCCATCTTTGAGACATCTTTGGCGAGTTTTGGAAAATGCAGGATTTTTCTTCAAGAAGTAAGGCAGAATGCACAGTCAATTGTGCCTTTTCAAAGAGGAAGATCTTATTTGGACCTACCTCTTCATTTGTCTGATAGGTTTATTTTGAAATCTTGAGGAAATTATCCACTAAGTAGTTTGGGAAAGCAGTTTTGAAACAAAAAAGTCTGTTTCGATTAAAAAAAAATTCTGCGTGCTGTGTATGAGAGATACATTACTACTTCTATTTCCAGAAATATCTGGAGGGGAAATCTGAGTGATGGATCTTCCCACATTAGCTCCTTGTGACAAGATTTGAAAGAACAGCTAATATGCTGTGGTTTTGCACACTCAAAATGTCCGTGATCCAAAGTATATGTCTTGTGGCTTTCCACAAGTAATTATTTTCAGATGTCATATTCACATTAAAATAAGATAGCAGAGAAAGATCATCACAGTCACTTCTTGGTAACTATGAAGTCAAAACTTCTCCCCTGGAAGACCATAAAAACCTATTATCTCACTTGACTGGCTCAATGCACAACCAATATTATCAAAAGCATCAATAATATATAATCTAAGTTCCCTTCACATGTGTAATAGATGTAATGTAGATGTAGTCTGATGTAATAGAATGCATACGCAGTGACCTAATGCTTTAGGGGGTTGGATCAGTCACGATTCAATCTAAATCAGGCTAAGATGATCCTGATGCACTGAGGAAACTTACATGAGGTAATGAGGATCCACTTGCATCCCAAACTCATCAGTGTTGCTGTCCTTTTACAAAACAAGCACATTATGTACTGCAGGGTCAGCAGTCTTGTCTACTGACTTGGTTTGATGAGTTCCTGTGACACCCGCCGTTGTCCCAGATTTGACATCTATGTATTCCTACTGAAAAAAGTTCCTACTCCTGAAGTGGACCTCGTTGCATTTGATTGCTATAATGTACTCTGGGAAACGCTATGTAGTAATACCACTTGTAAATTAGTGCAAAATATGATTATGTGCAGTATTAGATTTCAAAGTGGAGGCCATGAGTCTTGTGATGTGAACTAGCTGCCAGCCTGGTTTTGATGGGGTTTGTGGCATTGTAGTGACTTGAAAGGGTCTAAAGAAGTTTCAAAGCCAGTTCTAAGAAAATGCCTCTTTGTACTGGACTGCAGCAGCCAGTAGAAATACAGGCTCTCTAGGCTTCCCAGATAGGAACTACCTCCTCACAGGTCATGCTTAGACAGAGGTTTCTGTGTTGGAATTTAACTGCTGGAATTTGCCCTTAGGTTGTGCAGAACCGAAAATAATTAAATAGAATGAGTTTTAGATGGTTTTCGGTACTTTAATAACTATTGTTGTTATTTATTAATGGATTCTGTTGCATCTTTTAAGATGTCCCTACCTTGTTTACTGCTGGCACAGGCCAAGTAGTCATTACAGTGCTTAAGGAAAAACCCTTCCCTAAAAACCTTCAACTGCCTTGTTTCTGTGTTGGTGAAACTTATGGCTGTCTATGTCCAACTAAATTTTTAATGAAGGAAAGACTTGAATACCAGTTCCACAGAGCAGCTGGTTACTCCAGACAGTCCTTGAGACCATGAGCTCTGATGAAGCCAATACACAAGAAATATAAAAGGGGGCTTGAGCTTCTTTCTTCTTACCATGAGAGTATTGTGTGCATGTAGTCTGAGTGTCTTTTGTTTCCTTTTCTGATGTGTTTGAGGAAAAGACTTGACTATGTAATAGGATATGAAATACATAGTAAGCTTTGGAAATGCATCTGAGAGTGTGGGTGGCTCTGCTTTTGGATAGATGGACTTCTGACACTTTAAAATAAGCTACTTTTGCCATGTTAAGTATTTCTGAATGTCATCTTTCTTTCTCAAATGGGGCATGCAAAATCTTCATCCTCTGTTTAGTCTCTTTGAACTAATGAAACATTTGTGTAAGTGCTGATTTCCTGATCTCTGAGGATTTTCCTCATTGCAGCTGTAGGGGGATGTACTCTTAAGAAGGTAAATTCCAATTTCTGCCCAATGGCCTATGGGAGCAGATCTCAATTTGTAGTAGCAAGTTGTCAGTTCATTGAGAGATGAACGTATCCTACCTTCATAGTTCATAGTTTTGGTAGACTCCAAGGAATAGTGGTAAATTCTGAATTCACTGTTACAAGTATGTGGCCAGGTCACGATGAAAACACCCATGTAGAGAAGCTCTGTCACCAGATAGTGCTTTGAGTGGTTCCAAGAAGGTGTATGCTTCTGTGTTTCTCTGGATCCTTTGATACAAATGTCTGGCATTCATGGAAGCTTTGGGAGTGGGGTACTCTTAAGATTTAAACATCTTCTGTGGGAATTTTGTGAGCTTTAGACAGCGTTAGCTAAGGTCGTGTCTTTTAATGTGGCTATCTAAAATGCGTGAAAATGAAGATTTTCATCATAACTCTCAGTTTTAGTTCCTCTGTAAGAATGACGGTTGTGGTACTGTTGTACCTAGGAGGGCTGTTAGAAATTATATGGGTTGCTTAAGCACCTTAAATGGAAAATATGATACAATGAAATATGATTCTTTACAATCCATAAATCTCAGTTATGCATTTGTGCTGTCTTGTGGATATCAAGGTGGGCTTTGTCCTGTCTGCTGACAAGCTTGCTATGCTGGCCTTGCTCAGCTTACTCCTCTGCCCTTTCTCAGCTCTCCCTCTCTCCCTTCTGCCCTTATCTGGAGCTTGCCCAAAGCTCAGACCTACATTCAGGCCTGCATCCAAACAGGAAGAATTCCAGGGACATTGAGGGATACAGGGTATATAGAAGCAGTGCCTAAATGATCTTTGTTGCCAGCTCCTTCTGCCTGTGCATGGAGGCAGCTCTGATGGGAACACAGGGCGGCTGCAGGGCAGGCTACCTGGCCTGTCAGCAGAGCAGCCCAGCGTGGTACTAGAAACCAGAGTAGACACTGACACCCTGAGTACAGCTATGCTCAGAAACCAAGTGGATAACATCATAGTCATTGATTTATTATTTAGACAGTTTGTAGGGTCAGGGCTCAGTACTTACTGCATGTGTGTGGGAGATGTTTTTTTATTCCCTCGAGCAGAGTTGAGGGTGGATGAAAGTTCACCATGCGATAAACGTGGAACTCTACCTCGATGGTGAGTGTCTGTGGGAAGAACAAATTTGGGCAGTCTTTTCAGTCTCCTTGCCAAGCTCAGGTGCCGAATCATAACACAACTTCAAACTATGGTTCTTCTGTGCGATACAAGCAGAAAGCAGGTTATTGCCTTCTCTCTCTTGATCTAAATCAACTTTTTTTTTTTAACTGCATTTACTCTTTTGTGGCAGTAGTGGGCAGCTCCTACTCCCAACTCTCTGCCTACCAATTCCAAGCAGATAGGTGAGGTGGAAGATTTCTTACCTGCGCCTCAGCATCTAACAGTGGTGTTTGCCAGTCATGTACTCTTCTTAAGATTTCCTTTCTGACTGTGATTTTTGTTTTGTGAGTTAAACCAAAGCAGTGGAAGGCTTGGGGATTCTGAGCAATGCACCATGCTTGTGCTACTGCCTGGGTTCTCCCCTTGTGGTATGCAGCTCCAGAAACTGAACCAAATGGTTCTTTTTGTTGATTTTTGTGTCACAGAATTTATACTGAAAGGTTCATAATGTTATACAAGCATGCAGCTCTTCCTCCTCTCCCCAGGTATCATATGAGATCAGCTCAAAAGAGCCGGCTGAATCTATACCATTTTTAAGTCTGCTTTAAAATCATGTTAATATTGTAAAATGTGATTTTTTCCCTGTTCTTTAAATGAGCCCTGTGGCGAGGTGTCTATACATTTCTCATCTATATACAAATATTAAGTTCTAGCCCTCATTAATTCAAATGACACTTTTTTACACCCTCGAGTGTTTTCACATTTGCACATGAAGCGTGTTCCCAAAACTTTGTGCTGCCTGATTGATCTTGTCATTGTTCAATTTTCAGACCTACATGTCTGAAGTTGGCTGAAAAGATAAAAAAGTTGACTTCTAATGTGAGTTCTTTAATCTTCTTTTGTAGAGTTAGTATTAGAAACCATATAGAAAGTCCTTCCAAGTTCGCTTTTTGCATGAAGCTTTGGCACAGACATGAAGGACCTCATCCCATCTTACACTGGAAAACATACTGCCTACTGCCAAAATAAGTGTTAGGAGACACTGCTGCTCTGGGAAAGTGTGTAAGAGAAATCAGTCTGTTATAAACTGAGGAAAAGAAAGCAAAACATCCTTCAAAGCACAGGCTTGACCCACTTACTCTGTTCAAACATTGCCTGTTCTAGGGCTCCTCTCCCAAATCAGTGCCGCGGAACAGATAGTAGCCTGTGCTCACATCCAAGAGGAGGATTTAAAGTCAGTAACTTGCCTACTAGGAAAGAGCACAGACGGCTACTCATTTCAAGACTTCCACGTGTGTATATATAAACCAAAGACCGCCTGAGGGAATGGGAAGCAGTGTAAAGCCTTTGCTAGGCTTAAAGAACTGCAGTGAGTTATAGAAAACTCCCATTCATCCTTTGTTTTCTATTTACTGTACTTCTACCAGTTATCCCAAAGGCCGAGGGGGATGGGGTGTGCAGTGCGTGCATGGCCTGAAGAGAAACTTGAGTTTAGAGCTCTTCTCTCAAATGTCTTGGTAGGGTTCTGGCATGCCTGAGCCTTGGAGGCACCTCCAGGTCCCCACAGAAGGGGTGCTGCTGTTATCTGACACTTTTTCTGCCTCCATGTGTGAAAACACAGCCAGCTTTCCTGCAGCTTCTACCGAGGGTTTCTTGACTGAAGGCTCTCAAAGAATTTGCAGAATTTCCTCTCCAATTTTTATGGTCTGAGCATGGGTATTTCTCTTGTCTGGGTCTACTCTTTGCTGAAACCCTGTCTGAAAATTTCAGTAAAAGAAATAAAAGTAGCATAGAAATGAGTATCAACATGAAGGGAGGGGGGGAGGCAAGCAAGAATCTTGCCTCCTTCCTCCCAATAAGTATAAACCACAGGTAGAAGAGCAGAATTTGAAGAAAAATACTTCTTAATGTGAGTTCTTCACCTTTGTGAGTTTTTATTGTCTTGTCCTGCAAGAGACTGGTATTTTATGTCACCTTTCCAGAGCCTCTGAATGGGGTTAATCCAGTTGTGGGATGGGAATGCATGGACAGCATGAGAAGCAGCAGGACCGGACATCTCTCTGGAGCTCTGCCCCAAGTGCTTTGTCTGTGTAAACCTGTGCTGGTGTGTTCCTTTTGGGCTACATCTAAAGAAGTGTGGTCAGCGGGTTGAGGGAGGTGATTCTGCCCCTCTACTCTGCTCTGGTGAGACCTCACCTGGAGTTCTGCATTCACTTCTGAGGACCTCAGCACAGGAAGGACATGGATCTGTTTGAGCAAGTCTTGAGAAAGCCACAAAGATGATACGAGGGCTGGAGCACCTCCTATATAAGGGTAGGCTGAGAGAGTTGAGCTTTTGCAGCCTGGAGAAAATGAAGCTCCAGAGAGACCTTATAGCAGCCTTCCAGTACTGAAAGGGGCTACAGGAAAGTGAGGAGGGACTCTTGTCAAGATGGACTGCAGGCACAGGATGAGGAGGAATTGTTTTCAACTGAAAGAGGGGAAATTTAGATGAGATATTCAGAAGAGATGTTTTCCTGTGAGGGTGGTGAGGCACAGGTTGCCCAGAGAAGTTGTGGCTGCCCCATCCCCTGGAGTTGTTTAAGGACAGGTTGCATGAGGTTTTGAGCAACCAGATCCAGTGGGAGGTAACCCTGCCCATGGCAGCAGGGCTGGAACTGGATGGGCTTTAAGGTCCTTTCTAACCCAAACCATTCTATGATTCTGTAATTCTATGTAGAGCTGGAGATGGCTGGGATTAGAAAACACTGATTTTTTCAGTTTTGTGTTTACTGATATTAATGAGCGGTAATGGAGTGCTTGCCTTTTGACTGCCTTATAACCCGCACTGGTCTGACAAGACTTGTCTCACCTTGCAGAAGGCTTGAAGTGTTTGCTGTTGGCATTCAGGAATGTTTCTGGGATGCATGTGGCCTGGGGAAGTGGGTCAATGCTAAACCACCCCAGGAACCCAACCGTGCTGCTTGCCCTGTGGTATCTCTGTCCCTGGCTCTTCTCTCTTGTGCCAGCCATGAGACAGCAGGATTTTGGGAGGGGAGGCAGGCACCCCATCCTGTCTTTCAGGAGAATCATAGAATGCTAGGTAGGAAGGGACCACAAGGATCATCAGGTCCAAGCGATCTGTAGTTTAAATGAAACAGCCCGGCACCCTGTCAAGCTGAGCCTTAAAAGTGTCCAGTGTAGAGGAATCCACCACTTTCCTGGGGAGATTATTCCAATGTTTAACTGTTCTCATGGAGAAAAAGTTTTCTTCTGGGATCCAATTGGAATCTCCCCAGGAGCAACTCAGGCTCCTTACCCCTTATAAAAGGCAAGTGGCCTCTTGTAAAGAGTGAGTCTACCTTCTCTTGGCAGACACCCTTTATGTACTGGTACACAGAATTGTAGAGTGGTTTGGATTGGAAAGGACAATGGAGATGATCCAGTCCAAGCCCCCTGCAGTGAGCAGGGCCATCTTCCAACTACATCAGGTTGGTCAGAGCCCCATCCAACCTGACCTTGAATGTTTCCAAGGATGGGACATCCATGACTTCCTTGTGCAACCTCTGTTTCACCACCATCATTGAACAACATTTCTTCCCAATATCTAAAGTTCTCCTCTTTTAGTTTAAAACCATCACGCCTTGTCCTTTTGCTACAGATCTTTCTAAAAAGTTTTCCCCTTCTTTCTTAGAATCATAGAATGGTTTGGATTGAAAGGGACATTAAAGCCCATCCAGTTCCAAACCCCTTGCCAAGGGCAGGGGCACCTCCTGCTGGACCAGGGGCTCAGAGCCCCACCCAACTTGGCCTTGAACACCTCCAGGGATGGGGCAGCCACGACCTCCCTGGACAACCTGTGGCAGCACCTCACCACCCTCGTTGTGACTAATTTCTTCCTAACGTCTAGTCTAAATCTTCCTCACTCCAATCTAAAGCCATTCCCCCTCGTCTTATCACTCCACGCCCTTGGGAATAGCCCTCCCCAGCTTTCCTGCAGCCCCATTCAGCACTGGAAGCTGCTCTAAGGTCTCCCCGGTGCCTCCTCCTCTCCAGGCTGCACAACCCCAACTCTCTCAGCCTGTCCCCATCGCAGCGATGCTCCGAGCCCTTGGATCAGCCCCGCGCGCTCCTCTTGGCTCTCTCTAACAGTTCCACCTCCTTCTAATGTTGGGGGCTCCAGGGCTGGGTCTCAGGAGGGTGAGCAGATGGGCGGAAGGAGCCCCCTCTCGGGCCGCGGCGCGGTTCGGCGGCGGGTGCCGCCGGGGGCGGTCCGGGGCGGTCCAGGGGCGTCTCCCTCCGCCGTGAATTCCCCGGCCATTGGATTCGTGTCCCGGCGCGATGAGATCAGCGGGATCGGCTTTCGCCAGGGGGCACGGCTCGGGCCGCGGCTCCCGGGCTGGCGGGGGGCGGCATCCCCGCACCGGGCGGAGCTCCCGGAGCCGGGAGACGGTCCTTTCCCGGGAGGGAAGGGGCTGCCCCGGCCGGACGAGTTTCGTTTACTTCGGGTTGGCGGCTCTCGCTCCGGACTCCCCCTCTCCCCTCACCTAGCGGATCGGCGGAGGGGCTGCGGGGGCGTTTATGGTGAGTTTCGGGGTGTCTTTCGGGGGTTGGAACTAGATGGTCTTTAATGGTCTTTAAGCTCCCTTCCAACCCAAACTATCCTGTGATTCTTGGAGCGAGATGTCTGTGGTTGCAGCGTGTGTGTAGAATCATAGAATCACCAGGTTGGAAAAGACCTCTTGGATCGTCGAGTCCAACCATATAGAGAAGTTACTTTTTTTTTTTCTTTTCCTTTTGAGCAGTGCTGGGTTTTTTTCAGGCTGATGTCCTGAGCTGCGAAAGAGAATCGTTTCTAGAAACTGGGGAGCTGGAGGTTAGCTTTCCTTATAAACTGAGTTTATGTGACTTCTTGCACTGGAAGGAAGCAAAACCTCTCGCCTAACGCCTTGCCACGAGCTGGTGTTTCACAGCGGTTCCTGAGTGCTTTTTTTCTGGCAGGAAAAACCAGCTCTCGGCTCGTTCCTTCAGCTCCATGTGAAACGCCGACCTGTCTCCTCGCCGATTCCTAGGGGAGGCTCGGCTTTCAACAAAGAACGGTGCAGAGTGGATTTGTTCCCACCGGGCATCCCTGCCCTCGGGTGGCTATTGCTGCAGGGGCCCCGGCGCTCCCATTCGTTCCTGAAGGGAGGGATTTGGCGGAAGGGCAGCTGAGGAAGCGGCTGTGGCAGCAGCTGTGCCGCCAGCAAGTGATTTTTATTCCTTTGTGTTTAGGGCTGAGACCATAGGTTGCGGCTGGGGGAGAACAATCCTGCCTGGAGAGAGGTGGGCAGCCGCCACTAGCTTGATGTTGGCTGCGCCCTTCGGTGCCCGAGTCGTAACTGAGGCTTTCCCTGAGCTCTCTTCACCTTCCCTGACAGAAGCAATCCCTGATAAGGTATCTCTGTGTTGCAAGAGAGCTTGTTCTCCAGGGAAAAAACTAGCCCCCAAAAGTTGCTCTGGATGCCTGTGGCTTGGAGCTGGCTTGGCTCGCGTGGCATGTCTCAAACGATGCTGCATTTTTAATGTTGTTGTTGTTGTAACTCAAGCAACCCGTCGGGGACACGAATATCAGATGGCTGTTAGGTTATTTGGTGCTGCTGATAGAGTAATGCCAGATACCGTGCGTTCTCTTAACGATAAGCGGAAGTTTTATAACTGGCCTGAGTAACGGAAGTCTGGTTTTCTTGGTAGTTGCTATGCCTCAGTGTCTTGCTGCTGACTCTGGATGTCCTTGGATGACCATCCTGTGGCTCAGTGCCCCTACCAGAGCTGAAAGCAGGCCCTGTACCTCCCTCCAGTGCAAGGATGATCAAACTTCCCATCTCCATGCCTTGCTGAGGCCCTCGTGTGGGTGTTGCTCTGGAAGTACATGCTGGAGAGGCTTGGAGAGCCCTGTATTCGCACCAATACCATCTGACCATACCAGTGTGATCGTGGGACTTGTGTTTGTCTTTGTGAATGTCACTGCAGCCAGCTCTGAGACATCAGGCTTCCTGTTCGACCAGCTTGGGAGGGGATAAAACAGTGCCACCTCTTTGCAAGGAGCTTTCCCGAGCAGCAGCGTTTCTGTTGTTTCACATAGAAGCTCAGCCCTCCCCTAGCAATGCACTAGTTAAGTATTTTGCTCCTTGAAAGAACCAGAACTTCTGTTTTTTGTTTTGACCAAATTACGATGATCTTTTAGTCCTGCTTGTGCAGCTCAGGAATTTCTGAATGGTGGACCGTCTCCTGCAACTCCACAAGAAGCTGCTCATTGATTTATCAGGCTTCACTGTTGCTGTGTAAACTTTTGTAATGGATTTTCCATGTACCAAGAAAACCGAGCAAGCTATTTTTGTCTCATCGGCCTTCACTGTTCACTGTTTACCCCCTTTTGGTGTGTAGGCCACTGTCCTCTCTGGTGGAGAAGTAGGATAGTTTTCACAGTGGAACTTGGTGCTATGTCGCAGGACTCCGTGTGATGATTACTTTGAGTTGATTTCTCTTGATTCAGCCTGCTGGAGAATTTTCCCTGGAGGAGCTGTTTTGCCTACGCTTTTGAAACACAGCAACAATTGCTCAACAGCAATTGAGGAAGAAAGCAGAGTGTGGTTTTCTGAGATGTTAATTGCCAAGATTACTTAGTTGAAGTGACTAGCAACTTCATGTTAGATACTAGCTGACCCATTCCCATAATTATTCTTGGCCAAGAGGAGAGTGGAAAGAGGGATGCCTTGACCAGATTGCTCTTCTGTAATCTGTGCTGCGCTTTAGTGGTCTTCTCTCTTTAGCCTGCTCTCTGCTGTTGCACTGACATCCTTTACTCTGTGCTTTTTAAGCTGGGGCAACATCACTTCAGTGCAAATTTGAGGCTTTCAGAGTGCTTCCAGACATGGTAAATCCCAGCTTGAATAATGGTAATGCAAAGCAGCCTTGATACTCACTTCCATTTCCTCCCTCAGTTAGTGAGGATAAATGTGCTCTTCTTCTTAATAGAGTATCTGTGTAGAGGCAGTCTAGATGTATTTTCGTTTTAGCAGATTTCCGAGTGTTGCTGGACTTCATAAATCCTGGCTTAAGGCCAAGGCAAGACTGGTAGTAGAGAGGAGCAGAGACTGGTATTGCGAGGGTGCTTGCCTTCCTGGTGCTGTCTGAGAAGTAAATCTGGGCTTGTAACTAGAGCGGTGAAGGACTCTGCTGGCAAAGCTCTGTTTAGATGGATGTAGCTGATTTAGTGCAGGCTTGCAGAGCTTTGTTAATGCAGCGCACAACTTGAGGCTGATGCAGTTGTAAGCTGTGGGTTGTCCTGGTGTCCTAGTGTTTGTTAGGACGTTTTCTGTGATGAGGGCAATTCTTAAGGCTGCGTGTTGAACAGTGAATCAGTTTTGTGGAGTGAAAACTCAATGTAAGGTGGTTATGTGTTGTTAAATATTTGCTAATTCTGGAAGAGCTGTTGTTGAACTTAACTATTTGAAAATAAACATGTGCTGTGGATTGAACCTTGCCAGACCAGATAGCTGCCTCGCCCACACGTACGCTATCTCTTGTGGGATTCTGTACATGCTTGTTAATCTGTGTTGCACTTTGCAGCACATGTATTCTTCAGCTACGGCTTAAAGCTTCCTTTTTACGATGCTATGTAGGTGATTGAGAACTCTGAACTGATGTACTCTGATGCTGCAGGATAAGGTGTTAATACGTGATGTGCTTGTTAGAGGAGTGGTGTTTGTGTTTTCAGACTTCTTTACGGTGGGACTGGATGATCTGAGAGGTCTTTTCTAGTCTTAATGATTCTATGATTTATTCAACTTATGCTCCGTTTGTTTGTGAGGGTCGGTTGGGGGATTTTGCTTATCTGCTTTTTTCCTTTGAAAATACGTGTGTGTATCACTGACGCGGTTGGTTGACCATATCTCGCAGAGATACTAGGGTGCGACACTCCAGAAGGACCGAGTCTGGAGTTTACTGGTAGGGCACAATGAACTCTTGTGCTTTACTTGGAGAAAGATATTTTGTTATGCTGTTTAAGCTTTTGTTGCTTGAAGACAGCTGTGTACTTGACCTGTGCTCTCCCCAGGGTGAAAGTATTTGAAATGGTGGGCGCTATCTGAATCCCGCTCTAAGACAAGGTCTGGAATGATGTCAGGAAATGCCTTTGCCTCCCCTCAGCTGCCTGTGCTGCTTTACAGCCGTAGTCCCTTAGATTGTGTAGTGATAAAACTGTAGTACTGGTGTTATGTGTGTGGAAGGCTGACAGGATCATGGGTAGCATCTAAGACCTAGCAAGGAAAAGACCTAGGCCTGAGGGGATCCTATTTTAAAGCAAAGCCAACGATAACGAGAAGTGGTGCTTGTGGGGTGCCATGATTTTCAGCTGAGAAGTGCAGTTGCAGTTTGACTGGCGGTATTGGATTCAAACCTGATGGCTACCTCTGCTCTGTTAAAGACTGTCCGCCAGGAGCATTGGGTATTGCTCCTTTCTTTCCTTCCTTTGGTTTCTTTTAGACCACAAATGGAGTGGTTGCAAGTACTGGTCTTTTTAAAGATGCATGTGTATGTGTATATACGTTTAGGGGCATGAGTCCTTTTATAAAGGAATGTCATCTTTGCCTCAGAGGTCAACACTGTGAAGCTCCTAATGTGTGTAGTGATAGAAATGCAGAAATTCAGCATAGTTTGTTGTTTTGTCCATAGCAAGGAAAAAAAAAAAAAGCAAGCAAACAAAAAAACCCTGATCTCATAAGGGAGTTTATCTGGTTTTCTTCCTTAGTAAGAAGTGAAGTACCTGGGCTAAAAGTGGGTGCTCAGCTTTGACCCAAATTTGATCATCCTCAAGTCACTTGAACTTAGACCAATGCTGAGCAGTGTTTTAATTTTTCTACTCTCTGCTTATTCTGTGTATCTCAAAGCTGGGCATCACTGACTAATCCTGCTCATGGCTGGTGTCAGGTGACAGGTTTTATTATCTGGCACTGCAGAGTGCGGGTGACTTAGCAACTTTATCTTGGAGGATTTGTCAGAGGCTGAAGTGACAAGTGCACTTTGGTGTACAGCGCAGAGCATGGTAGTACAGGCAATCCATCTGTGAGCTGATTGCAAGCTAATTCTTTCAGAGCTGTACAGGAGATGCTGTAGTTGAATTTGCTTTCTTGATTTAAATACGTGCATTTCCAAAATCTCATTCGAATACTGCCTTTCTTTTACCCTGTTGCCAAAGCTTTGTGTGCGCTTGTCTTCTGTTAGATAGGGTTGTCCCTTTCCATGTTAAAAGCTTGCAAAGAAGATCTCACCAAGGGTTTCTGAGAGAGAGAAAAGATGGCCCATGTTTATGCTGTCATGTCAGAAGAAAGAGGATTTCCTTCCTGCAGAAACAGGTCCATGCCCTGGAACCTCACCAGGGTGGGGACTGCAGTAGCTCTGCCTCCCAAGGCGTCCCCTGTGTGGGGCAGCGGCTGTGCTTTCTATGGGTGGACTGGGCAGCCCTGGCGAGCTCTGTCTGCAGCTGTGGTATGACTGGTACAGCACTGTTGGATTTCTTGAGTGGTTTTTCTGCTTGGTAACTGACAGCAAAGCTCTGTATGAGGGACGAAGGGGAAGTGAGTACCTAAACACCATTCCAGCTCCCTCTATACTTCATAGCAGCAGCTGCCTTGTGTGACTTTTAGTTTTTCTTGGGATTAGACTGAAATATTCAGTAGTTTGAGTAATACTAGTTCAATTCCTTTTAAAATTCAGTAGCCTTTGTTAAAAGTGATGTTTCTTGACTATTTAGGAAGTGTTTCTTCCAAGGAGCTGTTAATTATGCCAGAGCACTTGCTTATCTTTAGGCATGGAAAAAGGTGGGAGTTTTCAAAAGTGCCAAAAGGTTTAAATATTCATTTCATTTTTACTGTTTCTCCTCCATCTCTTCTTCAATGAATGCAGAAATAAATTCCCTCCAGTGGAGGGCTACATTTTTGTTAGATATTGGAGGTCATGATTTTAAAGCAAAGCCTTGGTGCACAAATGGTATGCGTCAGTGGCACATTCATACTAAGAACATGCTGTCCACAGAAATCCTGAAAGGATGATCGTAGGCATGGTCATGATCCAGGAGTTTGGTGTTCTTTGTTTTTCTTTAAAAATATCCTGAAAAATAGTTTTGCTAGGGAGGGCCAAAATGTTTTGGAAGAGAGTTGGCTGTTGTTATCTTTGAACATGGACCTGTTTCCCAAAATCTTGAACTTATTTCATAATTAAACCATTTTTGACAGAAGTCATGTGATGGACAGTTTTGTCCATGCTGACTCTTCTACTTCCCAGGTAAGAAAATGCTGTGGCAGTCAAAACTATGTGCAGCCAAGGAAATAGCTTGATTAAGTGTTGGGTAAAGGGAATTTTTAATTCAGAGCTGTAACTATTTTATAAGTCGCTAGACAAATTCTAAAAGGTTTCTTGTTTTGAGAATTACCTTAAGGGTAGCTTGGACATACAGACCAATCTGGGGTCAGCACTGATATATCTGAAACTTTGCTTTCCAAGTTAAATATTTCAGACTCTGTTTCCAGAGTAAGCTCTGCTATGTTCCTCGCCAAGGGTTGTCGTGTGCTTTTGACAGCAGGATCACTGTACTGTTTTGAAGTGAACAGTTGCTTTAAAAGAAAGTTCAAATATTCATTTGCTTTTACTAGTATTCCTTACTCAGTGATGTCACTACATATAATTTGTGGTGTATCCTGTGTTTGACTTTGCTTATGTGAACTGTTGGCCAAGGTTAAAAACAGTCTCAGAATTCTTTATAGGTAATAGGGGGATTTAGGAGTTAAAATTGAAATCTGGTTTTATGGCATTGTTTGTCTTGTATTCTTTGCTTTCCTGGCTGTAAGAGACACTTAGTTGAGGTTGAAATAGCCCTTTAAAATTAAGTTGTAACTACTCCATTTGTTTGGTTATCTTTGAAGTTTATCCTTACTTAACCTGTAAAAAGATTGACTTTTAGATTGTGTGACATGGGGGATTGAGTGTCTGTTCCTCATGGTTTACGGGTCTACTTCGACTTAAATTGAGGACCTCAGTGCATGATGGTAGCTTGTGCTGAATTATTTCAAGGCCCTGGGCATATTACGGCTAGCTTACTTGGGCAGAGTCGTTATTTTATCTTTTGCATAGGAAAGAAGCAGGAGCAAACCCTTCAGCATGTGTTAAACCTGAGACTCTTGATCAATTAAATTCTGAGCTTGGTGGGCTTCATCCCATGCTCTGGCAAAGCTTCTGTATGTGGAAAGCTTCTGCAGCCAGATGTGTATTTTGAGAGTGAGAGCCTGCAAGAAGCCTTAGATGCATTCCCTTGTCTTGCTTTCGTAGATTATGATGCAGCATTAAGAAGCCTAGCTACTGTTTTCCCCTGTTGTTGAAAACTATTGACAAGCCTGTCAGATGAAAGAAGTGGTTTGAATTAAAGACGATGACACATCAAAGTGTATAAAAGACAGCAAACACTGCCTTCCTGACCTCATTTTGTCTGCGTTGCTGTGTACTAGTGTTACACTTGGTTTGTGCCAGGTATTGCCTGTGTCCCTGCATCTCAGTATTGTCAGTGCTGTAAACATCTGGGCAAGTCTTACTGTGGTAGCGTCACTTTTAACTTTAAGTATACTCATCATTCACTAAATATTTATATAGTCCTGGATTTTGATGCTTCAAGATAAAAAGGGTGAGTTTTCGGTCTTGTGGTTGTCAAAGGCAAATAATGCATTGAGGTTGCTGATTATTTGAAATGATTAAAACATAAAATGAAGAAGTTCTTTGTATTTGGGTCAGTGCTGACGTAACTGTTTCCAGTAGTCTAGAAGATCTTACTCCTAGTTCCTCGATGGCTTGTTTAGACTAGGATGCAGCCTTGTAAGTGCAACAGTCATGTAGTGAGGATGTGAGAATATGCTGGGGAAGAATTTGTTACAACATGCATCGGGTCCTTTGAGGTTTAAATATAACAAGAGATATTAAAAAAGCATGAGCACGAGACGCTGAATATATACTAGTTGTTCTTAAGTTTCCTGACATTTGTATTAATGGTATGTGAAGCAAAATATGTGGGTGGAGAGAAGGAAGGAAAGAGCGACTTGCCTGTACGATAACTCTCCCAGTAGCTGTGGACTGAGGCATGGTTGTAGAGGGAGGAGACGCACAGTCAACAACACAAGTTTTTGGAGGTGCACTTGGAGGAAACATGATTCTTTTGTCAAAGGGACCAAGCTTAAGTATTCATCAGGATTTAAAAATGAAATGGGAAATGAAAATAGACTTGAAAGGCAGGGTGCACAAATCATAGAATCACCAAGTTGGAAGAGGCCGACTGGATCGTCGAGTCCAACCATTCCTATCTGCCACTAAACCATTGCCCTGAGCACCTTGTCTACCTGTCTTTTAAATACCTCCAGGGATGGTGACTCCACCACCTCCCTGGGCAGCCTGTTCCAGTGCCCAATGACCCTTTCTGTGAAAAATTTTTTCCTAATGTTCAGCCTAAACCTCCCCTGGTGGAGCTTGAGGCCATTCCCCCTTGTCCTGTCCCCTGTCACTTGGGAGGTCAGCTCCGTCCTCTCTACAACCTCCCTTCAGGTAGTTGTAGAGAGCAATGAGGTCTCCTCTCAGCCTTGTCTTCTCCAGGCTAAACAACCCTAGTTCCTCAGCCGTAGTCCTCATAAGACTTGTTCTCCAGCCCCTTCACCAGCTTCGTTGCTCTTCTCTGGACTCACTCCAGAGCCTCAACATCCTTCTCCGTAGCAAGTGGCCCAGAATTGAACACAGGATTTGAGATGCCATCGGCCTTCTTGGCCACCTGGGCCACTGCTGGCTCATGTTCAGTCATCTGTCAACCAACACCCCCAGGTCCCTCTCCTCCAGGCAGGTTTCCAACCGCTCTTCCCCTAGTCTGTAGTTGCACAGGGTTGTTGTGTCTCAAGTGCAGGGCCTGGCATTTGGCCTTGTTAAACCTCATCCCATTGGTCTCAGCCCACCGATCCAGCTCGTTCAGATCCCTTTGGAGCCTCCCTGCCCTTCAACACTACCTCCTAGCTTGGTGTCATCTGCAAACTTGCTAAGGGCGCACTTGATCCCTTCATCCAGGTCATTGGTAAAGACATTGAACAGGGCTGGACCCAGCACTGAGCCCTGGGGAACCCCACTTGTCGCTGGCCTCCAGCTGGATTTAACTCTATTTACCACCACTTTCTGGGCTCGGCCATCCAATCCAACTTTTGGAGTTGCTACAGGATACTTCTGTGATACTCAAGACTCCATTGAGAAGTTAGCACTGGCATCCCTTCCCTTGCCTCACTCACCTGCAGTGTGATGGGAAAAATGCAGGAGGCTGCTGCCATGAATCCATGTCTAGGGATACAGCGGTCCTTCAGTTTATGTTTGTTTTGGTTTTTTTTCTCCAGTGAACTCCTTTCAGCATTGATAACTGGCTGACTTTTCCTGATCTTAGACCCTGTAGCAATACTCAATAGTGTATTTTACTCATATGCACCTCATTCGAGCAGTGTTGAATCATAGTGCAAGAGAAGAAACAAATCCATCCTTGCCCAGCCACCTTGGTTTAAGTGCTGGAAGAAGGCACCAAAGGGAAATTCAGGCTAAAGTGCACTCCAAGGGTGCAAGACTGACTGGTGAGCTTAGTTTTGCTTCTGTGTTCTGTCCACATCCCGCTAATAGAGGACATTGGAGCAGGAAGTCTTAATGAACACAGAATCCAGCCCTCTCTCTTCATTCCCTCTATTTTTAGACTTTGTTTTCCCTGTGGTAAATTAGTTTGGAACATGGAGGAGATATACCCGAGGCTCAGCAGAATTGTGACCGAGTAGTGAATGCTGCCTGGTGTGGAATTCTTCAGGACATGAATGGGGAGACGATTTCTCATTTCACGGAGCTGGAGGTGGCTGAGATTCGTTGATTGATTGTTGGTGTAACATAATTCAGGGTGCGGAGGCCTGACATGCTGTTCGCTTCTACACTTGGATGGAGATAGTGAATTAATGCAGAAGGACTTTTCATTTTGAGTGTTGGAAAGAGTGGGAAAACCACTGACTATATGTAGCAACTAAATTTAGATGTCTGAGTTGGCAATGTGGGAAAAAGTGGTGAGAGCAGCAAGCAGCTCTCTTCCTCCAGAGCAGCGCTGGTGGTACCGACAGCTGGAGTACTTGACTCATGCAGGTGTCTCTTTACACCCATTACAAGAAATGTTTGTGGGATGCTTGCTCTGACTAGCATTACACCAAGCTGTAACTGGCATTTTAATAGAACTTCCATTGCAGAGTTCCCACTAAAATGGCCTTTCACAAGAGGTTTTCTGCTTGCACTTTTTGATCTGAATATTTGCACACAGTGGTTTCTGCTTTCACAGCTGCTCTGTATTTGGCTTCTTAAGTGGCAAGAAATTTCGTATGCTGCAATCCAAGCTGAGCCTGATAGTCTGCTGTATAAATATAATTTTAAGGGGAAAATCAAGCAGTTGCTGTATTACAGCAAAGTTATGTGGGTTGATGGTCTTGGTAGAATTCATTTCTTCTGTTTAGGTCTTGTATGGTGGATGAAGAAATTTTTATTACATATAATAATTAGCTTTTGAAATGACCGGGATTACTTTTCATTTTAATCACTCTGCCTTAACAGCAGGGAAGAAAAATCATCATTTTGTAAGAGCCCCAAGTCTGTTCTCTGTTTTCTAAAATTACATTTTAATTAAATTTTGTATTTATGGGACTCATACTTAAAACCTGTCATTCTCTTTGGTTCTTACCTGTTCCTCCACTATATATCGATCAGTTGTATCTTTAAAGAGTGTAAGCTTCTGTCCTGTTCATGTTACCAAACAAAAATTCCATAGGCGATGTTTTGTGAAGAGGATTATTACTTTCACTGGTAATTTTTAATGTGCAACTCTAATATTCAGTTCCACTCCTCTTGTTAACACGAAGCGTTATATAGTTGCTTCATATCCAGTATGTGAATAGCTTGTAAATAACTAACACAAGGAGGTTTAAATTTCCTGCCTATGCTTAACAGAACTAATGGATGGTAATCAGTGTAATGGCTGATGATGGATTGTGCTGTGCCAGCAGGGGAGCTTGTGCCCAGAAAAAGCAACACAGGATCAGGAATGGCTGGAGACTGGTTGGTGAATGTGGTATTCTCCAGATGCTTTTTTAATTCCTTCAATTAACTTGATTAAGCAGCTTAGCTTAAACAAGCAGAATTTGTGACTTGGAAGTTCTACCCTGTATTATGTTCCCATTGCCTTAGGAATTAATGCCGTTAATATTTTGCCTGTGTGAAGCAGGCAGCCTTGGCTGCCCCCATGCCTTGCACAGACATGAGATGGTGTGTGCTTTGTCTGAGAGGCACAGGTGGGGATGGGAGTTTCTCCTCTCCGCAGCTGGATCTCGGCAGAAGTCATAAATCACAGTGATTTCCACACAGTGCAATTGAATGGAGACTGACTACCTTATTTTTTATTACTAGTGAAACTTCCCTCCTGCTTATGTCACAGAGAAGAGCATGCCCTCCTTTCCTGTTGCCTTTACCTCTGCCTTGGGGCTGTGCTCTTTAGTGCAAGGTTAGCTCCTTACGTAGGTACTTCCATTGAGGATGGTGGTTATTTTATAGTATCCTGTGTTTTTCAGAGCACAGACGGGTGGCCTCAGATGGAACCAATTTCTGTGTATCGTACAGACCCTGATGGTGCTAGGAACCTACCCATTAGTAACTTCTGCAGCACAAAAAGGATTGACTTCTGGGAGTTCTGGTAGCCTGGAGCTCCGTGCGGCTTGTCTCTTGCCTTCACAGTGGCCGGCCTAACAACTTGTTGATTTCCAAATTACAGGTCTTTCAGTCTGTTTCTGGCTTTAATTGTATGCTAGAGATGAGCTCAACTGCATTATAGAACCTAAATTTAGTCAGGCAAATCCCACCTGTGGGGTCTGGTTAATGTTTGCAGCTGACTTTTGTAATTTGGAAATGTGGGGTCTTTCAGGAATTGGAATGGGCTGGTGCCTGTGGAGAAAACAGGAGCAGCATGCACTGGTGATTAGTTGTGATCATAAGGCCTCTGGAGTGAGGTTATGGTGACTCACATGGAAAGACCTCATGAGGTGGAGGAGACTCAAAGCCTAAATTCTTGAGAAGAACTAAGAATTAAAACCCAACGGGGACACACAAATTAGATCTTTCCTTCTGTTAGACAGTGAGGCAAGTTTGGTGTAGAATATTGTCATCGTGGCTAACGAAAGCCAGTTAGCTTTTCTAGATCAGTCTTGCTGAACTGTGATTATTTTGGAAATTTCAGCTTTGTGTGAGTAGTTGAGTCCTGATAAGTGAGCAGATTTAAATCCATTAGGAAGGCTGCTTGATTAATCAAGCCACGCAACTTCCCAGTGTTAAAGTAGCTGACGATGGGATGTACAAGGGAAGAAGGAGGGGAAGGGTTATGAAGGAGACAGAGATGGAAAAGACTGGGATTGTAACAGAAGACCCTTTGCCATGGATCCTTGATGATGATGTGCACAACAATTGAAAATACCTGCTTTTCATTCCTTCTCTCACTGGAAAGATCTCTGTTCATGAGACTTCTGGATTTTAACACCACCACCGCCACCCCCCATTTAACTTCTATCCTGTGTACTTTCTTCAGACTTGGCTCTATTTTTCATATCTTTACTGTAAATTGTAACAGAGTTAATGATAAACATAAAAATACACAACTGCTCTTGATCCTGTGGTTCCAGCAGCAATATCCATGTCTGCACAATGCTTCTGGGAAAAGCAGATGTCAATTTGTCTTTTGGAAGAATGCTTGGAACTTTAAACTCCTCAGACTTGTGGTATCTTTAGATGCCCTTATTGGCCTGAGGGCTTGCTTTCCTCTAGTGAAAGAATCTGGAGTGTTTGCAGTATCCAATGTAGTTTCTACATTGAACAAAATGGCATGGGTTGGATGTGCCTCCCAAGACCTTTTCAATAGTACACCATAGTTTGCTTGATAAATGCAAGCATGCATTTATGCTCATGTGAATACTTGGTTAGATTTCAAATGATTCTGGAAGGATGTTTATATGATGTCTTTGATATTGTTGCAAAGAATCTTCAATATGGCTTTTTTGGTGCAAAGATTAATTGGAGCCTGTTCATTTTTACGTCGTTTTCACAAGGCCAGAATGCAATGCCAGTTATTTTCTGTTGGTGACAGTACACCTAGAGACTGACTACTAATAGGTGTTTATTCCCATCAAAACTTGCATCCTGGTACAGTTTTCTTCCAGATCATTTTCAATCTCTCTCTCTCTTCCCCCCCCCCCCCCCTTTTCCCCAGTGCATCAGTGCATTAAAGAATGAAATACAATCACTAATTAATTGTTACAAATAAAATGCAGCTTGAAAGAAGATTCTCTGTGGAAGACTGCTTAGCAGGGGGAACTAACGTGTGGAGCTCTTTTGAGAAGTACAGACCTTGTGTTTGGGCTTATAGGTTGTCGTCTGTGGCGAGACTCCTGTAGACAGGCACAAAGCTGATTTGTACTTATCCATACCTCCATTAGGAAGTCTAGTGTGCATTTTTAACAGTACTTTCCTGGGGTCAAAAATACCTGGAATTGTTGGCACTTGGAACGTGAAATTCTTCTAGGATGTACTTTGTTCGGTCAGTAGTAACGAGATGTAAATGGTACTGAGATTAGCAGGCTTTTTCACCATGGCTTTTATTAGCTGGAGGCCCTTTCCGATTTTAAAACTGGAAACAGTCTGGGGTAGTTTTTTTGTAGGAGAGTGTTTGTTTGAAACAGCAGCCTTTCAACTTCATCTGGTTCTAGGACAATGAAATATCCAGAAAGAAAATGCCATTGCCTGTAGCCTTTAGTGCTGAGCAACCCATCCAGGGTTCTCACTATGTCCCTTGAGACTCCTGACATGGGGCATAACTGGCAGTCAGACTTTAACTCCTTAAAGCCCTATGGCCTTTCCCAGTGCCCTGTCTCCTAAATTAATAGCAAGCACAAATGGAAATACTACTCTGTGCAAGGGGAAAGCTTTTAAGTGCATAAAGCAAATCAATTTTGTTGCTTAGAGCTCAAGCAGTTTGTTTCTGTGATGTTACTGTCTCCATCATCCCCATGTGTCTGTGCTGACAGATGGCCTTTAGCAGAGGCGTGCATGTAGGACGGATGAAATTCATTGTTGTTGCTTAAGAAATGTATTGAGTTTTTTGAGAAAATGTTTATTTACTTATGCAACAGGAAGTTGGTTTGTCTTTTTGTTAGTGCTCAAAAGCCATATGTAACTTCATTTGCCATCTTACCTGGGAAATGTGAATCATATGCACAATCTGAATTTGATGATGATACTTCCTTCACATATGTATAGTGTGTTTGCTTAATTTCAATTCTTCAAAAGAATTCACTTCAGAAAGTGTAGGACTGAGGAAGCATTGCTTCCTGGAGTTGTCTCTCGGCTAACTTGACGCAAAATCTTTAGGACTCTTTACCTGCAGTTACAGCTTTGAAGTGAGCTCATTCTCTTCTGCTTTCCTTGGCAGGATGTGAACTCGCAGCCCAGTCTGGACTTGCAAGATCTCTCTGTCCTTTCCCCAGCTGCCTCTCCTTGTAGGAGTATTGATATCTTTGAGCCTGATGTTGTTCTGTCGGATTTGGCTGGTGGTGGCTATTGACTGCAGCAGTTAAGGGGGAAGGGTTAGGAGGGGTGCAGATGGCGTGATTGTGTAAGTCTGTTTTCTTGTTAAACCAAAAAATATGCTTTTGTTCAGGATGGAACATGTTCTCATGTATTCATCTCCTACATGTTTGTGCAAGTACAATGGCTGGGTTCCCTCCAACCTTGCTCCCTGCCTCTTCCCATGAAATCCAGAGTGGCAGGAATGTGCCCGAGCCCTGTGTGCATTTGTAGCTTCCCTAGAGCAGATCACCCACGGTTTGTCCAAGGCTGCGTTTTTGGGCACCTCTTCTTCATCAATCTAATCAGATCATTGTAGGGGGAAGAATATCTTCAACTCTCGTCAGTTGTGTTTGGCCATGGGCACAGTATGTTTTTGTCACTGGAGTTTGACATCACTGTTGGAAGTATTAAAGTCATCCAGGTCAGATCAGGAACTGCCTCTAGTGGGCTGCTTCAACTGGAACATCCAGTGGGTTTGTTTCTGGTCCACCAACAGTGCGAGCATCAAACAGATATTGTCTGTATGTCAAATGAGGATTAAGTGAAGTAAGACTTAGAAGCGAAAGAAGATGACAAAAGTATCCTAGCCGCTCCAGGAGCATTGCCAATTTAAAGCCATTGGTGAATGTCTTTATACAGAAGATAGCACTAGAATAATCCACGGCAAAAAGTACAGGCAGAGTGGAGGCATCTCTTCTAGAGTCTTAGTCTACAACAGCCTTGTGATGCTGTAGATGCTTACAGAGACGCTATTAGTGGGTGTTCCTCCTTGCCCCATCCTTATTGTGATACTGCCCCTAGAAAACCAGTTGTAGACCTAGGCTCCGTCCTGATTTTTGGAGACTCACCAAGCTTGGCAAATATTGATACATAAAGTATACAGACTGCAGCTTGACCTAAGGGACAATTTTTTCCCTAGAACATGTTATTACAGTTTCTGTAGTTGCAATGAAGTTCTGATGAACAACTGTGTCAACCTAGAGGAGCTCTTGTCTGTCTGACTGTCGCTTTCTGCTGTCTTTTGGACCCTCTGTAAGTCTGCTCAGGCATATCACCTGGCATTTGCTGCTGCCTAGACTGAGGAATGATGCTTTCCAGGTATTTTTCTCATCTGTGGCTTTCTAACTTTTCTTTCATTTTAAAGGCCAGCTGGCTCCACTGAACATCACCTTCCCACTCTCTTTCTTTTGCTGTAATGCCTTTTTGCTGTTTTCAGCCACATCTGAGGTCATTGATTAATGAATGTTCTCTTTTTGACATTTAAGCTGTTTTGGTAAAAACTGTAGATGTAAAATAAATTGTCTTTAAAAGTGTTAGGCTGGTGAAAAGTAGTAATGACTGGAGAGCAGTGGCAGTATTAAAACTTAATTGTTCCTTGGGCTTTAAATCTCACATGCTATGACATCTATGTATTCCTTACTTGGTGGTGCGTGACAGAGTAGAAATGTAAAATGGCAAATGAATCAGTAAAATGCAAAGCGAAGCTGAAAACATAGTTCTCAACCTAGTGTTAAGACTTTTTCATGTGTTCTTTAAATATAACCTGGACACTTGAATGTTCAAAATGGCTATGTCAGCCGTTCAGGAGAGGTGGAAAGGTATTACCTGTTACAGAAGGGTGGTTGAAGGATGAGAGGTGCCCGATTTTGTGTCAGAAGGGTGAGGAAGGTGTGAGCAGCAGCAGCTCGTGCCTATACTGAATTTAGACCTGAAGTTCATCTCTGCCCCTTGGGGTAGCTTGGCGTAACCGCTCCATGGTTTGTGGTGCTGCCAAAATAGATGGTCCCGCCTTTCAGCATTTTGTTTTATTTTCTCTCTTTTCTTATGCTAGAGCAAGTATTGATGTGTCAGATCTGGGGGCTTGTCCACCTGAAAATAACCTGGCAAAATAAAGCAGTGGATTTTGCCCACAATTTAGGGAAGCAGACCCATTTCCAGTCTATTTGAATACAAGTGGCTGTGACACAAAAGAATGAATAAGAAAGGATGGTAGAAGGGATGTAGCAGCTTGAGCATTTGCGATCTTATGGTAATTGTGGAATCACATGGGTATTCCTGTTAAATACTCTGAAAAAAAAGTAATTGTTTCCTTTCAGTAACTTTAGAACTGGAATGTTATTGTTTTTAGAAGTACTTGCATTGCAAAATAGGTGGGTTTTGTTGTATTATGTTACTATATTTGTTTTTCAAACTACACCATTGCATTCTCACTGAAGTCATTATGCGAAAAGCCTGTTTGCAGAGTTGAAGTGGGTTTTTGTCATCTTTCATGTTTCTTCAGAATATAAATGTTTGCATCTATAACCAGCTTTCAGTATAGAGAGGCAAATTCCAGAAACGCATGCAGAGTGACATGAGACATAAAACCAACCCCAACCCCAAATCAGTTCAGTTTCAAAGTACTGTAGATGGAAGTATTTAAAAGTATACATTCTGCTGTACTCATAGCTACTCAAGATTCTTTCTGAATTCTTCATCATATGACTACACTGCTTCTAACTCTGGTGGAACAGATGGTGTGGTATTGCAGATTATTCTAATTCCAAGCAGCTAAATGCACAGTCTATTTTAATAAGCAGTTTATCTTGAATTTTGAAACAATTAGATTTCTATAACATTACAAACAAGTTACTCTTTATGGAGGAATGTCCTTGGAATTACAGGATTTGCATTCCTTTCAGGAACTCAAGAAGTCATGGCTAAACTGCTGCATTGTTGTCTCACCTTAAATGTCACTTGCTAAGTGTGTATGCAGCATAGTATTTTATCTGTAGCACAGGATAGTTTAGAGTATCCAAGTGGTTTTGGCTGGTTGCATTATTACTGTATATTCCCAGTGCAACAAAGGGAGCCAACATTGTTCAAATCAGGCAGTAAATCAATTATGTTGCATCCAACTTAGCCGATCTTTTTAGGGTGTGAAAACTCTGCTTAATTCATTTTCACCATCAAAACAGTGTTGTCACGTAACTGTTGGCACACTGGGAATATAGTTTGATAGACACCAGGCCTCATGCCTTTACATTGTCTGAATGGGGGTAAAAGTCCTGGTTGTTGAACTTAAAAACACTTCTTCATCAACTTACCCAGTGTAGCAGAGCTGGTGTTTTTTTCCTTCCTGTTCGTCATGGAGAGTCAATAGGACCAAGGTTAGATTTAGAGTACTCAAACACTTAACTATGAATTCTGTTCAGGCATCTGGGAAGCAAACAGTTTTGGTGCCCATCGAGAAGAAGCCTTGGTTCAGTGCCTCCTGTTGCAACTCTCTTGGTGTTCAGAGGTTCTTGCTGCTGATGACAAAGGCCGGGTTGGCAGGGGAGGTGAGGTGGCCATGAAGTCTGGTTGCAGGAGCGAAGAAACCAAATGAGGGTCAATAGGAAAAAGATTTGGAACTGCTGTGTAGAAGTTTGAATTGCTGTGAGACAGAGGCATTGCTTTCCCTGCTTTTCCTGAAAGACAGTTTCGTCCATCTGTATTGTTAGTTGAGACTTGCCATGCTGCTTTTTGCTTTCTTGGGGTCAGTTTAGCAGAATTAACCTAAGCCTTAGCACATTCTTACTGTAGTTTTGAATCACGTTTATGGGGTGTCATTTCTCATGCATATTTTTCAAGCTTTCTGTGTATCTAGCTCATAATCCAGAGGGGAGTGTAACAATGGGTGCTGAAAGCTGACTTAGCAAAAAGCTTGCTTCTTTTATCAGCAGTTGTGTTCTATTGATGGCAGTGTCCCGAGTTGTTAAAAAGTGCACCCTAGTTAATTGCTGCATAGTGATGCCCCAGCAAGCCTTTCCTTTTTGTGTTTGTACTGTAAATGATTTCCCTAAATATTTTGGCAGTCTGCATGAGGACACTGCTAAGTGATGTTGACACACTTTTCCTGTTTGGAGCTGACTTGTTATTGTACAGTATGTTTAATCTAATCATCATATCCTGACAAAGCGTGGCATGAATGTGAAACTGAGACAGAAAGAATTTAGGTTACAAAAAAGAACAGTCTTCTCAACCATAGATTTCCAGTTGCTGGAAGAGTATACTAATGTGGGGGTTCTTCTCTTCCCGTGAAAATATTACTTTATTATCTACAAAAGAGCTATTGTCGCAGGGGTGATTGATGAACTTTGGGTTTTGAGTTATAGTTACTGAACGGGTATAATGGGAGAGGTCCTATATGAAGCCAGATTCAAATACTGTCTTGTTTCCCAACTCCTGCAGTGGTCTGAAATTACTTGGAGACCAAAGCTTTGGGAAAACATTCATAGCTAAACCACACAGTGTAAATGCGAGTTTTAATTCCAGAATATTTACCTGTCTAGTGAGAAAATCCAGACAAGGAAATGTAAGTTTCTGTAAGTACTACAAGATTACAGAAAGTCCCAACAGCTGAATGACAGTACTGTGCTTTGGCAAGTTTTTATTAACTCGTGAGAGATGGTAAGAAAGTTTTACAACCCAAGATTTCTGTAAATGGATTGATTAGTATATAGCAGAAAGCAATAATCTTCCATCCTTTCAGACCAACCCACAGCTCTCTGTAATCCTGTGCAGCGTAGCCATTCAGTCCTGTGGGCAGGAAGCTGGTTTGGGGTGTCTTTGCCAGATGAAATGGTAGTCACTCCACTTCCCCTTGTGAGCCATGTGCTCTACCTTTCCACTCCGCTTCCCTTTGTGAGCCATGTGCTCTCTCTTTCCACTCCACTTCCCCTTGTGACCCTTGTGCTCTGCCTTTCCAACAACTTCTGGGGCGCTGTAGTTGTGCAGGATCTTGGGGAGAAGGTTCCAGGAGGTCCTGACAGTAGTGGTGTGAGTGTGAGGTTTCCAAGGCTTCTGTGCTGGAAGCATGATGTTACCTGTGGAAGTAGGAAGAGGATGATGGTCAGTAGAAATGGGCTGGGCTCTGGTGAGCTGGCTGTGCGCCTCCACCAGCAGCTTCTGATGGAGTGAGGGGCAAGATGATGCCTTTGCTGCCATTCTCACCTCCGTGTGGATCTCTGTCAGCTGCTGGGTGAAAATAGGCAGGATACAGACAAAAAAAGGGAATAGGTGGTGTTGGCTTCAAGACAGGTTACTCCTGCCAGGCAGACTTTCTGCATGAGTTGCTCCCTGTGGAGTTCACAGTCCTGTTGCATGGACTGCGAGCAGGAGGCATGCGTGGCAACCCCTCACTGCTGCGTCATGTGGAGTTTTCATGTCAGCTATACTGAGCACCAGCAATCAGAGCACGGAGATCACAGCAGCACAGGGTTGCACTTTCATTGCAGTACTGGTACAAATGATTAAATGTTGGCTTTTGGGGTTTTTTTTGCATTTATTTGTTCAAGTCCATCAATACTTGAATGAGATTAGTATGGCCATAATTAGCCTTCTACTAGAAGCTGAGAACGACTATCAGCTACACAGAACTAGGGTGTGATAGAGTGTAAATGTGGTGAGTGAGTGGGTAGGTGGGAGAAAATATTTTATGAAAGGTAGATTGAGTTGTACTGCTGCTTAGGAGCTGCTGCATCTTGAACGCATCAGTAACTGTAAGGTTTTTATGCTGTTGCTCAGTCCTATGTCCAAACAAACCTATTTGGCAAGATGTTACGCTGCATGATTATGTAGTAATGTTAGTGAGTGAAGAAAGACTTAATATTGTAAGATACAGTTTCAAACTGAAGTACTTACTGAGCACATCGCAGAGTAACATTACCGTTGTGTACATATCAAGGTACTTAAAATGATGCATTTTACTCCTTTGAATCACTGATCAGTCTATTAGCAACCTGTATGTGTTGGAGTGTGGGGCACATTAGGAAGAATGTTTGTCCATGGCTTGCCAAGCGAGTTGTGTCGCTGTTTATAATCTCGTGGTGGATTGCAGGTAAATCTCTGTGCCAAGCTCAGTTTCTCATGGGATCAGGAAGAGGATGCACTGAGGACTTCCCCAGGCGTGTGCCTCAGCACCTTGAGAGGAACATAGCAATTGTCTTGTGCTTTAAAGAGCATATTTTCAAAGGCCTGTAGAGCTAAATCTCTTATAGAAATTGGTGGGATCCAATTTGAATGGCTGATATTTTCCTTTTTTAATATCCTTCTTTGAAGCACAAATAATCAGGCACCTTTTAAAATAGAGTTACCAAGTCCCTGAGTATGTGTCCTCCTAGGAAAACTTGCAGCCTGATAGCTTTTACTCCCCTTTGCTTCCCTGTGTGTGTATTAGCATCAGTATTTCATTTACTGCAGGATTATTAGTATGGAATCGGATATTGAACTTCGATGGGCAAAATTTGCCTTGGTAACTTTTAAACAACCTGTGAGCACTTCTGCAGCAGTGGAATTGGCAAGTAAAATGTAATTCCTATTTAAAGTTCCAGATTCTTTTTATGATTAAAGATAAGTAAGAGGGATTGTTCCAGCTGATTTCATGTAGGTCATTTTGAAGTTGTGGTACCATTTCAGTGATGAGAAGCTCCTGTGAATTGTTCTGGCTCCTCCTGTAAGCACAATTGGAGGCTTACATTTAATTTAGATTTTAAAGATTAAAATTAGATGCAAAGACATGGTTGCTTTATGCTCAGGTGTGCAGATATACATATGTGGGACCAGCCACCAGAAAAGAATAGTTTAATCAGTAACTTAACTGTCCCCATGGATTTGAAAATCAGCTTTTTTTACTACTTTTTTTCAGGGGGGAAGGAAGCTTTCACATAACACAGATGTTGTTTCATTTCTGAATTTAATACATGCACAAAACACTTCACATTCTATTGACCATTGTAAATAATACAAGGACTTCCTTCACTTCTAAAACATGGTTGGGTGTTAAATTTTACAGGTGATGTTTTCCTAGACTTCTTTCTTTTATTTCCTTTCATTGTGTGCAGGTGCTTCGTAGTTGTCTTTCAGTGACGATTTTTGCTATGGGACATTGTATCTGGAGTAGAAGTTCTTTGAAAGAAAGGACATGGGCTTGTGACTTAGCAAGCAAAGTATCACAAAGTGTATTTTGTGATATGCTTCTGCCCCTGCCTGCTCTTTGGTGCTTAATGAAGCCCAGCCATCACCTCGACTCTTCAGGCTCTGGAGAGCCTGTGGTTTGTGCTGTTTTATGAAACACTCCATTGCTCTGTCAGTAAATAAACAGCGTGGGGCACCGCAGCTGTGTTTGAGCATTCCTGCACTTGGAACTTACTTTGCTAGGAGGCAGTACGTCTGCTGGTGCAGATACTTTATTTGATACTATGCCAGTCAATTACTTACGTTTATAGGACTTTGTCTTCATTTTTACCTCTTTAGTACTTTCACAGGTTCTAGGCCTCCCTTTGCACTCTACCTGAGCTCTAAAAGGTGAGTGGATCTAACTCCAGGCTGCAAAGAATCTTTCCTGGGTGCTTTTGACCACTTTCAGCTATGTTACCATGTTTTGTCAGGGGTAGCATAGGAAGAATACAGTTCAAAATCATCTGTATCCCTTAATTTGCTTTGCTGTCTTTCAATACTTCACATCAGCCCAATACTGCAATGTAGAAAATGTGGATTAGCCTGCTGTCCCATAGTATGAAGAAATACCCGGTTGTAGTAGCTGCCCGCGTACAAGAGTCTGCCAAAGATCTGAAATTGCCCTGTGTTTGTCTGTTCATGCCTCCTATTCCCTCATTATTTCTTTTTTTTTCTGTGTAAGCACCTTTTTAAAAAAAACTAAACCTTTATGAATTTTTTTTTTCTTTTATTAAGGCCAAAGTGTGCTAAAAGTAAGCATTTAAAATTTGCAGCCATTTGCTGTTGGCTGCATTTGTTTTAATAACAGTGCAGAAGCTGAAAACCTGTGTCACCAGAGCCAAGGGAAGAGAATGGCTGGAAATAAAAGTAGATTCTGGTATCGGGTGTATTTCTAAGGCTACGAAACAAAAGCACAAGTGAAAGTGAAGCTGCTGCTGAACATAAAGTTTATCACTGTTGCTGGGGAATGGCATACGCCTTCGTCAGGACTGCTGTGAACTTGGCCAGACAGAGTGGGTGGAAGGGCAGAAGGTGGGGAATGTCTACATCCGATTCTGAATTGGAGGAAATGACTGTCTGTGCTCTGCACGATGGTGGGTTTGGAGTATCCTGCCGGCAGGCTGGCTCGCACTGGAGGATACTGAACAAAAAATGGTGAATTGTCAGCTTCGGTGTTTAAAGTAACTACTAGGGATGAGAAGAAGTTCTTTAAAACTATGCTGTGGATTTTATGTTGGCTCGCTTAAACTAACTGGAAACTTTCTTTCTTTCAGGAGTGTTTTGTCTCTGAAAACATTGCTGCTAAAAAGCTCCAAACGGGAGAAGTGCATCCAGTCAGCTTGTCGGGGCACTGGCTCAGTGTAAAAGCACTTTCATGAGGTAACGTTGGGCCAAAGTCAACTTTTCTTTCTCCTCTGTAAAGCTGCAGCCAAGAAATGGGCCAGAAAATCTCAGGGAGCATAAAGTCTGTGGATGTGAGGGAGCCCCCTTATAGACCTGTTAAACGAGAGCTGAGAGGCCCGGATTTTTGCAAGCCAGCGCGACTGGACATGCTGTTGGATATGCCCCCAGCCAAGCTGGAGGTCCAGTACAAACATGCCTGGAACAATGAAGATCGCTCCTTAAATATATTTGTAAAGGAAGATGATAAACTGACTTTTCATAGACACCCAGTTGCCCAAAGCACAGATTGCATTCGAGGCAAGGTCGGCTACACGAGAGGCTTGCACGTCTGGCAAATCCACTGGCCCACGAGGCAGCGGGGAACTCATGCGGTGGTGGGCATCTCCACAGCCGAAGCTCCGCTGCACTCAGTGGGATACACATCCTTGGTTGGTAGCAACAGCGAATCGTGGGGCTGGGATCTGGGACGCAATAAACTCTACCACAATTGTAAAAACCAGCCTGGGATCACGTATCCTGTCTTTTTGGAACCGGATGAGTCTTTTGTACTCCCAGACTCCTTACTGGTGGTTTTGGACATGGATGAAGGGACGCTTAGCTTCATGGTGGATGGACAGTATCTTGGAGTGGCCTTCAGAGGACTAAAAGGGAAAAAACTTTACCCCATAGTCAGTGCAGTTTGGGGGCACTGTGAAATTACAATGAGATACATCAACGGACTTGACCGTAAGTGTTGTCATGTTTCTTTAATGCACTATCTTTCGATTTTTCTCATGCAGGATTTTTGTTCTTTATCCTTTTGTTGTGAACAGAGTGTGCTGGAGGGGGGAGTGCGCTCTCCACTGTGAGTAGATTGCATCCTATAGTTACGGCCCACAATTAACATAGGTCGTTTTTGTCTTGTAATGATGATATGGATTGCATCAAAACAGCTTGCATTTTGACAAACAGAGTGGCAAGAAATCAGTGTCCAAAGAAAGCGAACAGGCTGAGAAAAAAGATCTTGAGATGCTCAACAGTAAAAAGATCTTGGGTATGCTTAACAGTAAAACTCTTGTTTATTGGAGAATACGTTTTAAATCTGTGGTTTTCAAATAGAATTTGTGGATCCTGTAAAAATTTCCTGTAGTAGTGGGAACATTTGTATGGTGTGCCTAAACCTACCCAAATTCAGTCCAGGAGGCTTTCTTTCCACAGTTGCCTTTCCAGGTCCCTCATAAGCAGCTGTAGATTCCCAAGAATCTGGGAGCTCAGGTCACGTATTGCTTTCAGCAGTTTTTCTGAAAGAGAGCTCTGTTCCTTACTTAATTTCAGAAGGTGGTCTCTCAGGGTATTAACTTCTCCAGAAATATGGTGTCTTGGATGAGCATTAGCTATTTTTGTTGTAAAGGGGTAACAACAGAATGAAATCACTACATGGTAAGTAGCAGCATGTTGCTGCTGTGATCTTGAAGGGGCAGCCCACCAGAAAATGAGTTGCAGAATAGGGTCTTGCCCAGTTCTTCTCACTGCTCAGGAAGACTTGTGCTCTGCCAGGTCCCTGCACTCCATCGCGCTCAGTTTTCTTCAGTCAGCGTACTGGTGGCTGAGAATTGGGGAAGGCTGAATGAACTGGTAAGCTGAATTCTGTTCTTGTTTAAGACTGCGCTATCTGAGCCATAGGAAGAAGCGTGCATATAAATGTATAGATGTAACAAAAATAGATGACTGAACAAGATTTTCATAGTTTTGGGGCTTTATGAATGGAACTTGGTCTTGTAAAAAGAGAGTAATAGCAAGTGTACAACCCCTGCCTTTCAATTAGTAATCTCTAAAGAAATTTACTATTCAATTAGCATGGGGTGGTCTCATTTTTTTCTGTCAAAACTAATTCTCTGCCCATTAGCTTTACTTCTGACATACAAGGCAGAAACAGAATTAAATAATCTGACCCTGTTTAAGATTACCTTTTTGTAAACACCTGCAATAAGCACTGGGGGAAAATATCTTTCTCCACAGAAGCCCTGCAGGTTATTACAGCCAGATACTCAATGGCAGCTTCCTGAGTGCTTTCATACAGGGGAATACGGAGGAGTGCAGGTATTCTGCAGTTACTCAGACATTGCCAAGAGTGGTGTGCTGACAGCGCTGGGTTTCCTTTGGAAATGGTGATGAGGGAGAAATCATTTTGTAAATTAAATATTTGTGTGAGAAAGCAGTTTTTATAGTAATAGGAGTGTCTGCCGAACTAAGCAAACTACAACTCGACTTCATGCTTCTCATCCACACAAGTAAATTGTTCTGCATTCCTTGTATGGGCTGCTCAAAAGAACTTGAGAAAGATGAAAACACAGGAGGAGTATGTGAGTGAGTGTGGTAGAAATTACAAAATAAAAGGGGCTAAGTAGAACAGGATAGCTGTGGTCTGTGAGATGGCAGAGAAAAATTCCCATCCGGTTTCTCGTGGGATAATTTTGCTGGAAGAGGCAGGATAGCCTCCTAAACCATCCCTAAGCGTGAACTCACGGCTAAAAGTAAACTTGTAAACTAAACTTTTCTGTAGGCTGGAGTGTGAATGTGATCATGTGAAGAGGAAGTTTAAAGCCACTTCGCCGCAGGGCAGTTTGACATCCTGGAACCACATCATTTGTTCTCACATGTTCTCTAATCCATTATTGTCCTGGAACAAAAATGACATTCAAGAAACCCAAGTAGCTTGTTTAGCTGGCGCTCTAAAGCAAATACTTCCTTGCTCTGCCAGAAACGTCTCTATCCAGCCAGCCCTTGTGCAGCAGTGCCAGTTTGGTCATGACATTCTGCATGTTTGCTCTCATACAACTTAATATTACAGGTTTTTGTAATAGTTTGTTCTTGTGAAAATCAGAGTAGATTATCAAGAACCATGAGATGCTCGTGTTGCTTTCACAGATTTAAATGTATTTAAGTATCTGTGTGCGTTGGGCTGGAATTGTTGTGTGCTTGCTTTCTAACCTTACAAAGTCTCTCTGTGTTTTACCTTCCCTGGAAGTATCTCACACTGCTGATTGCAGCTTTTAGTAGATCTGGCAATAGTAATTTAGCTGTTCTTGAAATTGTGCTGTCAGACAGTGACTCCTAACTTGCTGTTTTGTGATGGATTGCTACTGCTCAATGCATACCACAGTTTGCGCTGGCTGTTCATGTGCTGCCTTACTGAGCAAATGGAGACCTTGGCTGCAGGGATTTCTAGTGTTTTTAGTAGTTGCTGTTTAAATAGGAGACCTCTGAATATTTTAAAAGAGTGAAAGGCGTGTGGGAATGAATCAAATGATCGGCTTGTGCAGCTGCAGTGAACTTAAACATGTGTCATAGTAATACAGAGACGATGCAACCTTGAAGTATGTTAATTACTGCATAGAATGCACAGTCATAGAAGGATAAGGCTGCAGGTCAAACATCAAGAACTTGTGTGCCCTCTGGTCTCTGGTTATTGCTTCTAGAATAATGCTGTAGTTAAAATCAATTGTAGTTCTTCCTGCTCTGATACTCAAAGTATTCCAATTTCAGAAGCATCGGTGATCATCATGTGACAGTGAACTGTGACTTTGCCAAGAAAGTCACATTACACTCACATTTGAGAGGCGCAGGGTTGCAAATATTTGTTAAGGTTTGGGAGGGAAGGCAGGGGAACAGGATGGAGAGTGCTCATCGTAAACACATTGAGTCCTTCCCAGGACAAACTGCTTTGATCAGGTGCTATTGGTATTTAGAATCATAGAATCATAGAATAACCAGGTTGGAAGAGACCCACCGGATTATCGAGTCCAACCATTCCTATCAAATTGATGTTTGCCTGGTGCCCAAGTTGTACAGAATTTTACATCAGACTTGTGACTCATTGCTTATTGCAATAATTAAACTACCTAATTAACATAAATGCAGTGTATGTTATTTTTCAGATGCTCTTTTCAGTAGGGTACATGTGTATTTAAAGAAAGCTGGGCTATTTCTGTCTGTTATCTGTTGAGGAGTCTTGAATACTATTTATAGACTGGAACAGCAAAACAGCAAAACAACTTTGTAGAGATGTACGCTGCAGATCATGACTGATAGAGCAGTACTTGTGTGTTTAAAGAAAGTGGTGGGAGGAGAATATGGCAGTGCTGTGGTGGAAAACTTGGTCATTGAGTAGGTGAGTTTAATGAAGTGATTTATTTTGATCCTTAAAAATACCTGATAGAATAGTCAGTCCAGAAGTCAATGTGCTTTTTATAGGCATGCATTACAGGTCTGTCTGGCTCTGTTCTGGATCAGCAGGGATGAGCAAACCATATGGTCTGTGTTCTGTATATATAATCTATAGACATAGAGTTTGATAATACAACTTATAGGAACAAATTAGAATTTAAGATCTTCCTAGGTGGGGAGAAGGCAACAAGTGGCTGGAGAAAGATTTTTCCAGTCATCCTTGTGTCATAGCGTAGAGTTGGTTGAAATGAAAGACTGAGTGGTAGCAGGAGGGTTTCTAGTTTCTGCTGGCCTTGGGGACCATCTCACATACTCTCACTAGTGTCATGAAGAAACATCTGCAGGTGTGCATCAGCATGGGCCTTCTGGCCATCACTGAAAATGCTGGCTGGAAGCGCTTTCAAATTCTTTCATCCTGTAGCATGCACAGCGCTGGCTGCTACAGCTGCTGCCTTGGGGTGAAGCATCTGATTGGGAGATCTTGTGGGATGTGTCCTAATTAGAGACACTGTCTCTGTGGGGTTGTGATGATTTTAAAGAAAGCTACAACTTGCCGAACCCTTGCACAAACTCTGAATTGTTGTGGATTCGCATGAAGGAAGGATGAGTCAATGTTTAAATGAGCTCTGCAAGTCTTCAAATTGCATGTGAAAGGATGCAATTCAGAGTAAATATGAATTATCTATTATGAAGTGCTAAGTAGACTGCAGTAATGGAAGATTAAAAAAAATCGCACCCCACTACCACCAATTTATATGTTTCTGGTTACAAATCCAGAAGCTGTTTCTTAGAGACTAGTAAAATTGGCAAGATTTTGGGGTAATACTGCCCAGTTATCTTCTCAGCAATAATGTCTGATGGCCAGCATAGACGTATTTTACTCTTAGCATTTTTCCTTTTAAAATTCCAGAAAGAACAACTCCTGTTTTGTGAAAATAGACTGTAAGATAAACAATAGTATCCCATTAGCTTCCTTTTATTCTCCAGTCATCATTTAGCCATCTTGTCTTAAAGTGATGTTTTCTTAGATCAGAAGATTGCATTGTCTTAAAGTGATGTTTTCTTAGATCAGAAGATTGCATTTACAAGACATTTTGGATATTGGATGATCTTTATCCTTAAGCCTCCTCCTCCTCAAATTAGAAATGTTGATTTCAAATTAGTAGCTTCCGATTTCCTTTACATAATAGTACAGCTACTTTCAAATACTCTGTAGCAGACTTCATTTCCTTTTGTGTGGTACCTTAATGGCTCTATTTGCTGTTTAGGTGTGAAATAATGCTTCTCGAGCTCAATATTGATAGCGCATTGTGGTTCTTGTGCTGAACCTTGCATAGCCCTTACACAGTTCTGGAAATAAGTTGAATTGTCACGTTCAGGGAGCTGGAAACGTTTGTCTCAGAAGAGAAGACTACTTTACTTACAAATGTAATTTATGGAAAACATTTGTGTGTACCGGTTCACATTTGTGGTTTCTGGCACTTATGCACAAGGGTGCCCGGGTGCTTTGTCAACTGCAGCTGACCCCTGTCCTGCAGCAGGGAGCCTGTTCCTAACATCTGTAACTATTTACATCCCCAAATGATACACAAGTAGTATTTGAAGTACGTGCTTTGAACTTGCCTACAACGAATGAATAGGTGAATTCAAGCTGTCTTCCAAACAGGAATTCTGGAGTCCTGTTGTCAGGTGCCAGCACCCTGTTGGCTGTGCCTGTAGTGAGCTCTTGAAAATGTGACACTGGGGATGTTCAGGGAGTATTGGCTCAGCACAGGGAGCTGTATCTGTTTCCGCTGAGATGCCCAGGAACAGTAGCTTGTCTTTCTGGACCCTGCTGCTCCCTCTCCACCTGGTTGCCTGGGGGAAAATGATGCCTTTGGTTCCTGCCTGTCCCAAGCTGTGGGAGGTGACGTTTGGGTGGCTCTAGAAAAGAGGGAGGAGGAGGCTCAGCACATCCCCTCTGTTTGCTGATCCAGCTTCAGAAGTTCTGGGATGTGGGGTCTGTTTGAACCCTTTGCTGTTAGCCCTGCAGAAAACCACGACTGAACCCTTTAAATCACTCCCAGACCTTAAGTTACATGTGTCTGACATTGTGAAGTAAGAATGATGTTTCTAAGTTAAAGCAACATATTTGGAACTATGGAGCTAAGCACAACTTCATTCCTCTTCATTCCTCTTTCCTTTGCTGATGGTAGATATGGACTCTGCCCCTTGGAGAACTTTTAATCATAAAGACGCAGCCAAAATTGCAGAATTGTTAGCTGCCAGAAGAAATATCTCATCTCTTATCGCATTCTCTGGATTTTTAAAATTGTGTATGCTTTTTGGTTTTTTGGGTTTCTTTTGTTTACCTAAATCTCTTTGTTTTGTATGATATTTATATTATAAATTACTCTGGAGATTGCAATGGAAATAATGTACTCTGAAAATCCTATACTGCAAAACCTTAGGAAGAGTTTTCCCTCCAGACATGCAATGAGATGAAGGAGCAGTAGTAAGCAGTAGTAATTAAGAAGCAAATGCTGTGAGGAAGCAGTCTTTTGCTTCTAAAGACTAACAGGAACCAGTACTTTCAGTCTCTGCTTTAGGAATCAGGCAGCTCATTGTTGGGGCTGATTTGTCCTCTTCCCCGCGCATCCCCCTTCCCTGCATTAAGTGTATTTCTTTTCCTTTAGTCCTAATTTGTTGATGTTTTCTAATTCCCTCTTTTTTTTTTTTTTTTAAGTTTTTTTTTCTCAGCAGGTTGAAACTACTACACTGTCTCTAGAAAATGCCACTTGGTTCACTGGCTTTTTACCCTAGCCACTTCCATCACCTGCCTCGATGGTCTCTGCATTACATCTCTCTCCATGATACTCTTCTGTTTTTCAGTCTTCCTGCTTCTTTCCTCTCTTTCCCAGCTGAATTTTCTCCTTTTTTTTTTTTTTTAATGGTACCACACAGTTATTAATAATAAATTCCTACCTAACTTTTTTCACATCCCTAACTTCTGACAGGGTAAATTTGTATCTCTGATAACAGTAGAACATACTGGGTACAGTGTTACTCTTCCAGAGGAAGGACATCACAGGTTTAAGGGTGTGACTTCAGCTGTAATGATGAATGGTATTTGTGAAAGTCTTTTAGGGTAAATGCTGAATAGTTGTATTTTTTCATTTGTAAAAATTAATTGTAATCATGCAGAGAATCATCTGATTACCTCAGGATTGGTAGCTAATAATTGCTTGTGAAAGTATGTAGCTCAAAAGAGCTTCTTAAGCTCCTATGCTTGCAAGATCAGTCTTGTCATCTTTTATCCAACTTTGACCTATTAAGAGCTCCAATGATAGCGACTCTTCAGGCAATGTGAAACACTCATTAGCTTTGCAGATAATGTTTTTTTCTGATTCCGGTCTAGTCTTGTTTGTTTATTTAGCAGGGAATCCAGTTATCATTGACATAAAACATAAGAAGGTGCTGACATACTTTATTTTCAGTTCTGTAGCTCATAAGGCTAAGAACAGGCACCAGATGTCCCCAGCTGTGTTATGGCTTACTTGCATCCTGACATACCTGTGCTTTATATTCCTATTCTGGTTCATAAATGTACCTTTGAGCTTTGTACAGTGTAAATCCAGACTTCAGTGCAAGTATTGGTGCTTCTGCAATACCTTATCCAGTGATATATTTACTTCAATAACAAAAATTTTGTCCATTTTCATAATGTTTTCATACAGGTTTCATTAAGTCATATTTTGTCTTTAAAGACTACTTTATTTGTCTCTTCAGCCATGGAAGTTTCTCCCCTTCTCTAATCACAAGCTCACTCTGCAGATGGCCTCTTTTTCTGCTTAAGGTCTAGTCTTAAAGGTAGTGCAGCTTTTCTATTAGGAGGGCCAGTTAGCAACCTAATTTCTAGTTTGGGCTCAGAGAAATTCCACTTTAAAAAGGTAAACATGAGGAGACCCTGATCTTCCAAGGGTATATTGTGGTCAGGGGCAATTTACATACCAGTTTTCAGTTATAGCAAACCCCATATTTTAATGTCACACTTACTAGCAATGTGTGTGGAAATGAGCATATCCAGAACTTCTGGAGTTGTCCTGCAGGTGGTTATGCAGAAAGCAGTAATGGTGCTGTCTGCCTCCCCACCTAGAGGAAAGCTGCCCCAGCAGTAACATTGTTAAAATAAAGCGGAGGCTGTGAATTCAAACACTTCAGAGTTGGCAGAACAGGATTTGCTTTTTGCAGCTATAATTCTGAGCTCTGCAGCCTTCACTGTGCTGTGTCCCATTTTCTCCCAGTGTGTCACTCTGGAAAAACGGCGGTAGTATTACTGCAAGTCAGACTCCCGTGTTCCATTTCTGCCAGCATTTTTCCCTTGAATTTTTCTTCCACAGTTCTTTGTGTCTGTGAGCTGGTGTACTTTGTAGTATCCTTGCGACAGCCAGCCTGGAAAGCTGACGGTGCGTGACAGTCCCTGTATTCTCAAGTTCACTTTTTGCCCTTTGAAATAAAACACCCTGCTAGTGAGGACAGGACTATTGTTTGATTCGTGCACATACAGAGAATTGAAATTACTTGAGTCTTTCACTCTAAAACTCTTTGGCAGTGGGACTCATGATCAGATCTGTCTTCAGGCTCGTTATCAAACCTGATTTTTGCTGAAAACTCTCCCAGCACTAGAAGTGTGAGATCAGACATTTGGATCTTCAGTACTGAAACTTGGGATTCAAGCAGAGGAGATATTAACGTTAGAAGCTATTGACACAACTGAACTTCAGGCACAAGAATTATGAGGATTCTTTCAGTTGTTTAAACATTTCAAGTAATGTTAGTTGGTAGAGAATACAGAAGATGAAATGATGACATGCCAAAGAGGATTTCTGTGGGCAATTTGAATCAACCCAAGCGTTTCCTCTAGCTTTCTGCTCATTGGCCGGGGTTCTGCATGACTGGTTCGGTGTTGCACATCTACAGTGTTGGTGCTGAGAGTGTCTGTTGCAACAGGACAATGATTCACTAGAAGGATTGGATAAAATGTTTTGTGTAATGCTTGTTGAGGGTGGACATAGCAGGCAGTAACTGAGTGAGGCAGGTGCCCAGCGTTAGGTTGGGCCAGTCAGTCAAATTAAGCCTGGATTTTCCATGGACATGCATTAGAAAACACAAATTTTGTGGAGGTGTCAAACTCATATGTTGAATAACAATGTAAGAGTATTTAGCTGTCTTATGTGAACATTTCTTTCTGAAAATAATGACCTTTCAGACCTTGCATAGTTTTGAGTTGGATTTTTCTTTCTTTTTTTTTCCAAAAAAAAATACTCCAAAGATTACTTGTGAGCTCTGTCTTTGCCAGTTTCTTATTCCTGGTCAGCCAAACAAGTAATCTTATTCTAGAAAAGCTATTTGTGTGAAACAAAAATATTTTCAGCAAGGAAGTAGGTAACGTTAAAAAAGGATAACTTTCGTTTGGGAGTCAGTTGCATTTTCTTCTAACAGACATGTTTATTTCTACAACATGCAGCATGTCTGTTGCAAATTAGAATTCCTGTCTGCATGTGTTGTTGGGACATGAAATTTAAAGAAGACATGCTTCTGCTTTTCAATAAAAAGTTACTGTAAGTGTTTAGTAATATTCTTCTTGTGTATGCTGCATATCTGTGTGCCTGTTCGGGATGCCACAAAGCCTTGATACAGCATCGTGATGCTGAAAAAGATTGTTTCTTCTTCTATGTGGTTTCAGCAAACTTGACAGCTACAGTATATTTAACCAAGACAAAGGGACTGGTTTCTTATAGATCCTCGTAATTTCCTCATTTCTTGTTGTGTGTAACTTTTATTTTCTTGCATTTTCTTAAGCAAAGAGCCTGCAATTGCTCTCAAAAGTATGTTCCTTTGTCTATCAAGACAAAACAAAGAGTAGAGTTATATTAGTGCTCTGTTCACACTTCCAAAGTTGAAATGGTGTATGCTTCTGAAAATGCTTCTTTTCCAAGTGATTCGTATTATGTGAAATATGCTCTGTGGAGAGGATTTTTTAGAGATCTTTCTCTATAAAGGTTTAAGTAATTTTTAAGGGATTAGGGTTTTTGAGCACTTAATTTTTCTTTTAAAGTGCAAATTTTAGTTTTAAAGCTACCATAAGTATTATGAAGATAATATCTTTTCCCTGAACAAAGAGCTTCTCCCAGATAATTTTCCTCTGGTAAAATGCATCACTCAGCCCCAGGCATGGTATCAGAATCTCGTGTTGAAACCAGCACAGCCCAGCAGCATGCTTGGCATTCCCATACCTTCCCAGACAGCTTCTCTTCCAGCCTCGCTTTCTAAGCTTTTATGTTCTTTACAGCATAAACTGCCCCAGTGCTGAATTAGCACTTGAACTTAAAAAATCATAAAATGTTGACACTGGTGATATCAAAGGCTGCCACATTTTATAAAACAAACCATGTTACAGTGAGTGGCTTGGGTTGGGCTGGACTGGAAAGTGTGCGTTGGCTTCTGAAGAAAAGCCTGTAGATGTCTTAGTTCCTACTGAGCTGCATTGAGCTGGAAGGTCTACTCATCACGTAGGTGGACCCTCTGTATCTTTGTTATTTTAACTGTAGCAATTGGTTTAATGTGCTGATGTGGCTTGTAGCTATGACTACATCACCGCTCCATGTATGCTTGCCATATGTGTAAACAATTTGCTGATGTTAGAGGTGTGACCTGTTGGCCTCTGCCAGGATAAACAAATGAAGGGCAGAGTTCAGAGAGATCAGAGGGGAAACTTTAAACATCCTGCAAGATCTGCAGTCCATTAAGGGTACCTTGGTATTTGATTACAGCCAGGTTTGTTTTTTTTTACTTCTAAATAACTTACGGCACATTTGGGAAAGGATGAGAGCCTCTCCTGGTGTGTTGAGACTTTGGAGAATGTAACTACATGGGGTTTATCTTCAGAAACCAGCATCAGTGTGTTTCCTTGTTTCAGGAAGGGAGGCAAAAGCGAGCACATGCTTTAATTTTTATTTAGATTGAGATTTAAATGTCAAAGGAGAGGGGACAGGCCAGTGGAGAAAGGGCTGTGGTGTAGAAAAAATGAACGATATCATGAGAAAGCGATGTCCCACAGGCAACAGTGTGAAATGTGTGTCAAGAAAGGAGGAAAAGTGAGAGGTGAAGTGCCAGCAAGATCTAGGAAGATCTGTTTGAAAGAGCAAATGTGAAGGTGGCACTAATGCTTAAAAGGAAGAGAGGAAACAGAGAAGTATGGTAACAGGGCTGAAAGAAAAGATGCTGAGATTCTGACAGAAAGAAATAAGCTTCGGTGTAGTAAGCCAAGTAGCACATGGAAAAAAAAGGTCAAGACTATCCAAGCTTCTGAATAACCAAACATCCCTACTTTACTTTCTTTACTTTCCTCAGCAGTTTTTCTGGCAGGAGCACGGGAGCTCGGATCCCAGCCCTCAGCTGTACGGGAGGGAGTAAACATTCACTTGGCTCCTCCCGGTGTTAAGCACAGCCGTGCAGGGCTTTCCTGCCGCCAGTAACTGCTTGTTTTTCTAAGTTAGGCGAAGGAGCAGTATCAGTCAGATGTTTGCCGTGTGTTTGGTATGAACTTTTCAGGAATTGCTGCTCTTGGCACCTCATAGGTTCTTCCATCATCCATGACTTTACAACTGAACTTTTCAGTTTGAGAAAAAATGAGCGAACCGTTAATATTTCTGGATCTGAGATGCTAAATAATAAACCTCTTGGTGTGTTTTGCTGACTGCGCTGTACTTAATTAATTTCTGATAGACTTTGATGTTTCTAAAATTATTTTTTCTTGATTTTCTGATGACTTACTAAAAATTGAAACCTGCTCTTTCAACATAACAGATCTTGTATCCTCTAAAGAATGTTATTAACTTCTGGGTATAGCTGAACACCAGTAAGAAGTTTAAGATGTTTTAGTATTTCTCTGATCAAGAATGAAACAGAAGCTTAATCATCTATGATGCAAACATTTTCAAAATCCAGCATGTAACTTCATGTGCTGAAAATACTGGAGTGATGGCCTTTTATCATCATCCTGGGCAACATTTCCGAAATGGAATTCTGATGAATTGGCAGCATAAGCAATACCAGCATCTCTGTGCAAACAGCAGCTTCCAGAAAATGCCATTCTTTTACTAAATCACTTATGCAGAACTACTTCCAGGCTTCCTTTGGCCCATTTTTTTCCAAACACCTGTAATACATAATTAATATAAAGCTACAATCTTAAAATACTAATGAAGGTAAGTTTGTCTTTAAAACAGAGGGGAGATGGAACAAAACAGAATGACTGTACCAAAGAGGGTTATGTCTGCAGCAGCTTCTCTGGCTGTGGCGCTGCAGCACTTCTGTGTTATTCTTCTTGCCTACACGCTGCTGCTCTGGGTTTCTAGAGGTTCAGGGCTGGGGAAACTGGCTAAAAAAAAGTGTGGGTGTCTGGCTACTTTAGAGTGGACTCCCCTGCGATCTTTTGCTATTGTCTACTATCTGGGAGTACAGCATTGTGGAAGTGGCCCGCGATTTTGTGTACAGTGCTACTTTCAGTGCAAGAAAAACCATGATGCTGTTGGGGTGGATGGGTTTCTCAGCAACCCCTTGAACGTGCCAGTCAACAAATCCCAGAGCTCCAAATAACTGCACAGCAGACTGGTTGGCTAGAACCACCATCTGCTTTCTGTTTCCCAGATTTCTGTACTGGTAGAAACTTCCTTAAAATGCAAGTATCAAGAAACATTTTGCATATGAAACACAAACGAGCATAAATTCTACATGTCTGTCTTACCATAGTGTGAGAATTAATTGATAAGTTTTGCTGCAGCTGGCTTTTATAAGTATCTCATCATATAAACCTGACTTAGGCCAAGAGAAAGCCTGTTTTAGGGCTGTGAGAATGTATCAGTATGGTTAGTGACCTTGTAAGATGCAGCTGTTGTAGGAGATAACCTGAAGGAAGTCTCCGGGCGTGGTTGGATAATTCAAAAATATAATGAGCATTCTTTGAAGATTTAAATGATTCTTTGTCTAAAACTAGTATATATATCCACTGCTTTTGTAAGATGTTATGCTTTTTTTTAGAAGGGCATCCAATTCAGCACTGAATTGTAAAATACAAATATTATTGCCTTTGCTTTGAAGACTTTGTCCTTTTCTATATTTTACCAGTGAATGAGCGTTTCTGACAATAGTAAATAAGATCACTTATTCCCCGTTATTCTGAATTATTGCCATTTAGGTTTAGCAGAAATTCAGTTTAAGTGTATTTTAATAAACTGTTACATTGAACATGTTACTTTAAATGAAGAAAAAGATTGCTTTCCTAGGTAGAAGGCAACAAAATACTGTCTGGTAGTATTGTCAGTTTTTCCTCAGGTGCTTCAAAGAAAACAACTTACTTGCAAGTGTAAATATTCAGAGCTCAGCAAGAGCTCTACCATTAAGCTGTATTTACATATGTGTGTTTTACATTCACAGATCTGATGCACAGTCAGCATTCTGATTTTAAGGATTTTTGGTAGTGTCATGAAGATTAAGTCCTTTGTGGGTTGAGGAAGACCACTGAAAAACAGAAAAAGTGTGCTGCTAGTTATTAGGCAGAAAGGAGCTGAATTAACACATTTAACAATTGTTTATTTCTCCATCATTCGCAATTCCTTGCAATAACAAATGTTATTTAGTCTTTTTCTACCGTTGTATGTTTAGTCATCTTTATAAACAAGATCAGCTATAGATCCAAGCCCCATTAATTTTAACGTCTTCCAGGTACATTCTCTCCTCAGTGCACAACTTTGCAGGGATAATTTTTTAAAAAGAGTTTAGGCTTTTAAACTAGAGCTTTTGGGTAGCTCTTTGAGGTTAGTATTTTGAAGTAATACAGGAAAGCAGGTGTATGCTGGGAACTGACTTGCTCCTAGAGCAAGGGAAAATGGCAATCAAGAATGCTCTCTACTTATAAAGCTGCTCAGTACTAAGAAAATAAGATGACCGCATTTATATAACCAATAAGTGAACACACATTAAGTTTAAAAAATGCTTGTTTTTCAAGCTTTCAGGATTAAGATTTTACGCCCAAAAGGCAGATGGCAAATCCATTTCCCAATGCTAATCTGACAATTGTGTTCTGATCCTCTGTGGAGCTCAGTAATGCTGCGTACTTCTCTGAAATCCACAGGCTTCTGATAAAAGGTACATCCTTGTGGAATAAGGCTTCTCTGTCGATTTAGTTGGTGATGAAAGAGTGCCTCCTGCTAGTAGCAGGTACAGGCAACACTGTTTCTCTAGTTTATCTGCAAGGGGTATTATAAAATACTGTCCTTTCAGGAGGCAGGAAAGAAGAGTCCCGTGTTATACATTTCTGAATGGATGGATGTAAGCTATCTTTTACTCATTCTTTTTTGCTTTCTTTAATCTGTAGATGATACTGTCTATTTCTACAGATTTGAAAAATAGGCTCTGTTCAGCTGATTCTCCCGGTTGTTTTGCAGAAACAGTGTTTAGAAATAGTCATTTGGGTTAAAAAGTGAGAAATGACCTTTGAAGAAATCGAAGTAAGCAGAGCAAGTTGTAAAAATGCAGTTGTGCATACTGTCTAGAGGTGTCTTGAACACACCAAAATTTGAATTAATTCCCTGAATAAACTCCTTTTTTTTTAAGAATTGTTTTATGTGACAATCTAGAAGTCATTAGTTTTGTTTAATTTCAAAATTCATAAGACTGATTCAGCTGGAGAGCACTCACTCCCTTAATCCTAACCTTGCAAAATAAGAAGGTGGATTTCCAGCTGGTAGGTGGGAGAGGTACTGACTAAACGCCCTTCTGAACCTTGTGAGTGCCAGTGCATCTGTTTCTGTGTCAAAGTTAGTCTTGGTCACAGGGTTTCTGAAGGGCTCCTTGGCTCGGTTCAGCAGCTTGCTTTCTTGTTGTACCTGGAATGCAGTGAATTGGTAAACAAATTAAGCTTTTCTCATGTCAGGGCTGGTGTTCCGTATTATATGACACTTTCAAAGGACGAAATGTTCTGGATTAAACAGGATTAGACCTCTAATATTTCCAAATCTTCATATGATTTTTAGGTTATGACTTCCCGATTTGGCTGCATTATAATTTTACAAATAAGCTTCTGCCAACAGAACCAAAGTTTCTGTAATACCTGTGCCTGACATGGGTCATCCAGGATGAATTAATACATTTATTTTGTATCCATTTTAGGGCCTATCTTGAAATTCTTATAAAACACAGTCACCTATTTTTCGAAAAGTGAAACCAACTGCTTCATTAAACACATAATTGTGTGATGCAGACAGCAGTCTCTGAAGATGTTACTACATGTTTTGCTAGGCAATTGTAGGGAATTCTATGCCCTCTGGGGCACTTCTACTGCCATCAGCCTTCGACTCCTTCCTGCCTCACAGGAAAAACAATGAACACTAAATGATTTCTGGTTTTAATGAGGCTGACAAAGCTGTGTGCCCTAAAGTATGTTAGAAGGTGTAGGCATTAAGTGTAGTGTCCCTCTAGGCATTTCCTGGATCTCCAATCTTACAATTGTGTGTGCCCAGGGATTTGCTGCTCAGCAGGCTGTGAGGATAGATGTGCATCTCTCAACATGTTTCTCCAGCCTGCACTGAACCACCATCCTGGTTGCTCGGCACTGCCTGGTGGTGTCACTCTGATTGCTGAACCTCCTGGCACAGTGTTAGCTAAGTTGCTTTTGGTCTTCCCTCTTCCTTGCTCTTTGGATGCTGCCAGCCCAGCCTCTGAAGCACAGATCTTATGAGGAGCGGCCGCGGGAGCTGAGATTGTTTAGCCTAGGGAAAAGGAGGCTGAGAGGAGACCTTATTGCTCTTTAGAACTGCCTGAAAGGAGGTTGTGGTGAGGTGGGTGTTGATCTCTTCTCCCAGGTCACAAGCAAAGGGATGAGAGGAAATGGCCTCAGGTTGCACCAGAGGAGATTCAGATTGGATATCAGGAAAAATTTCTTCACTGAAAAGGTTATCGGGCACTGTAAAAGGCTGCTTCTGGAAGTGGTTGTGCCACCATCCCTGGAGGTATTTAAAAGATGGGTAGATGAGCTGCTGCTGTGGCTTAGTAGTGGACAGATATGGTTGAACTTGATCTCAAAGGTCTCTTCCAACCAAACAATTCTGTGAGTAGAGTGCAGTTACAAGAAAGCAGCGAGTGTGTAACGCACGGCTGCTGTGCCAGACTTTGAGCAGCTGTGTGCTCTTGGTCCCGAAAGCAGTGTTCAATTGACCTCCTTTTGGCTATTGAGAGACTAGGGATTTCATTTTATTGCCTATTTGCTGCTAAAATTTGTACTCAAACTATATTTCTGAACAAAAGACCTGGCAGAAGTGGTGACCCTGATGAATGCTAAATGCTAACTTAGACTCTCTCTTTATAGAGGGATTTAGGTATCTTTTCAGCCAATTTGAGTTCAGTCCCTCTTTAATAATTATTACATGAAACTAGGAATTACACAGCTGGAATGGTGGCTCTGCAGCACTTCAACTGGTATTTTTGTGCTCTGACTATAGAAGTTATCATGTTGCTCCCATTGAGGCCTCAGACCTACTTCTGCTGTGCTTTTTAGTTTAGCTAGATATTCCAGTTGAGAAAACAAGTATATTTTCAGTTATCTAGTCAACATTATGTACAATCGATTCCATTACAGAGGGAAGCTGATATAGTTTTTGCTTTTCATTAATCCAAGCTGGACATGTAGTATTTAGATAAATTCTAACTTAAAAATGTAAGAAGAATTTGGGCTCCTGCTTTTAAAAACTGTAATAAAGAGAAGAACTATTAGGCAGCTGAATATATGTGATGATGACAATTGTGACTGTAATTACTTCATGGAAGGGAGTTATTGCTATGTCTTTCAGAGCTTTCTGAAGTTGGTAACTCTTAAGAAGTAGGGTTAGTCCAGTAGATTTTGAAATTCCAGATACATGGAAGAACCTGACAAAAGCATCTCTTCCAAGAAAATTTCATGTTGTTAAAGTTGGACATTTCTTTGTGGAACTTTTCTTTTAAAAAAAGACAGGCAAACCAAAGATAGGAGCAAATGGTTGGATTTTAATTTGGAAGGAGCTGTTAGGTTCTCTGCTGGGATCTACTCTGCTCAGTATGTTAATGATGTACTGGAAAATAACATGAAGTGATAATTCACACAAACCTTTTCAAGATGGATAAATCCAAATTGAACTCCAAGAAGAGTTGTAGAAGAGTCCCACATTACTTAACAATTGGATAATAAAGTGGTAGGTGAAACTGAGCGCTGTTACGTGCCCAGTAATGTGGAATGGAGGGCAGGGGTGAGTGGAGCCCATCTGCTTGTATTTAGTGTATGAAGAGTTCCTGTGCACAATGAGCTGTTGCCACTTGGAAAGTGATCCTGGAGGCATTGGGCATGATATTATGAAAATATCAATAATGGGTGATCCAAAGGGTGAAACGGAGCAGAACAGGAAACCTGGTTATGTCATTGTGGCCAAACCGTATCTTGAGTACCGTGTGCTCCTGTTGTCTATCCTTTCTCCCCAGCTGTAAAAATAAGTAAGTAAATACTAAACTAAATAAATACTAAAACTTAATAGGCTGGATAAGAAGGAAAGTATGGCTCCTTCACAAAGAAAGATTAAATGGACCTTGATCTGGTCCACCTAGCTTGGTATCCAGCAATACTGACAGTTAATAGCTGGCTAAGGGAGAGGAGGGGAGCTGGGTAAGCTTATAGTGATCCCTGTTCTTTCCCTGATTCCAATGAAGCTTGTTATGTCTGGGTAATCCCTTAGCCTTTAATCATCTGTATTTCAGTGACTGATATAGCCAGATGTATATGTGCTTAGAAACCCTTAATAGTTAGTTTCCTAAACTCTCTGGTCTCCTTTTGTGGAGCTGAGTAAGCGTTTTGCATCCAGAGCGTGTTGTGGCAGCTTGAATGTGTTACGTGACAAACCACCTCCTTTGGTTTGTTTTGGCTTAACTCTTCAGCCTGAAAAAGAAGTAACCGTGGAGAATATTAAAAAATGTTTCGGCATTCATCAGTGGCAGAGAAGAAGTGACTATAGAAGGTCTTATAAAAAAATTATACATTGAAAAAAATCAGTTCTGTGAATCACTGCAGTGAGATCTCATGGAAATTAAAAGTCTAAATGGGTTTGAAAAGTGATTAAATGTAATCATAGAGGATCTACTGATAGTGGTTGAACGTGGTAGTGCAGTTATCCTTCAGCACAGGAAATGTCAGAAAATGGAGAACAAGATGGCATTACTACCTGCTCATGAAATAAGTTGACATTTCATATGGTACTTCCTTGTATATTAAAAATATACAAGGTTTAGCTATATTTTTATTAAAACTGAAATACCGAAAGGGTAACACGGAAGAATTTGTGGCTCTACGTAGAATGGTCTCTGATAGGAGAGACTGCGGAACTTGATTTTTAGTAAAATGTCAAGTAATTTTGAAGAGTTCTGAAGCAGTTCTGTGAGATGCAGCAGGGATTACAGGAGTGATTTATCTGGTCATGTAAGGTGAGTTTCATTTCCACTTCGTCTCTATGAATTAGATTAAAATAAAGTATGGAAATAGTACCACTGGAATTATTGGATATTCTGTTTCTCACACGTGCTTTCCATTACCAACTAAATGCTTAAGATAGCTCCAGGAAACTAAAACCAAATTTTTTGTCAGACACAGTTTGTAAAGTAGTTTCAACAACTTAAAATGAAAACAGATTAAATGGATTATTAAAGTTAAGGCTAAAAACTGTCCTCAATAAAGATTAGACCATGGCTAAATTCCAGCTGTTGCTTGTTCATTCCACCTTTTTTCTTGAGCTGAATATGGGCATCTGTTCATATATTGCCAACCTTTAAGCCTCAAAGGAAGCAGTACGTGATGTTTGCAGCTGTTGTTATAGCCACTGACCAATCGCTCATTCAGAACCAGTCATCACACACAGAGCACAAATGTAAAATCTTCCCAGCTGAGGAAAAGCAGCAAGCGTTTTGCCTTTTCTCTGCAGAAAGCAGATTCAGCCCAACCTGTGAAAAAGGAAAATGTTCTATTTAAAATGAAGTACCTTGTTAAGTCTGATCTAGAAATCCAGCTGAAACCCATCACTGTGCTGCTTCCCAATTGATTTTATATTTTCTTGGTAAGACAGTACTTCAAGAGTGTAACAGGCAGTATTGGAAGTAGGAGCTGTATTCAGAAAATAGGTAAAAACTGATATTGCTGCAATTGTTGATACGTACCCTTGAAATAGTTCACTTCAAGTGAGTTTTTTCTGAGTTTATGACAAATTTGCCCTTTCTTGTTTGCTTCCACTATATATATACACACACACACACACACACATATATACACACACACATGCATGTATATAGAAAGACGTGGATTCCTTTTAAATATTGTGTACTTATATTCAAAACTTTCGGTGACTGGCACTACCTTTCTATCTTATTCCTGCTTACACTTAGAGATTGATGCTCTAGAATATGGTCTGAAAGCATTATGTATCGTGTAACAAAAGCTGCCTCTTGTTGTTTCGTGTGGTTACTGTAAGCATTGGTGCAAATTTGCCCTCGGTGGGCTGGTTGTGGAACACAGTTGCTACTGAAGACAGGGACAGAGGTATCAGGAGGAGGTATCAGGATACCTTTTTGGCAGTCGGTGGAGGTGATATGACTCTGTTGCAAATTGTCTCTTGCCTCAGAGCATCACTAACAAATACATCACCGAAATAGTGTCCTATTCAAGCTAATAGCAATGCTTTGCTGTCTATAAAAGATGGATTATAAGAAGAAAAAAGTATTAATTTTTAACTTCTCTCTCTTTTAACCCTGAGACGAAACAGGATGGGAGGGTGGGGGGTGGGAGGGGGAGGAGAGTAGACTTCGTTACCTAATGTAAGACCGTGCCAAAGTAGGGCAGTTTGGGATCATAAGTTCCAATTCAGGGAATAGTGAGAAAGTGACTTCTTTAATGGACTGGATCAATGCATGTCAAATAGATTAAGCTTGCTGGCAGATACGTCAATCTGCCAATGAACTACTCCCAAGGTTGTTCAATCATTCAAGGTATCCATAACTCATTTTTCTTAAAATAGAGTATCTTTCTAAATAGACTTCTCAGGGTTAAAAACAGAAGTTAAAAATTAATGCTTCTTTCTTCAATTTCATTGCTCTTCTCTGGACATGGTCCAGGACCTCAATGTCTTTCTTATAGTGAGGGGCCCAAAACTGAACACAGTATTCCTTTTAATGCTGGTGTTTTGGGTTTGTTGCTTTGCCTGATTGTCTTAGTAAATTCTTTTTAGTAATCTCTGTTGATAAGCGCAAGAGGGGTGCATTTGAAGAAAATGGCAATCTTGCTTTGTTTTCCCCTCTTGCCCCCCTCACTCCATCTGTTGTGTGCACTTTGGGGTCAGTTTTGGTGTTCTAGCCATCATTTGTGGCTTTTGTCTTTCAAAACTATAGAATTTGCTTCCCTTGGCAAATGAAGCTACTGAAATTAGCAAACTTCGACTGCAATTGCAAGATTAGAAGAGACTTACGGGGTCAGTGTTACCTAGTGACATTTAATACTTCACTAGGTTGCTTCCGGGGCATAGGAGTGAAGTTCGATTACTGATGCTGTGCTGAGTGGACTGAGTGAAGCTTCAGGGGAGAAGGAGAGCATATAACATCACACAGTGTAGTTCTTTGCGTCATTTATAAAGCTCTTGTTCTGAAGTATCTGGGTGGTGTAACGTCTAATACTTTATTGAAACTGTAATGAATCCTGGACTGAAATGAGAGGAGGATGACGTGATGGTGTTGGTCACTTGTTGGGTAAAGGATGATTCTGGGGATAGGCTTTATGAAATAGGATTTCGTTGAGATAAAGTGGACATAAAATGGACATGGAGTTTTTTGTATAAGAATCAGTTCTATCAGATTCTTCATTCTGTGTGCATCCAGGTACTTATTTGTTATTATTTTTGAACCATTTGTTACATAAGCTCTTAATGCAAATTTTTATTTGTTATTAAATTTTATTACTAAAACCTTTTGACTAGAGTACTGCTGTATTGGAAACACAGACTATTATTTCCCTTTGTACTTGACGTTGCTTTGTTACAAAGAAACTTTTTTGTGGAGCAAGTGGCTCTGTCTGTCTTGCTTTAGGTAGCTACGATAACTGTACAGCGAATGTGGCCACATGCTCCTAGGAGAGTTGATGAGGCAAGGATAAAAGCTTGGCACTTCTTTAGCTAAAAAGTTTGTGTTGGGATGAGGCCAAACTAAACACCAGTATCTCTCAGTGTTTATGATTTGCATCTTCAGCTCTTGAGGTTCCTTGGGATTCATATCATTGCTCAGGATCTGCCTGCAGTCGCTATGGATCCCATTGTCCTATAGAGGAAATATACTGAGTGCATCTAGGGGGAAGTAAAATTCAGATTATTTGACTTGTTAAAGAGAAATTTTGCTGCCTCTCCTCTGATGAACAATTCCTGTAGGTGAGGGATTTTTGCTTTCCGTGAGGGGAAGTATTGAAAAATAGGTGGGTACATCCACAGTTTTCTAGTACAGTTTATATGTGTGCCTTCAATGTTAGGCTTTAAAAGGGTATGTAAACCAACCAGCAAATCATAAGTCCTCAGTAAAGCTTATTGAAATTATTGAAATGTGTATTTTTAAAATCACACTAGGGCCATGTTTGTTTCTAAAACAAGTTCAGAAACATCTGTTATTCAGAAAATACCTCAATTCCTATATCTGATTTTTCTCTCTGTACATCGACGTATTGTAAAAAAGCAACACTTTTAAGCTTGGAAGAACTGTCTCTGTCTTTGTCCATCAACCAAGGTTGCTCTCTATCCAGCAGCTGGCAGCTGCTTTGCTCCCTTCCCTGTGTGGTTCGTGTCTCCTGGCTGAGTGCTCCTGCAGTCAAAAACTGCACCTCAGCTTAGGAGTCTATTCCAGGAGTAAAATGATAAGAAAGAGCTCTTCCAGTTACCATGTGCAGAGCCCATAAAGATCTGCTGGGGAAAGGGAAAATGGGAACTGGAACTAAGTTGCGTGTTTTAGTAGTGACAGTAATTTATTATCCTTTGGAACTCTTTATCTGGGGATATGCGGTAAATTCCCATAGTTGTGGGGTTTTGTTGTAGTTTTTTTTCATTTTGTTTAAGTTCAGCTACCTGGATAAAACTGTACTTGGTGTATTGAATCCAGTGGGGGAGTTGAGGGGTGAGATTGTGGATTTTGGGATTAAAGTTGGGTGGGTTTGCTTCTGCGTGCTGGACAGGAGCAGCTGAGATTCATTCAGTTGCTGCAGAATCAAATGCCGATTTAGCTTTGTTCTGCCACGGCCAGGGCAGCTCCACTCTGAACTTTTCACAACTGAGTCTGTGCCACAACCAGTGCCACAGTGCCAGTGCCACAACCCGGTGCTTATTGCAGCAGGTTTGTAGTTGTGACAAATGCTGTAGCGTGGCCACTGTGTTCTCCATTTAGAGGTGGAAAACCAGTGCAGCCTGGTGTTCTTTTGGCTCTTGGGCGCAGCAAAGCAGACGCTGGTCTTTCCCTCTCTATGAGAGCTGGAAGTTAAAGGTTTTCACTAACAGATGTTGCAAAATAACCTTTAACACTGGGGCATTATCTTGGCTGGCGAGCTAAGGTGCAAAAGCTGTGGCAGTGTGGTCAGGGAAACCACCGAGGCCCAGGAATGACACGTGACTGGCTGACTGACAGTGGGGTTCATGGGCACTCGGTCAGGGATAGGGCTCAGCTGCTGTGAGTGGCACCGCAGGATTCCTTTCTTTCTGTCACTAAACGTCAGGTACTTACCAACACTTATTTTAGATGGCAGCTAATGGAATTATGGATATTTTATGCCATCATCAATAATGCAATATCGGCCACATAAAGAATTTATTTCTTTGTTTTGTTTGGGGAGGGAAGCAGAAAGATAATTTAACTCTTAGCAGTCAGAGATGTCTTTTAATAATTTCAGTTTAATGTAGGTTCTAGTTGTGACCTTGAAGTCACATCTAGAAGTAAGGGGGCTAATCAGTAAAATTTTATCACTGCTTTGGATTACTCCCTAAATCATAGCCACACAATAAAATTGATAACCCCTGGAGCAAAGCAGGTTATCCTGCAAAGACAGATAAGTGCTTCAGACTATGCTGTTTGTATTGCTATGTAATATCACTCTCTTATTTCGTCTGGAAACTAGGCTGTTTGCTGGTTGGTTGTTTGTTTGTTTGTTTTTCCATGCAGTAGCCTCTGAAAAGAATTGTTAATTCTTCTGTGTGCTATTTCCACACCCATTCTCCTTTAGTCAAGAGAAAATCAGCAGTTTTGTTTGCTGGTGCCGAGTTTGCTGTGTCCTTTCAGAGGATCAGTGGAATCCTCTAAGCTGCCTTCAGAATGGAGGAATAACTTGAGCTTGCCTGCACCTTTGGATTGCAAGGAAATGCCATAACTTAGGCTCCCGACTGGGCTAGTTTCTATTCAGAAGATCGCAATTCCATGCTGTGGTAGAAAGCATCGAAAGTGTTTGCCACTTGTAGATAAGCAAGCAATGGACTTTGCAAGCTGTGGTTTTGGTTGACAGAACTTCCTCTGAAGGCTAATAGTAAACATTTAATTTGCTTTACAGAGCTTCAGAAGTCTGGATTTTGTATGCATGAGGTAACATATACCTGCTTGGTTTTGTTTACCCTGAGTGTGAAGTACTGAAAAAACAGTGGTTTTTTTTGATGTGTTTATTTCTATAAATTGATTATTTTCTTTTGCACAGGGTAAATATATATTCAAACATTTGTAGCAAACGTATTTGGAGAGATGTGCAAGAACTGGAGTCCCAAACCTGAAATAGCTTTTTTTATTAAAATGACATAAATTTCAGATGAAGCTTTTCCTCATCTATCATATTGGTAGCTGTCTGGTCAATATGCAGCATTTGTATGTAGCAAATACTTCAAAGGTGTTATTGCCATTCTTTTCAATTTCTTAATTTTGATAAAAAAATCTTTCCCTTAGACTCAAGGTTAGCTCTTTTGTTTCCTTGCAACATTGGTGTCTTATGCTATGAAGGAAAGGAGCACAGTTATGAAATCTTATTTTAGACTTCTAGGCTGACTGAGCAATGTTCATTTAATAAATCTGCACCCATCACACAGTAGGATTCATACAACTGATGAAATGTGAGTGTAGCTTTGTCCAGCCAAACACAGGGCCAAGTGAATAATGAGTTTGGGGAAAAGTTTGAGCATGTTGTTCTACCTGCCAGCTCATTGTGGAGTGGATAAAAAAAAGTGAGATGGCTAAATATGTGTGTTAACTCCCACTTTGTTGATGGAAGGTATGCTTAAGGTAGCATTTCCAGATTGAATATTTTGCTTCGTTCTTTGTTTTATCTGGCAAGGTGGTAAAGATAAGTGAGATTGGTTCTCAGTATTGTGTTCACGTGATTACTGAGTAATACCTTGAACTGGCAAATGGAGCACTAAGACATGAGAAAAGCCATTTTGGTCATGGAAGTCCCACACAGGACTTCTGGCAGGCAAAATCTTGTGTCTTGATGCAGTAGCTTAGCAGCTCCACTTTGACTTCCAACAAGGGCTTAAACCACAAACAAGCAAACTTTATCACTGAAAAATCATGCAGTCAGTACGAGTGTTGGATGCCTTTTACATAGCATACAATATTGTATTTTATTCAGCATTAAAAATTCTAGTTCCAGTAATGCTGCAAATGGTTCCTGGGCTTGCTTGTATCGCTCAAGAAATCCATACGGAACTATTTGTATGTTTACCCAGAAGCTCTTCACCCTGTGCTTGTGGACACCAGTACAATAGAGAAGTCAAACGTCCTCGGGTTTAGTTCCGCAAAGGCGTGTTTAGGTAATGAGAAAAGTTGAAAGTGCTAAAGGCGTGCCTGTGTACTGAGCACCAATCCCAGTTCAGGGCATCATTACTATTCAACAGATTCTTCAAATGTGTGCCTAAATTAATTTGAAATCAATGGCATGGAGCCACATGCTTAACTGTACTCGAGGACTTCCCCAGTGCCTGGCCCAGATTTGTAGAAAGGGGCAACTTCCTGGTGGCAGGAGTTGGGTACATGTATGTCTTACTGAGACAGCTGATTCATTAATACTGACAGAGCTTATGAAAGATTCGCTCTTCTGTTGGTACACATGAAGATAATCAGCTGTGATTATAAACTGACTTACCCGGTTTAAAAAAAAACAACCAACAACAAAAAAACAAGCCCACAAACTCTTTTCGGTTTTTCATTAAACACTGTTTTGCTGATGCTGACAGAAATAAGGCAGACATGCTATGAATACACTTATTGGCCTCTTTTAAATGTGTCTGTGATAATGAAAACTCACATCCTTCCCCATGGACACAAAGAGCAGATATGCTCTTTGCCTGCAGACTTGCTGAGTTAACAGTCTCTGTCACTCAGTCAGTGCTATCAGCCTAGCATCTGGTCATATCTTTATTCTCCTGCCAAATCTGCCGTATTATAAGTAGTCGATGTACAAAGTCCAGTTTTTGTTCTTGCCAACTGTCACCTTCCTGTGATATAGTTACACTTGTGGTCATTGATTTTTAATTTCTTATATTCAGTGTAATGTGTATTGCAAGGAACCATGCATTCCTGGTGCTGGGATAGCAGCCTGTGCAAGCATGGAGGCACTGACCCTCAAAATAAAAGCCTGTTTAGTGATGGCTGTTTAGTTACATATACTGACATCTTTGAAGTGAAACATTTTCTAGGGTTGTTTTTTTATCACTGCATGCACGGCAAAGACTTACAGTCTAATGTATTTACACAGAGTGCAAGATCTTTACAGATCACCTCTCCTGGTGGAGGAGTGCCCTGTGGAAGGGAAGGGGAGCCAAGGCAGACATAGAGGGACCCTTGCTGCCTGTGAGCCATCTCTCTACTCCCATCCTGCTTCCAGTGGCTTCAGCTGAAGGGCGAAAAGGCATGAGTCATCCATCAGCCTGTTGTAAGACAGCGTAGACAGCTGTAAATATATCCTGTCTGGAGATCTGATTCCAGTAATCAGCACAAAGTAGCCATTGACATTACACGAGGCAACTCTGAGTCTGTCTCGCTGGAAGGGACGCTGTAGGGGGAGGGAAGGGATTAAAGGTGCCAGAATAACAAAGGGCAATATTCCTTCTTGTGTAGACTGTCTGTGTGTCCCAGTGCTGGTTGCTGCCTTCACAAATTACATGGAAACACTTAACTTGCAGACTATTGCTCTGGACTAGTATCTTAATATGGCACTCTTTAAAAAACCAATAATAATGGAAGCCTAATCATGAGGTGATAGCAATTTCTGTGTCTGGGACTGAAGTTGTGGCGTGGAGAATGGCTTCTGATAGTATGTTTCTTAATTGTAGACAACTTGGGTTGAAATCTTGATTTTAGCTTGCAAAAACATTTGAGAAGGATGTGGCTGAAATACGATGTGTATTGATATAATTTTTATAAGCATGGCTTTTATATTTCTGTGGTTAAAAACTCACAAATGTCACATCTCCATTTGAACTCTGAAATAAGTGGAAGTGTGTGAAGCGAACTGGTTTTCCTTGCATACCTTGTGTTTGTATATTTGGGGTGCCTAAATATACCAAGGCATATACCAAGAGCTGCTTCCAAAGGCAAATTAGAAACATGGCCAAAATGAGGAGTAGCATGAAGGCTTGATGTTGTTTTCTGTCTGGTTGCACAGCAGCCATGCAGACAAGTGTCCTGGGTAGGCTGATTGAGGAAGAGCGTGAACTCTCTCAATGTATGGCCAGCTGTAGCTTTACTTCAGGTATAGTATTTTAGCAGTATTGAGCTTGTTTTAAAGCTTGTTTTTCTTTCTGAAGCTACTGCTGTGGTTAGGATCACTCCATAATCCCCCTGTCCAAAACAGAACTTAAGATTGATTTATTTTCATTTACCCACTATTATGAATTTCATATTCTGTTAAATATGTGCACAGGGTAAATTAAGGATTTTGCATTCATTTGAAAAAGGCTAATTTGTAATGCCTCATGCAAATCTACTCTTTAACAAAAAAGCCCCAGGGAGCTTATGTATACTTTGGTTTTGTGCCTTTATCAAATGAATGTGTAGGTTGGAAGCTTTCACAGTACAGAAGAGAAGAAGCAGGTTGCAGCTCTGCTTGGCAGATGGAAATGAGATTTAAGAAATCATTCAAACAGTAATGTCTAGATTTGCTGCTTTGAAGTGGAAATGGGTTGCAGAACAAAGATGTTCCTTTTATATGGGTCTGTGAAGTCTTGCTAGTGCTGCTGCATGAGGCAAGAACGAAATGTAAGATATTAAAATAACAAACTGCCCAATCCCCTTTTTCACTTTCAAGCCAGCTGCGTGTAGTCTGGGTTCAAAGAGTTGTTGCTTCTGTTCAAAAACTTCTCAAAGTTACGTAAAGTCCTCGGTTCTGCTAACCAAATATTTAAAATATTCACATTCAATGTACATGCAGTCAGTTCCACACACGCAGATCTGGAAGGGGTTGTAGCCTGAAAATCCTGCCTGGCTGGTTGTTCCCAAGGCTCCCATGCCTTCCTGAGCCCCTGGATTCAGTGTGCAGATATTGGCAGCCCTGGGCCCCATTTACTTAGTGTCTGTGGCGTGAGACAAGCAGGAAACCAAACTGGGCTGGGGTTTTAAGATGCTTAATGTCCTGGAAATAATGAGTGTCTCCATGAGAGTGTATGCGAGTTAGAGCTACTACATTTTTATTTCCCCTTGTTTTCCTCCAAGTTTTTGCACCTTAATATGGTGAACTGTAGTATTTTGGTGTGTGCATCCCTCCTTGCAGCAGGAGCAGGTCTGGAGCGGCCCTGCTGTATGTGCCGTTGCTGGGGATGGCATGAAGGTGATGGTAGCCAACACGGTGTGGTCAATGGAGAGCAGGGCTGGGACTGGCCAGAGCATCCATTCTCTCATAGAGAAAGCACGAGTAATGGAAAGTTTCCTCTTCTGACTCCTGACTGAGTGTTCTTTGTGCATTAAAAATAAGAGGAGGCTGGTGATTGTGTGTGGTCTGAGGAAAGAGATTGACCAGTTCAGTATGGAAAGATGGGCATTAACTGCTGAATCATCTGCTTGGGGATCCTTTGAACTTTAATGGAGCTGAAAAAAAGGGAATATGATTTTGTAATTGGCTTTTGAAATTTCACCGAGAAGTTTATAAATAAGCAGCACCTACTAGTTAATGGTTGGAATTAGTATGTGAAAAATGTGTACTCTTTCTCAGGGGGATTTCTGGATGAGTACTTTGAAGTTTATTCTTTGTGCAGCTACCTATTTTTTTGCAGATGAATTGAAAGGCTCCCAGCTTCTCTGCTGATTCTGAACAAGCTGATAAGTGTTCTCAGTTTCTGCTGCAGAGCTGCCTGTGCCTTTGGTGGCTGGCCTGATGAATGAATGTCATGTTTACAGGATAGTCTCTGAAGCCAGTGCAGAATAATTTTAAACAGCAGTGGTCTTCCTTTTCATGTAAAAATCAAACAAACACAATAAAGTATATTTGATATACCTATCATTGGGAAACTGCAGCAGGCTGTGTGATGAGCCTTACTGCTAGGAAAGGTCAACTGGATGAGCATCAAGAGCTCAGTATTTATGTGTATTCCCCAGTAATTCATACATCATCTTGAGCTGTCAGCATGACACGTGGTGTTATGGCATGGGCTTCTTACAGCTGTTGATACAATTAGTATTCTTATGTCAACGTCTCATTTTAATTTGGAAGAAGCTTTGACTTGAATGCTATTCAATTTATTGACAATCATGGTGAATATGCAAAAAGTTATCATAAACAATTTTTTTCCGTTTTAAACATTTTATTCTTTTTTATTCTGATTTCTTTTCCTGGGCCTAGATGACTGTTTTACTATGTTGTGATATCGTTCTTAAAACCTGGGTAGGAGTTGCAGTCAAAAGCAGCACAATATATGTGTGGTTCTGGTTCCTTATGATGTAATGTGGGAGGTTGTCCTCCTCTCAGCGGTGTCAGTAGGATGTGCAGTGAGTGCTGTGGACTTGTTTGAAAGCTGCTTCCATTAGTTATTTCACCAGCTCCAGGCCTGGCATATCCTCTTCCTTGAGGGCTTGATGCTCCTTTTTCTTAATGTTTCCAACCCCTCAACCTTTTGGTTTCAGCTCATGTACTGTTGCCTCATGTGTTTGGAGTAGTGGTTGTATTCCAGCAATCTGGGTTTGATGCCTTAAACATGGGTAACTTTTATCCTTCTGCTAACCAAGGAAACAAGCTCAGAAACTTGTATTTATATCACCTGGCAATTTAAAAAAGGTAAATGATCAGATTAGGATTAACAGGTTGTTTTTGGAAACATTCTCCTTTACATGTTTTTTCTCCTTTATTAAAGACCAATGAATCACCATAAGATTTTTATTGATAAGTTGCCATTCAGTTGTTTGTAGGCTTTGCATTTTATGATTAGGCAGCTTGCATTGATGCCTAGTGTTTAATTTGGTGTCACTGTGCTGGCAGTATAGGTGGTAGTTATTTACTATTGGATTAGGAGTTCGAGTATTGCAAAATAACATTCGCGTCAACAGTAGAGCTCTGCCCCACAAAATGCTGCTGTGTAGGTACAGGATATAGAGCCATAAAGGGGTTGCAAAATTGGTGTTGTGCTTTTTTTCTGTTCAAATGCAGCCTCTGACAGTGTGTCACCGTGGTCTGTTAATGGCTCAGGATGCTCCTGTAGCCAGTTTGAGGAAAGAAGGAAAGGCAGTCAGAATGCAAGAGATGCAGCAGCCGGTGCAGTCTGTGCAGAGATTCTGTGCTGGCAGTATTCTCAGAGCCCAGGTCCATCCCTGGATAGTCCTGATCCAGGATGTTAGAAGTCCACATGGTTGCAGACTATCAATTTTTTCCCTTAAAATCCTACAATGAGAGTACAAAAAGAAATCCAACCCCAGCCACAGGAATATCTGTGGATAATGGTTCTCAGGAAGACAGTCTCAGACAGTCAATCTGGTTTCTATGAGCGAGCACCTGTTGCTTTTCATGGAAGCGATAATCCTGGTGCAGCTGCTGCTCCGGACTGGCAGTAGCAGCTCTGGGGCCCCGCTGTGAGCACAGAGTGTTCGAGACCCTCTGTGCAGACTTGCTGATTGGCTTCATGATGAACACAGGTGGTACTTGGACTGCAAGGATGGGCAAATGGAAAGTTACAGAAGGCTCCTTGTTGCAGCTTGGCGCAAGTTTCTTTGCCCACTTCAAGAGGCAGCATTAGTCATCTGCAGTGTCGGATGCCATGGCTCCATGCTTGCTTTCCTTTGGCACTGCAGGGTGCAGCAGCTCTCCCGTACGGCCCTAGACACTGTCTACTTCTGTCTTTCCCTTCCAGCCTCTTTAGAGGACAGAAAGCCCCACAGTGTTTTAAAGAGAACAAATGTGTATGTTTCCGTTTCTTGAATCTGATTTTCAACTGTCACATTGCATATTGTGCTGCTTCTCTTGTGGGCTGAGCCGGCTGGCGCTGGCAGGAGGGCAGGACTTCAGGAGGTCCTTGTTTAACAGGGATTTGAAAGCCTGGAATCACTGACAGGGCCTTTAAAGCCTATTTTTAGACTGGAAGTACTGAGGAACGACCCACACTGTAGTCCTTTGGAGTCAGTCTTTTCCCATCTTTCTCTTCACGCCAGCCCAAGGGCTGTTTTGTTTGCAGAATGATTGCATAAAATGAGGGAAAAAACCAAACCCACAACAATTAGAGCTTTAATAAAATTTAATAAAAGCATGGGACTGTTTCTGTGTGGTCATGGAGTACATGCTTCTGAAATAAGCCATGATTTTTCTGTGTCTTTTTTTACTCCCCCTAAAGTGCCTGACAGTGACATTCTGAAGATGCAGTTGTCCTTACCAGGGTTGTGCAACTTCTTTTTAATATTATTTATAGGAATTTGTATAGCTTTCGGTTATTTTATTTGAAAGAATTGGACCGATAAGTCCCAGATTCAATTTGGCAGGCAGGATCAGCGCTGGTCAGCTTCTTATTGTCACTGCTCTGTAGCAAAACGCAATGAAGGAGAAAGGCAGCAGGTTGTAATGTCTCTGCTGCCAAGAATGTGCCTGGGCTTCCCAGGAGCTGATACTGCCCACCTGTGGGAACCTGTACTTGCGGGATGCTGTTCTTATAACCATAGCAATGCAGTTTGTTTCTCTTCCATTACTACATCTCTTTAGAGGTCTAAAATAGTGTGACTTTCCTAAGCAGACATGTACATTTATGAGCAGAAGATCTGAGGATACTACTGTATTAATGACTATTTCCTTTTATGTGCCACTTGAAGAGAATTCCATATGTTTATGTATATATGCAAACACACGCATAACGTGTGTGTATGTGCATGCATATACGCTCCCTACCAGTATTGGTATCACAAAGCTTTAGCTTGGGCAGTGCCACCCCACATTGCCTCCAGAAGAGGAACTTCATTCTTGGACAAGTCTTCCCTGCCCTGGTGTAGCACACAAGGAAGTAAGTCTTATTACTAAGAGAGCTGTGGCTTTCTCAGTCATGTGAAGATCCCTAAGCATGTCACAGTCATGTGGAAGACATGACTGAAAATCCCGTTCTCCTCATCCTCTCCCCACTATCTCTACTTCTCCTTTTTGTCTGTTTTGGCATGTGTCTGTGTAACCAAGATGTATTTGACATTTTAGAGGGGTGAGGAAGTTTGGTTTTTCAGTCAGTTAGGAGACTCTTTTGATGTATTAGAAATCACGTTATTTTAATCTACATTTATTGCAGTGATTCTTGGAAGGTGGGAGGAGGAAAAACCAAGAGGAATGGGAGTTGCCTGTGAGATGGTTAGAGCCTGTGGCACACAGCGAGCTCTTGAAATAACCAGGCATTTAGTCATGCTTCAACTTCTTTTTCTGTCAAGTACAAAAGACATTTTTTAAAATGCTTTTTGTTCTGGCTGCTGTTGTCGTTAAGGTGTCATTTGCTGAGGCCAAGCAGGCATGGTAGCTCCATATGGGACTGCTGTGGGGTGCCTGCTGTGCACTGAGCCCAGGGCCCTGGTGGGGTGCATGACCAACCTGGATGACTTGATGAATCTTTAATGCAGTGGACAGTGGGTCAACTTGGTGTTTGTCAAGGCAGTAAGTATGTTTATGGCAGAAAATGTAATTACTCCTTTCAGAAGTTGTGGTGAACTGCAGTGTTTCTGTAACTTGGGATGTTTGTTAGTTTTTCAAGACAAAACATTTGTCACAGTAGCATTAGCCCCAGTGCTTGAACCAATGCACTCTGGAATGTGCGTAGGTAATTGTAAGCGATGCTCAGATTATGTAAACAGAAAATAAAAATAGGATTCATAGCTCATAAAATGAAGTAGCCATTACACAGTGCAGAGTCTTTCAGGAGTGTCCTGTGTGTCTCGTACTGCCCAGTACTGGAGTACACGGTGTTGACAGAGAGGACATCTCTCATTGCACAGAGCTAGGTAAGCTGGTGGATGCATCACCTGAGCCTGAGAAGTGATGGAAAAATGAAGCTGTTTTTCAGAGAGCTTATTTTAGGGTATTCTAGATGTTTGCCTCCAAAGGATAAGCCTTGGCCTGTAAGCATCCACTGTATGAAACACAGCGGCATTTTCCTGCTGACTTTCATAGCAGCAGATCAAGCCCTGTTGTGTTCCTAACAGCTGAGGCACAGTTTTCTGCCTCGCTTCCCAGTCTGGCAGCATCTGGTGAGCATCTGCTTTCTTTGGGTTGGAGCCATAACACTGAAGCTTTTGTTCCATCAAGTATTTTGGGAGAGGAGGAGGAGGCTATCACAGAATCACATAATAACCAGGTTGGAAGAGACCCACTGGATCATCGAGTCCAACCATTCCCACCAATCCCTAAATCATGCCCTTAAGTACCTCATCCACCCTCACCTTAAACACCTCCAGGGACGGTGACTCAACCACCTCCATGGGCAGACTGTTCCAATGCCTAACCACCGAAGGAAAAGCTTCGGTAGATGAAACAACACATAGATTTCATGTAAACACTGAAAATACAAATCTTAGTGTCTTTTATCCTGAGGTTCTAGAGGTTCAAGCCGTACTCTGGCTTGGGGAGCAGCAGCCAGGGTTGGTGACTGGCTATGTTTTGCCCTAACATGGCTGCACTGTGCAGGATGCCAGCAGTATTTGTGGTGGAAGGAGAAGGGAGCTGTTCTGGACAGAAAGACAGATGAGCAAAGAGGTTTGGACAGTCTCAGCACCAACCAGTTTGCTCATGGGAAGGGGTTTGGCTTGGAGTTTTTGCTTTTTAAAGTATCCAGGTAATCACTTGGAGATGACTTGTGGAGCACAGTAAATATGCTGCCATTGACCTGCTGCACCAGCAAAAACTGGGAGGAAATTTTCTACTGTGGCTGGGCTGTCTCTGGGGCATCTGGGTTGTGCCAGCCCTCTCAGAAAACAGGGAGGGTCCTCTTGTGTTGAACTGTGCATGTGGGCAGGATGGATTGAGCAGAGTTGCTCTCCCACATCGCTTCATCAGTAGCATCGCCTTCAGGTTGTATGGTGGTTTTCACGGTGGCAGGATGGGGCCCTGTGGAGGGCAGGAGGTGGCAGGTATGCCCTGCAGCACCTCCAGAATGTGATAGGACAAGGGACAGAGGTGTTGAGAGCCAGCTCCTTTGCAATGCGCTTCCACTGCTGAGCACAGCTCAACATCCAATCCTGTATTTCTGACTCAAGAGTTTTGCTGTTGGATACCCACTGTGGGACAGACCAGCAGCTGTTCGGATACAGAAAGGCACCGCTGAAATAGAGAGGCAGAATGTGCTTGTGCCTTGGCTGAAGGCTATGCAGAAAAGGTTTAGACAGTGGAGGAGGGGCATGCATAGCCAAAGCAGAAAATGGAGCAAGGAGGAGAAAATCAATAGTTCATTAGATTTGTAGAGTGGAAGGAGGAGAAAACCAATCAATAGTTCATCAGATCTATAGACTCGTTTGTCACATGTGGTTGGTTAACACAAGAGTGTTTGAGTGGAGTCTGTTCGTGTTCCATGTTTTAGCCACCATAAGTAATGTAAATAGCTCATATCAGTGTATGTAAAAGAATGAAGGAGAGTAGAAATTAAGGATAGTCAGCTTGGAAAGCCTAGTTTAGAGAAAGGCACCCTGTTAAAGAGAGCTTGTTTACAAAGATGAAATATTTCTTCGAAGTTCTTCAGCCCTCCTTCACCATCACTGTCCTCACCATCAACAGCATTGCGCAAAATTCTGCCGTTTTCAATTAGGATTTCAGTGAATGTGAGTTTTGTCTGCAAGGTTTAGCATTGTGGTTTTAAATGTTTACGGCCTAGGTGAAAAGTAAATACTGTATTATTCCAGGCAGATTTCAGATGTGGGTGTGAAATTTTCTACAAAATGAGCTCACTTATTTAACATGTGGACTACAAGCAGTGCAGTCATGCAGTTTCCGTGATTACACTATAAAGAAATAATAGCTACTGTGCTATAAAGGTGTATTTTTAGAAAGAAGGTCACGAACATAAATATTGGCTTATACTGGCATTTCATAGCTTATGTAAATGGTTAAGTGCGAAGGCTACTTTTAGTACAAAGTAGCTGTTCTATGTGGTTTTATTAATTGAAAAGATGGTCTATTGGCCACCATTAAACGCTGATGGTGTCATTAGAGCCCAGGAAAGCATGCTGTGTAATAGCCACAGGCTTTGACATCTTTTAGTAAAGAATTCTTTGTTGTGTTTGGGAATATGGGTTGGCTTCACTATTTCTCCATGTTCCCCTGCTGCATCGGGGGAACAGTCAGGTTCTTGTATTGGCATTGCAACAGGGGCTCCAGCAGTGTCTGAGAACTGGGAGCAGTCTGCCTCTTTGTCTGTGTGTGGCTCTGGAAGAAATGCAGCAGTTAACCATCATTTACTTTCAGATAAAATAATGCAGCCAGCCTTTTTAATGGCTGCAAATTTATGAGTTCTTCAGATTGAGTTCCCTGTAGCCCTTTAAGCCAAGGAGTGTACTTCTGTCCTCCAGGCATGAATAATGCATGACCTTGCTAGCTTTAGTAAGATACGGTTAATTCTCTTGGCCTTTAAAGGCTTTTTCTCCCCCTGTTATTACTTAGCTGCCATCCTGTTTGAAGGGAATGAATTAACCACAAGTCTACAATCGCTGGTGAATTTTGGGGACACTTACATTATATGAATAAAGCAGCTCCAGTGCTCAAATTCTTCAGCAGAGATTTGTCTCTGTAGAGTTACAAAATGTCTCCCTTGTGCCACAGACATCGTTGGTGTAACAATATTCGGATAATTTTGTCTATAGAGCCTTATTAGATCTCTGTGAAACCCTCTGGGTGTTGCAGTACAAGGGAGGGGAGCACCCGGTACAGCAGGCAAGGAGTGTTGGGAACTGCACACTTTGGGACGCGCAATGCATCCGGAGACACCTGCGACTGTTTACACGTGTGCTCCTGCTTGATTCCACGTGTGCTCCCACTCAGGCCTGACTCTGCCAGTTAGCATATGCCAGAGGTACCGACTGGCACAGTTGCTGTTTGCAGTCACAAAATCACAGAATCACACAGAATAACCAGGTTGGAAGAGACCCACTGGATCGTCGAGTCCAACCATTCCCACCAATCCCTAAATCATGCCCCTGAGTACCTCATCCACCTTCACCTTAAACACCTCCAGGGACGGTGACTCAACCACCTCCCTGGGCAGACCGTTCCAATGCCTAACCACCCTCTCCGTGAAGAATTTTTTCCTAATCTCAAGCCTAAATCTCCCCTGGTGGAGCTTGAGGCCATTCCCTCTCGTCCTGTCCCCTGTCACTTGTGAGAAGAGGCCAGCACCCTCCTCTCCACAACCTCCCTTCAGGTAGTTGTAGAGAGTAATAAGGTCTCCCCTCAGCCTCCTCTTCTCCAGGCTAAACACCCCCAGCTCTCCCAGTCGCTCCTCATAAGATTTGTTCTCCAGCCCCTTCACCAGCTTCATTGCTCTTCTCTGGACTTGCTCCAGAGCCACAACATCCCTCTTGTGGTGAGGGGCCCAGAACTGAACACAGTACTCGAGGTGCGGTCTCACCAGTGCCGAGTACGGAGGGAGAAGAACCTCCCTGGACCTGCTGGTCACGCCGTTTCTGATCCAAGCCAAGATGCCATTGGCCTTCTTGGCCACCTGGGCACACCGCTGGCTCATGTTCAGTCGGCTGTTAACCAACACCCCCGGGTCCTTCCCCTCCTGGCAGCTTTCCAGCCAGGCTTCTCCTAGTCTGTACCTCTGCTTAGGGTTGTTGTGCCCCAAGTGCAGGACCTAGCATTTGGCCTCGTTAAACCTCATGCCGTTGGTCTCAGCCCAGCGATCCAGCCTGTTCAGATCCCTTTGCAGAGCCTCCCTACCCTCCAGCAGATCGACACTTCCACCCAGCTTGGTGTCATCTGCAAACTTGCTAAGGGAACACTCGATGCCTTCATCCAGGTCGTTGATAAAGACATTAAACAGGACTGGACCCAGGACTGAGCCCTGGGGAACCCCACTTGTCACTGGCCTCCAGCTGGATTTAACTCCGTTTACCACCACCCTCTGAGCCCGGTCATTCACCCAGTTTTCCACCCAGGAGAGTGTGCGCCCCTCCAGGCCAGAGGCCGACAGTTTCCGAAGCAGAATGCTATGAGAAACTGTATCAAAGGCTTTACTAAAGTCCAGGAAGACCACACCCACAGCCTTTCCCTCGTCCAAGAGTTTAGTTACTCGGTCATAGAAGGTGATCAGATTACTCTGGCAAGACCTGCCTTTCATGAACCCGTGTTGACTGGGCCTGATCACCCGGTTCTCTTGCAAGTGCTTCATGATCGCACTCAAGATCACCCGCTCCATGACTTTCCCCGGTACCGAGTTCAGACTGACAGGCCTGTAGTTTCCCGGATCCTCCCTGCGCCTCTTCTTATAGATGGGCACGACATCAGCCAGCCTCCAGTCCAGCGGAACTTCCCCAGTTATCCAGGACTGTTGGAAGATGATGGAAAGGGGTTTGGCCAGCACATCCGCCAGTTCCCTCAAAACTCTTGGGTGGACTCCATCCGGCCCCATAGACTTGTGGGCAACAAGGACTAGTCCTTGTATTTTGGATATTTTACACTGTTTCTGAAGGTCAGAAGACTGTTGAAATGCTGCACCCTTCCTCCAATGGCTAAGAAATAGAGACTTACCTTTCTCTCTTGGTTGGGATGACATATCCTTTTGAATGTATTTGTTAAAGCTTAAATCTGTTCTATTCTCTTCTCTCAAGCACAGCTGGAGAGAAATTTTTGGTGTGCTGTTAATTTTAGCAACGTATTCTCTTGATGTTAAGTAGGTAGGGCAAAATTTGAGAATGGGAGGGATTGACAGTGCACCTGCTAAAACAGACGGCTCTCTGTATTCTGTAATTCAAATGTTTACTTTAAAAGAAAAAACTTTGGCTGTTAGGCTATGAAGCATGTGCCGATAGCTGAGTAACCCTGAGCCTCTCTGGACTGCAGGAGGTAGAACCAGGTCCTGACACATTGTACTTTTTCTCAAGGCATTATATTCAACAATTTTTCAGCTACTTAACGTGGTGTTCTGACCCCTGTAAAGAATAACTGAACCCTAACGATGATTTTTGATTCATGAAAAGCCATAGCTGGACTGGAGTGTCAGGAATATTAAAATTCTTTTGTAGCATCTGGTGACATTTATATACAGTCCGAAAACAGTTGAGAATAGGTGAGATTTATTGGTGTAGCATGCTAACATTTAAGTGATGGATCTTATATATTGCATCAGTTTATCATCGTTGCTGTCACTGGCAGGCGGGAGGTAGGGGGCGGGATTCTCTGCTGGTGAGCAACAGCCTGGCTTTGACTTTACCATATTGTTCCAATAAATGCTTTGGCAGTAAAACTGACGAGTTTGTGCCATGTAGTCAGAACCTCTCTGTTGCATCCAGTCGGTCTGAATACTTTTCTTGCAAAGAAATAGTTCTGCTAGCATTGCTGCTGCCTTCCTTCTGCTGCTGCATTTCCATTACCTCTAAGATAAAATTGCTCATTTCCACTGCTGGCTCTCAAATTGAGGAGTGTTAGTAGACACTGCTCCGTATAGAAAGACCACATAACATTGGAAGTGCATGCACTTTTATATCAAGAGCACTGGATTGAATGAATTGGCGTTGGGAGTGCTGTGCTCCCTAAATTGCCCTTACCTGTGAAATGCCTAGGGTCTGTGCAGGCAGAAAGCAGATTCAATAGCAGCTGAAATGGAACTGCTCTGTTGGATTCCTTAGCTTATTGGTTTTTAGGTTGGAAACAGTCATGCTTCTTCCAGGTTCGTTTTGTGTTGAGCTTCAAAAACATTTATTATCTGTTTCTTTCTCAATGTTTGTATGTTTTTCTCTGTATACGTATGCATGTACAGAGAAAAACATACAAACGTTGAGAAAGCATGTATGCATTTATGCATACATATATTTCAATTATAGTTATCAAAATGAGTTTCTAAATTTGTTATATAATTAAGCTACTTTGTAATATTCATAATTATTGTGCTAACAGCATGTAAATAGCAAGAAAGTATGGCACCAGCTAATTTAATAGCTCCTAGCTGGTTTATTCCTTGGATACCTGGCTCACTTTATTAAGTGTTACCATAAATAAAATGAGAAAGGGAGGACACTCAGAGTGTTTCTTGACACAGGAGGATCATTGGAGAAATCCGTTTGGTGGCAGTAGAAGCAGGAGCTTGGGCGGATGAAATGGTGTGTTATTTGCTATGCTTAACACAACTGATATTTTCTTAGAGAAGAAGAGTGATACTGTTAGATAAGATAGTAAGTCTCCAGGTGCTGCATGTTCTATGCTGTATTTGTCTGTTTAGTGTAAATTTTTGCAAGTTCCAACAGTTGTGAATTGTGGTGCTTAAATTGCTTGTCTCCTGTTCTTTACCCTGCTGATGTCCCTCTGGATTTTGTTGAGTCATGACGGGTCCCCACTAGAGTTGCTCTTTTGCATCAGGAATCATTCACAATGCAGTAGATGCCTGCAGTGACAAGTCTGTCATTTAAGCAACCCTGGGAAGCGTTTCGTAATTTATTTTTCACATTATACAGCCTATCTGGCAGTGGAAGAAGCTGATAGTTATAAGCATATCATCAACTGGAAATTAAGCCATTTCTGAAACACTCTTAACCAGTCACTCCGGCCACTGCCACTGACTATGAGCACCCACACGTGTCCCACCATGCATGTATAGTGGACAGGGGCTTTTTTCCCTCTTTCTTTTTTTACTGTATGAAAGACTTCGATGAGAAAAAAAGGTCTCCTGACCACGGCCTTCCTACTGTCAGGCAGAGTTGTGCTGTTTTCTCACTGTGCCAGCTGCACTTTGTTGTTGCAGTGGCTCAGGTGTGACTGAGAGCAGCAGGGACTGCTGGCTGGGCTTGCGCTTGGAGGGATTGCCCGATGGGATGTGCCACTGTCCCATGCCTTGCAGTGCTCCTGCAGCCTGGCCTCTCAGAGCAGAGGAAGGGGTAGTTTGGGAACTGATTGGAAGGCGGGTAATAATCTGCAAAATTTAAACTGAAGGCCGTAGCTTTTTTTAATCAACCAGGCAATTTCAGACAGTAACACGTGAAACCTGCTTTCAGGGCACATTTTGCATTGGTCCGTGGTAGTAGCTCGTATGATTTTGTAGCAAGAGTGCATTCGAAGCAAAACATAAATTAATGAAAAAGATGATGTGTTTTATTACGTTCCACTGTTTATCAGCAATCTTTTAAAACCCTGTGTAATTTAAATGGACTCTGAACAGAAGCCAACCAGAAGTTCACTGCGGAAATGCAGAGAAACTTTTCTGTAGGTCAGATCATATTTCTGTTTACATTATAGCTATATATTTGGTGTTTAATTTTCCAGTGCCTGTTTGAGTGATAGAAGAGGATGGAAAACCAGAAACTTTTGCTTATCTCTTCTCTAGTTTACCAAATCTAATTATAGTTGTTATGTCTGAGCCTTTACTACTCTTTTTAATGGTTGTTACAAGGCAAGGAACTATGGACTACTCTAAGATAACCGTTAATGAAATAGTCTGTATTGCATGATATTAAATTCAGTGACTCAGTCCTGTTTTTTTTCCCTGGTGGATTGGTTTTTCCTTTTTTAAATATCTTCTGTCCCTCTGACAGAAGGCTGACTTGTTCTGGGCTGAGTGGTTTTAGCATCTTCCCCTCCACCTCCTTCCTTTATACAAGAATCACTTGATGGAACTTCCATACTCCTCCTTGGGAGATTGTTCCATAGCTCATTTCTGGTATTCATCTTAGACCACTTCTATTCCGGAGTTGTGTGATTTCTTTATGAGTTACTCTTTGTGCTGAGATTTACAACCATCTCCCCTTTACGGCTTTCATTTTAACAATTTCTGTGGTGTAAGTTCTTCTAATCTTTCCCTCCAAGCTAAATTAAGCAAATTTTAGATCAGGCTCGAACATTGAATTATTGCGTGTGAATGTTAGAAATGTAATCCATTCATTTGCTATACACTGCCATTTAATGGTTCTGTACCAGGAAAGTGGATTAGAGATTTGATTTTACAGCAAATCTGAGAAATTGAAGGCTGTTTTTTTTCTTGTTACAAACTAGATGGAGCTGAGGTATGGCTGAGCTTTGCCTTTGACTCACGCTTCATAATTCACTGCTGAAAGACATTTTCTGTGTCCATCCCCTCGATGTGTTTTGCTGCCTGTTTGCAGAACAAGCCATCTGTTATTCTCTCAGTATATTTCACAGTCAGTTTTATTCAAATATGCTGAAAGCTGCTGGGGGAAGAGTTATTTTTGAGGCACTTAAGTCTGACTAAGTGAAATAAAGGACGTCTAGCTTCACTTCTCAAGACTGAACAGTTTAATAATGGAATTAGACTGGGAACATCCTAACTAGAGCACTCTGATGTTGTTCCTGCCTGCATGAAGAGTCACTGTGATTCTTTCCAGCTTGTCATGATACAGTAGACTAAGGTGGGTATTCATCATCTGAATAATTAATTTGACAGGCACTAAAAACTTTGCCAGCAGTACTTAGGCTTTTGGTGCTGGCAAGTGAGAACTTAATCTCACCTTCTTTTCTTTTTTCTTTTAAATTTGGTGATTGTGACTCAGAGGCAGGGTTGAGCAGTTGTCCGCCAGAAGGATGGGATGTCATCCAGAGGGACCTGGACAAGCTGGAGAAGTAGGCCTGCGTGAACTTCATGAGGATCAACAAGGCCAAGTGCAAGGTCCTGCACCTGGGTTGGGGCAATCCATGGTTTCAATACAGGATGGGGGGTGATGTGATTGAGAGCAGCCCTGAGGAGAAGGACTTGGGGGTGCTCATTGATGAGGAGCTTGACATGAGCCAGCAATGTGCGCTTGCAGTCCATAAGGCCAGCTGTGTCCTGGGCCACATGAAAAGAAGCGTGGCCGTCAGGTCGAGGGAGGGGATGCTCCCCATCTGCTCCGCTCCTGTGAGACCCCATCTGGAGTATCGTGTCCATTTCTGGAATCCCCAACATAAGAAGGATGTGAAACTATTGGAATGGGTCCAGAGGAGGCTACAGAGATGACCCAAGGGCTGGAGCACCTCTGCTATGAGGACAGGCTGAGAGTTGGACTTGTTCAGCCTGGAGAAGAGAAGGCCCCAGAGAGACCTAAGAGCAGCTCCCAGTACTGAAAGGGGCTACAGGAAAGCTGGAGAGGCACTTTTTACAAGGGCATGGAGTGATAGGACAAAGGGGAATGGCTTTAAATTGAAAGGGGGAATATTTAGATTGGACATGAAGAAGAAGTTCTTCATGATGAGGATGGTGGGGCACTGAGCGAGGTTGCCCAGGGAAGTTGTGAAAGCCTCCTTGGAGGTGTTCAAGGCCAGGTTGGCTGGGGCTTCGAGCAACCTGATCCAGTGGGAGGCGTCCCTCAGCACCATGCAGCCACTCGGCACTCACTCACTGCCCCTCAGCAATGTGTGGAAAAGAGAACTGCAGGGATAACAAAAAACGTGAGGGAAACTTGTGGTTGAGATAAGAACAGTTTAATAATCAAAATAAAATTAATTGTGGTATATGTTACTTGTGGCCTTTCATTCACCCATGGTTTCTCCTCTATTTAGGCCTGCATTATGCACATGCAGTATTTGGCAGGGTTGTCTGCCTTTTTTTGCCACATCTCATATCCAGTAGATTCCAAATATGAGCCACGACGAGACAGACCTTGCACCTCAGCCTCTGGAGTTGGATCTCTGCTGCTTCAGCAGTTGAAGCAGTGGGCATTGACAAAAGCCTACATGTAAATGTTCTCTTACAAAATGCTTTTAAGATGCAGCAAAGCGATGTAGCATACATAAGCAGAAGGCCCCCCGGGGATATACCGGGTCTAAGTGCAGCACAAACGTGTCAGTTTGGAAACAGCTGGGTGGTGTTTGCATCATGGTGAACGCCGCTTCTCTCTCTGTGGACGTGCCGCAGAGTTCACTCAGTTAACCCAACCTAAGCAGGTTGGCCAGCATCAAGTGGAAACGTGTCAAGGCTAGAAATGAGTCCTCTGCAACTGCTCTGTTTTCACACATGCCGTGCTGTGGTGTTGAGCCTTCAGGTTCTCCCACAACACAGTTCTTTTTACAAGCTTGAAATAATGATTTTTGTTGTGTTTTGTAGGCTCTAACTGACCAGCACTGACGTGCATTTACATCGCATGCCCACACTGTTAAAGTGATGCAACATGATAATTAATGTCTCTGATGTTGGTTTTCATTAGGTAGATGTATAGTTTCAAGGGGCTGACGTTGTATTTTATTCTCCCTGTTGATGTGATAATAACTTCCCAGTGTTGTTTCATTATACATCTAATATCCAAAGTTAGATACCTGAAAATTTGTTGAAGTGCAAATAAAACAATCCCTGGGCCTCAGTGGACGTGGCATGCTCTGTCCCACGCCTTTCATATGATTTTTTCTAATTTTTGTCACCACTGACAGGAAACTGAAGTACTCCTCGGCATCATCCTTTAGTAGTAAAGAAAACCAGAGCAGCAGTTGCTGCCAGACGAAGGCATTTACTGCTGGCCGGCGCTGCTGTTTGTTTGTGTCTCTGCCGGTTTAGGAACTTTGCTCGCAGGCTGACGCCCTGCCAAAATGCACAGCCTCTGTGGAAACTTCCATTAGGGATGCACAGTCTCAGTTGGACGTAAGCTCTTCCTTCCGTTCTACATCATCTTTTATAAATACTTTGAAAGCACTTTAATGCATTATTCTTAACCTATAGTGACCTTCCTGAAACAAAGGATTTAATTAGGAGATTGTTAATAAGGTAAGGGATATTCACAGACCAAAACTGGAGGATATATGTCTTAAGTGAAGCCCTTGCAGAGGGAAGTGTACCTGCTGCCTTGAACCAGAGCCCCAGCGCTCTGAAAGGCACTGCCTGTTGCCTGACCACAGGCCTGTGCTCTGCTATTTGAATTTTAGAAGATATTTTGCTGTTATTTAACAAACTGTTTTGGAGCCACGTGCATTCCCCAAAGCTTTGTTCAACCCTTGTGGTCATTGTTCTGTTTCAGATGTAGCAGTTTTCCTTAATAAGGGCCAGTTTAACTTTCTGTTACTGTGACCATTAATAGGTGTAACATATAATTAATATAGAAAAAGCAATGTATAACTTGCTTCTGCAGATAGACCACACTGTTTTATTTTCAAGAGTCTAATAAAACTTGATGGTTTACCACTTAGGAACACAACTTAAATGTTCAAGAGTCCATGGTATTTCCCCAGAGTGATTTATAATACAGTAAGAAATGGAAAGCCTAAGAAAAAGGAGGAGGGTTTGGATGGGAACACTTAAAATTTCTTCGCAGATGCTTACTGCTAGGGAAGCTTAGGGTTTTTTCTTTCCTTCTGGGAATGAGAGGTTTTGAGGAGGAAATGGCTGATCTAAGTTCCTGAGAGTGCTTTCCGAAGCTTAGAGACCAACCTCATTTGCATCGCAGACCACATCTTGGTGAAAAATGTGGTGTAAGCTTCTTAACCTGCTGAAGCTGGCTGGTGCTTTTGGGAATGGAGCCGCAGCCGTCTGACAAAGGTGGCTGGCACCACTGCCTGCCTGAGACTCCCAGTGCTGCAGAAAGTTCATGGTTGAATGGTAATAAATGGCCTTTTTCTGTTGTAGAGAATGGAGCCACAGAGGTGCAACTAGAAACTTATGTTCTTCTTTCTGAAAGCCAAGGTTAGAGACTTGGGTGAGATTTGGAGCATTGTCACGTTACATGAACAGTACTGTTTTGCCCTTATAAGATGAAATTTGGGTTTTGAAGTGATACTTCAAGTTCTTGCAAATGGTAGATGCTTTATAGTTGTTACATTTTCAAAAGCTGCTGTATTTCCTGCATCATGAATTGTTTATGGCACCTAGGGGAGGCATTATTATTTGACTTTCTGATAGCAGGCACTAGCTTTACCTTCTTCAGAGCAGAGCTTCCCAAAGACCTTGTTTAATGATATGGTATATAGATCTTTGCTGAGTGTTACAGTCATACATTGTGTTACGTCTACTGAGTATTATTGTAATTATTTTATATCTGATGTACTATGTTGCCAGGATCCTATCTTTGGAAAGATAGGAAAGCCAAAGCATGTCAGGTGTCAGTGTGGCTACTTTTCAAGAATTAAGAAGTTTTTGTTCAAAAGCTGTATTGTGGAGAGGTCACCTGGCTTGGATGTTTTAAAGGGAAGAATGTCCTGGAAGGTCTGTTTTAATTGATGTCACCTAACAAGGAAAAGGCAGTGATGAATAACATACAGTCCTGCTTTTTTCTTTGGAAGGTGTATCAATAAAACAAATCATGTGAAAACGTTACCCTTTTTCACTAAGCTGGCAAGTTACCTCAGAGACAGCGAAACACATATTTCAATTGGTACCGGTTCCCAAATGTACAACTTCCAGAATTCTGATTTTGTGCCTGTAAATAAAATCACAGTATGTGTTATGAAAAGATTTTACCCAGAATATGAAATGCATGACATTCAATATACAAACGTGTCATTCTTAGCAGTGATAATGTGAAGTATAAGAAAACAATACAATTAAACTAATGCGGAGAAAGGGAAGGAGACTTTGTTTTTCATTTTCCTTTGCTCACTGACATTTTTTTCCACTGATCTTGGTGTTGTGCCTACCACACCCAAGTTGCTTTTGTCTTGCCAGTTTGTACTGTTTTTCTTAGTCTCCTGATCTCCTAGTCTTCCCAGATGGGAGATTGGCAGGCAGGTGCATGACCAGCCTCCTTCTCTGCCTGCAGCTCTGGCAGTGTCTGCAAGGGAAACCAGGTGAGGGAGGACTCCAGGTCTCTGCACTGTTGCTGGCAGCAGCGATGGTCTGCGTGAGCAGTACACTCAAGAGCTGTACTACTTTATTCTTCAGGAAGGGTCACTGCCTCTCTCTCCTCCTTGTCTCTTGACCTGGGAGGTGCTTGGAAGGATGAAGTTGGTCCATTTCTTATTGCTGTGGTACCGGTACCCCGGGTCGTCATCTCAGCTGTCGTGGTGTTTACTGCTGTCTTATGGCTCTAAAGGACAGCATCTTCCTTGATTCATTAAACCTACTTGGGAAAAAGGGGTTCTGATTTTTGAAATGATGAGGAGGAGATACAAAATGACTATCAATACTTTGGGAAATGGAATACATGAGTGGGTCAAGTTGAGTTTTCTTGTCCCTAGTGATTGACAACAGACTGCTTTGGGGTTGCATTGTTGACTCTGTGTATCACTGACTAAGATTTAAAACCAGAACAAGGTCTTGATCTGTCCTGGACTAGAGGGGTAAAAGCACAACCAAAGTAACCAACTAACGACCATTATGGGGATATGTTAAATTGAGCGCTCCCTGGCAAGTCTGGTCTGGATAGCTGTTTCCACCACTGTGGAGGATCATTTTTGAAAACCTCTATAGCTTTATACTCAGTCATTGTTTGCGTGATTAACTTAATTAGTTAAGAGATATCCAAGACATCAAAATGGCCTGGGCATATTCTTATGCCTGAGGGGTCAGTGATTACCTTCAGACTGTGAGTACACAGTCTGGAGGTAAAAAAAAAAAAAATCTAATTCAGGCAAATTGAATCAGAAATGACATGGCAACAAGGGAAAAGCAAAATATCTATGGATGGGAGACCCCATTTAGCAGTATTTACCCTGGCAAAATTCCCTTTGGCTTTGCTGACAATGCTGGTGGAGTGAAAAAGGCTGAGTTGACAGGGAGCAGAAGGAATTTGATGGGAAGCATTTTTGTGTGCTGTGTGTAATTCTGAATGTGCTGTTAGTGTTTTGAGGCTTTGTACTTTGGATAAATTACCCAGTTACAGAAATTGTTTTGATAACTTAGCATGTCATCTGTTGCAGCAGTGTCACCTAGACTTAAGATTTAAAACAAGCAAACTACGCTGTGCCTCATGTCTACAGCCCCACAGACTGTAGAAGGACTTTTCATTTTCACAGACACCATTTCATCAAGTGGCACTGCTTGCTTTGAAAGCAGGAGCACAAAAGAAGTGGAAGGATATGGCTGATAAGGGGAGAAAATAAGACAGACTGAAATGATTTAAGAGTTCAGAAGATTTAGTTGAAAAGAAAACAGTGGAGTTATATTATGCATATAGAAAAATGTTTATACATACCACAGGCATAAAATGAGATTGATATTTTTCTGTCACAGTCTTTTTCTTTTTGTAATGACATTAAGGAAAAGGTAAAAACTAGTGTTTAAAATGTAAGACTGATAGTCAAGGAGTCTGTCCAGTATCTATTAAAATAGAATGGGAAATTATCAAACTGTTGTTCTGCTAATTTAAAGGAAAAAAGAAAAGTACACTTCTTCCCATTGAAGAACTTAATATGTAATTTTGAAATTGTTTCCCAAACTGTAAATAGCAAAGAACAAGTTGACCAAAACTGTCATCCTGTTGTAGGAGCTGGAAGTGGCCTTATTGTCATCTCTGCCAGTTTGTAATGAATCAAGTAATTCACTGGGGCATTTAAGTATGGCCTTGCATAAACTCACTTATTCTTGAAAACCTTAACCTGCATACGTACCAGTGCCCAGATAAGAAAATGAGTTCTCTTGTAGCTAAAACCATGTTGAAATTAGTTTATATTTTGTAGTAGGAAATTATTGTACGTCTCCCTAAATTGTAGGATTCTAGAAATAATTTTCTGTGCTATTAATCACAATATTGTTCTTAGTATAATAGAGTAGTATTAATTCTGTCTCATAGTTTCATCTCGTTTGTCTCTTTCCTTTTGCTTTAATCTAACATCAAATAGTAACAGCTATTTTGTGTTGCTAAACTCCATGGTATGTTACTGCCACTAAAATAAAGAAGGTATGTGTGTAGGAAGGAGGAGAGGGTGGTTCAAATGGTTCCCCTTGTATTCATACCTTTTTCTGTTGCTGTGCGTGTCTGGTTTATAGATGTCCATGTGTAAATACACACACACACACACACACACACACGTAGGAGTGAGCTGAGTGCTTCAAGCTGCTGCCCGAATCTCTTCTGGAATCTGCAAATACAAACTCAGTAATTGTTATAGGAGTTTTAGTACAAATTCAGTTTTCTTAATTAGAGTTTTTTTATTGGAAGTCATCTGTATGAGTGGGTTGATGGGATTCCCTTGTCTGCAGAAATAAGGCATACACATATGCTAAAGAGGTGAGTGAATTGCTCAGCTGTGCTTTGTTGCACTCAGATGCAGTTTTTTAATTGCCAGCCTTACAGATTGACTTTGGAATCTGAAAATCTGGATAAATCTTTGTTCATAATAGCTTTGCTGCAGGCCACATTATGCTTTCATTTACACCTGGGCAACTGTGTTCACCAGCTGGCAGTGAGCGGGAGCTGGAAAAGGCTGGGTATGGACAAAGTGTTTTTGATAATAAATCAGTAAGAAGCAATAAGCCTAAACCCTTTGTGGTGTTTTATGGTTTCTTCCAGAGCATAGCCACATTGCTCAGTGGTTCAGCTGCACTTGTTTTTTTCCTCATCTTGTTTGACATCAGTGGCATCCTGTGCAGATGGTGGTCATAAAACCACGAGTGGGGAGCACAAAGCATGAGGACAGAAGGACCAAGCATGAAGCTGGGAAGTGTGTGAGAGAAGAGAGCTGGGGTAAAAGCTACACTAGTTACTTCCTTCTGTCCTTCCCTTTGTGTCTGAATTCATTGGAACGGCAAGCAGGCACCATTAGGGAAGAGTTATCATTTGTAGTTTGAAAGGTCCAGAGAAAACATGTTAGCTAGATCTGGTGAGCTGGAGGAGGACAAGGAAGAAGCCATCAGCGGTATGCTGCTGCAGGCAGCATTCTCCAAATGTGTTAAGCAGTGCTGTTAGAAATAGGATGATGGATGGATAGAGAATGGCAGCAGGTTCCACCACAGCTACCACCCCCCCATTCATATGGTCAGGTCAGAGAAGGCAGCTCAGAGAGGGTTCCTCTTGTCCATGAATCCAGTAGGACCAAGTACTGGAAAGTTTTGCCCGATAATGATGACCTGGAGGTGAAGAAAAAGTGAGCAAAACCTAAGTTAGCTGTAAGATTCTAGTAAATCCATGTGAAATTATGGTCCAACATTATGGTTGGACTTGATGAGCGTGTCCAGAGAAGAGCAATGAAGTTGGTGAGGAGGCCGGAGAACAAGTCTTGCAAGGAGCCGCTGAGGGAACTGGAGTTGTTTAGCCTGGAGAAGAGAAGACTGAGGGGAGACTTTATTGCTCTCTACAACTACCTGAAATGAGGTTGTAGAGAGGAGGAAGGAGCTGGCCTCTTCTCCCAAGTGACAGGGGACAGGACAAGGGGGAATGGCCTCAAGCTCTGCCAGGGGAGGTTCAGGCTGAACAACAGAAAAAAAAATGTCATGGAAAGGGTCATTGCACACTGGAACAGGCTGTCCAGGGACGTGGTTGAGTCACCATCCTTGGAGGTATTTAAAAGATGGGTGGATGAGGTACTGAGGGACATGGTTTAGCGGCTGATAGGAATAGCTGGACTCAATGATCCTGGGGGTCTTGTCTGACCTAGTGATTCTGTGTGCGATGATCTTGGGGGTCTTTTCCAAACTAGTGATTCTGTGAAATTCCAGGTTTTTTATTTGTGCGTTTAATGATTTTCATCATGTTGGATCCCCCCCCACCCAGGAACAGGGTAAGACACTTCACTGGCAAAGCACTTCTCCCTTCCCATCAGCGAGTGCTTCAGAGGCTTTGGATGTGATAACACATCACATACAGTGGCTGCAGGAATGCATAGTGTGGAAGTCATTTTCCACCCTCTGTTTCTCACAGAATGACCAGCCTGTTTGTAAGACAACATACCAGGACTGCCAATTATAGGTATGGGCACAGCAGTATAAAATTTCAGACAGAGCTTTGTGAGGTTTTCGTGATGGTAACAGTGGCATGGGTTGAGGAGTGCTGAGCAAGGGTGAGTAAAGGTAGCCCCATTGTGCTCTCCCTGTGATATGAGAGTGTGTTTGTGCTCAAGAGGAATACTTAAAAATGTCTTTAGAAAGTATCAGCTGTGTTTGCAGACCAGGAATGAGGACAAATCCGAAATTCAGTATGAAAATAATACAGATTGTTTCCAGCACCCATTTTCTTCTGATAAAAATTATGATGCTTAAGGCAAAGTTCACTTTCAAGAAATGGAAAATATAAATGGTACTAAACTAATGATCACATTCATTATATAAAGTCTAATTCCAACTTCATTGCTTCAAATTTATTCCCATTCTGTTAATATCAAAACTAGAGTAACAAAGTGATGAGTCAGTCTGTTTGCAGATCTTGCCTGGAGATCATGAGCTTGTATACAATTGCATTGAAATTTAAATGACATGCTGCTGCCATTTTTTCGCTTGGTTTGAGGAAATCTGCATGTGTCAGTGCCTCCAGCAAATTTAAATTGAAGCAGTTGAAAAAAATTCGTGTGACAATGATATGAGGAGTGCAGTCAAATATTTATTGTCTGAAACAGCTCAGTACAATTTGTATTAATTTCAGGCAGAGAGTCATCAACTCTGTTGCCCTGTCAATATGGTGAAACTGGAGAAAGCTGCAGTGTGGTGCAAAGGTGTTTTGAATCAATTTAATTGATAACGAGAGTAAATAACTTTATTATTTAGTGTAATACTAAACACCCATACAGAAAACTACTGTGTCAGGTTCCAGATGAGAATGTTCGAGTTCTGAGCAGTGGAAATCTTGAATGAGCATGTGCTGGTTAATTATGGTAGTGTTTAGAGGTTCTTGTAAGGCTCTCATGTGCTGGGCACAGAGCAAGAAATGATGGGAGGGTGTGCCTTATCATCCCATACAATGAAGAGATAAAACAGGCTACAGGAGGAGGACAGTCAGGAAACCAAGCACCCCCTGGTTCAGCGTGTAGTTCTGACATTTTGTCTTCTGCGTGCACCTCATTCATTCTCTCTCTCTTTCTCTGACTCTCTCGCAAAAAAAAGAAAGTATACTTGATTAGCTTTACTCAAAATAAATGTACCTGAGAATGGCTGTGACAACTTAGTTTTGAACTTTAGAATATTTTAATCAGTATGATTAGGTTTCCCACCAAGAAATCTCATCATCTGCTGGAATATTATTAAGGCAGAAATGTGCCATTGAATTGAGGGATAGGAAATGTTTTGCCTAAAATCTCTTTCTGATCCCCCCGTTCCCCAAATGGTAAAGTCGTGTTCACAGCCATAGAGGTCGATATAGATGTGTACTTGTGCATTTGCCCATTGCTGAAGCACGTTTCATGAAAAGCAGAAGCGCAGGCTCCATCCTGTTGCAGCCATTGCGTTGTGTATTGTGAACTCCTGTTGCAATAGTTGGATGCTGAAACCTGAACTTCGCTTCAACTTTCTCAGTTATTACTTTGCGTTTAAATCTCTCTGTAACCCCTGAACAGCATTGTCTTTGAACTCCAGGGCTTAGTCAAATTCTCATCCAAGCTTTCATCTTCTCTCACCTTGATGTATTTTAACTTCCCTCTTTATGGACTGGCACGCAAGCTGAATTTAGTGGTAATAAATGTACTTATAGGAGGAAAAGCTGTAAAATGTACATTAGAGATTAATCTAAGTCAAATCCTCATTCCCAACAGATTAAACTTGGGGAAGTTTGAGTTGGGAGGAGCTACAAACAGTTGTACTTAGCCTCATATTCTAACATCGAGCACTTCATTTATTTTGGTTTTGTTGTTGGTTTTAAACGAGTGTGAATTTATGGGAGTGTCTTTTCCACTACAGAGCATTTAGATCATCACCGAAACAACTGTTTCTGTTTACCTTCATTCTGTGTTCAAGAACAAAGGGAAGAGCTGTTTTGTAAAAGTGTTTGAGGAGAGAAGAATTAAAAAATAAATCAAGACCAGAAACCAAATCTTTCCAGGTCATCCTTCCTATTTGCATTTTGCTGGTGCACACAAGGAATGAAATGAAACATGCACTTCCTTTTTTTGAGGAGGGAAGTGGCCACTGCTGTCACTCGCACTTTCTGGCAGCACGCAAATCTACCAGGCTGTAACAAGAACTGATTATGAGCTGGTCAAAAGAAATTGTTATTATCTGGCTCTGGTTTGCAGCTTCCGAATTACATAAAGCAGTACAATTTAGGTATCTGTACAATGGAGAAACACCACGGTAAAATGTTTTCAAATATAAATCACACCTGGAAATGGAATTATTATAAAATATAGGTATGTGTAAATTAGCTTGTGTAATTCAGAAAATGAAGAGTTTCAGAAAAGCTTCCATGGTGAAGTTTGCTTGTATATTTGCCCTGGGCCAGACTTTGCATTGCTCCTGTTCCACATATTGAATGTTCTTGATCTGGAGCCCTTTTTAGGTGGATCATAAGTCCACCTGGAGGATAAGAACGGTGGAGCACATTGAACCTGGCAGAAGAAGGTTTCTACCTGTATATGACTCTATTTACAGCCTTTCTAAAAAACGTATGCAGCCAAATTACTTATAGGAAAAACACTCCTATAACAAATAGGGTTCAGAAAAAGTGTTTAGGCATATGCATAATTCTGCTACATTGACATCTTTAACAATGCATTTTAAGCCTGTGTGGAATTTGGGCATGTGCTGTGGTGCTTATGAGTTGTAAGTCTTGTGTCTTCTTCATAGAAGATTGCTAACGCTGGAATGCAAACGAAGAAACTGCAGAGACGCTTACTTGTGCTCAAATGACAGATTTTTTTTTTTTTTATCAAATCTTTAACAGGAGGCCACTGGCTTTTGGGATTGTTTTGGTTTGTTTTCATTTGGTTCTGCTTTTCAACTCTTTTCCTCTCAAGAAAGCACAGCTGGATAGCATTAATGGAAAACAAATGATGCTGCAGAATATCTGCTTGTTCAGTGCTGCTTTCTCAGCTTAATTCTGCGAAATGATGCCTGATTGCAGTTACAGTTTTAAACCGTAACTGCATTTAACATTTAAAAGCCGAAGGTGTCTGTAAAACAGCCCCCACTTCCCAGCTCAGGACATGCAGGCAAGGAGGGAGGGAGGGAGGGAGGTTTACCCCTGAGTCCTGCCTCTAGTCAAGCTTTCTTGCCTCCCTTTCTCTACCTAACATATTTCATTTCCAATACTAAATTTTTGTGGGATGTGGGTTACCTCATATATGGGAGATGTTTGCATTATTTTGGTGTTATTACATCCCCACACTGACTGCTGACGCTAAGGCAATGTGCTGATGTGGTACTAGGTGAGGTTTTATTTGTCCTAGTAGACAACTGCTGGAGACGGCAGCTCTTTATCAGCTTTGACTGATAACACAAAATCTCTCCCATCTGCCACGCCTTCTGCTTTGAAGAAGCAAGCGTGATCTCTGCCAGCTGTATATGAAGGGGCTGCATAGGCGGGAGAGTGATGTAGGAGGAGGATGTGGGTGTGCTTTGCCTGCCATAACAGCATCTGTTGGCAGGAGGAGAGGTCAGGGCTTTGTGGTGTGTGACCTGCAAAGTCAGTGTGACTTTGGTGATGATCTACCAGAGCCTGGAGCTCTCAGATGGGTACATGTGGAAGTTAGGGAAAAATGACAGTGCTCTTTTGAAGCACCACTGTGTTCCCTTTTGAATTACAGAATACTAAGAGCGGTGATTCCTCTGGACCTCCTGAGCTGTAATTAAAATATGATGTTCTACAGTGCTTCGTTGAGATAGTTTGCTGGGTTGGGCTGCAGAGCTGAAGGACATCTGTGGGAAAAATAGACAAGTGATTTCTTTTATCCTGTTATCCTTAGACTGAATTTTCATTACTGTTAAGAGATTTATTAGTGTCTTTTATGACTGGTCATAGCCTGTGTTCTTTAATATATTATTTGCAATTTCCTTTCTCTAGATTGTGCCGTTTAAGCAACACAACACAAATTTTCCATCAGATGCATCAGGGAAGCCATAAATATGCCACAGGGGGTGTACTTATATACTGTGTTATGTGGGGGCAAGAATTTGGCCTGTACTGTGTAAAATTAAAACAGTAATTAAGCTTTGGTAGAAAGGTTGGAAGGAAAACCATTGCCTTAAATATATTTTAGTTTTTATTGTATGTGATAAGTAAGTGGTAGTCAGACATTTCTGTATACTCTTATTCACCCTAATGGAAACACCCAGGCCACGTTACCCTTTAGCAGGTGTTCCAGTACCTGGAGGAAGGGGTAAAATTCAAGAAAAAGGATTAAGGAAAAACATGCTGTTATCTGGATTGTGGCAGGCGCTGGGGTGCCCTCCTGGGGACAAGGATTGTCCATAGGAACATACAGGCATCAGGTAGCAGAGCAGTGCCAAACCATGACGGTTTTAAGGCCGAAAAAAGCAAAATGTAAGATAACTTGGTATCTTAGGTAGATCTTTTTAAAATTCTTAGTTTTTACTGACAGATAATACTCACAAAACATTCCTTTTTTTTTTTCTCAACCAGCTTTAGGTTTGCTTTGATTGTGGGTTCTTTTTTTGTTTTCTTCCAGACAACTGATTTTATAAAATGAGATAAAAGTATGTGCTTGATAGATTAATGAAAGCCTTGAATCTTGGGTGCTGTTACAGCTTTAAAAAATCCTTTAAAGGATTAAGGATACTTAAACAAGTATTGTCATTTGGCAAATAACTGTTCTGTGCTGAAAGCTGCTCTTTTGTAGGAGCCTTTTGTAACATTGCAGTTAATAACATTTAGTGTTATTGGATGCTGAATGACTTTATCTCAACTCTAAAGGCTGTTTACAAAGATGAGGCAGTCTTGCTGGAGTGCCAGATTGTTAAATATCTACAGGTTGCCAAAACTAATGAACTTTACAGCTGTAATGATGTGCAAATTGCTATCACAGATGCATATTTATTGGAGAAGCACTCAAAAGCACACGGTTGTTTCTAGTTCTGAAGTTTCTTTGCCTTTGCCCCTAAACCGTCAGTGATACCATTAGACCGAATATATCTAGATATATAAAACCAGCCATTTTGTCTTATTAATAGCTACATTGCTGCTAAATAGCTATTTTAAATTAATTTCATGTATTGAATAGCTATTTAAGCTATTTTTATGCTCTTAGCTATTTTGTTAAAGAGCTCTTTAAGCTATTTTGTACGCCACTTGGTGAAATGCAGCTCCACGTGAGAGCGAGCAGTTGATGTTGGCCCTTACCCCAGCTCCCAGGTTTTCCAGTAGAGGCATGCATGGAATTTAGGGAGAGGAATATTAGTGATGGAGCATCCTGTACTGTGGCCCATGGTGGATCTGTTGCTGATACAATTCTGAGGAGGAGCGGAAGCCAAGCTCTATGTCTTGGCTGGTTTGGGTTTTTTTTTCTAGTCCTTCTTAGAAACTATAGCGATAAAATTGGAGGACACAGGTATTAAACTCTGACACATAAGTTAAGGAGTATTTTTCACTATTTTTTTTTCCTCTTGAAAATAGCTTTCAGTAATGTGGCAGCTATGAGGCGATACCTTGGGATGAAGAGGTTTCATAGTAAACTTTTAAATGAGAAGATAATTCCTTCAAGTCTGTTCAGGAAGGCAGTGGGGGTTGGCCTCTTACCCACCAAGCTGTGGCTGCGCTTTCTCTCCAAGTTCTGCTGGAGCCTGAGAGGAAGCACTGGGTTTCCTGTGCAAAGCTTGCTCCTGTGCCCTGGAGTGTCTCACTTCAAATTTTTTAGCCTGATTGGGAATTTAATACAAAGAACCATTCTTGTGAATCATGTTTTCTTTACAATTTTGCTTTCCAGCTCAGCAATTCATTCCCCCTTTTTCTAATGGCAAGAACATGCCTGGAGTTCACATAACTTCAGCAAAATGGCTGGTTCTTGGCCTTCTGGGGGCTTGAATGTGCAAGTCCCATTCCGGTTTAGATTATTCTAAAAATACAACACTCTCAATGCATATTAGAGGTATACCAGGTGGTGAGATGTTCTGAGAGTTGGTTAATATCCCTGGATGTAAAAGTTTTTCAAAGGTAAATATTTACTGTTCTGAAATAAAGACCTTTTCAGCAGCCGCACTTAAAGCAAACCACATAACTTCAGAATATTCCTCTTCCCAACTCTTGCATTATTAGAATGTTCCATTCTCAGAATTGTTTGTAAGATCCCAAATGGATACGGCATTTTGGAAACTGGAACGTGCTGTTGAGTTCTTTGGATCCATGAAGTCTGTGACTATGTGTTAGGTGGTGCATGACAATGTGTACTTGGGATGGTCAGATTTTTCCTTTCTGATAGGGTCGTGTTACTTTATTTCTGACTGACTTTCCCTGAAAAGCTGAAGAAGTTTTGGCATTTGTGTGTGTGTCAGAGGCAGTTCAGCCATTACAGCAGATGATGATCAACCTCTTTGCAGCGGTCCATTTCCTCACCGGCATGCTGTGCTCTGTTAACATCATCCCAATTACCTCTCCCTGAGTCCAGTGCAGGAACTGCCTTGCAACTGTTGAATCATCATAGCTGCAAGGTGGGCACAGCAGAGCCTGGGCTTGGCATCCAGCGTGAATGCCAGATATTGACAGCCAGGCTACATGCCACAGCTTGGCAGCCGATGAGTGTTTGAGCATCACTGAATTACCACTTGCTTCTGTCTCGATTGCAGGGCAGCGTCTCTCCAGGTTCCTAGGGAGGTGACACCTGGTGGGGCATCCAGTGGCACCCGTCTGGTCTGTTTGTTGGAAGAGGCTGCATAACTGAGTCTGTCTTCTCAACTTCAGAGCAAGGTGCTGCTGAGGAATGCACCCAGATAGTGGAGCTGAAAAGCACTCCTAGCTGAAAAGCACTCCTGGATAGCACAGGATCAAAGCTCCTCGCAATCCTTACATGAGCTTTCTTCTGCCCATTCCCCATATTAACAACAGTGCTTCCCCTGGGACTCACAGAGTTTGCAGAGCCTTAATTTGTGGTTCTTAAAACCCAAACTATTTTCCAAATCACCCTCCTTTGTAAAATACATAGTAAAAACGTGAGATGTGATGAATGGGAGAGTGCTTGCTTTAAGGGACATAGCAAATGTTTAATAACAGTTCCATGAGTTAGGCTGACTGAAAATTGTCGTTAATTTTAAACAGTTTTACGTTTATCCCATAAAGAATTTTGAAACTCAAAATGATTTATTTTCCTGCATTTAATTTTTTTATTATTTAGGACTATTCACAGCTGCAAAAAAGTTTTTACTTAGAATACTATTATTGCAATTTTTCCTCAGGTTCTTACAACCAGCACCCCAGAAAACATAATGTTTATTTAGTATTGTAAGACAGACCAGTTCTAATTTTCTGTAGGCTTGAAGTGCTCTTGGATAGAAAGAAGAATAAAAAGAGTATAGTTACATTTTCAGGTGGCAAAACTACATTCGGCATGTGTAGTTTAGCAGCAGTTGCAAACACTGGGGACATTTTCTTTAGCATTTGAATATTCCTTGTAGAAGCGATACAGGAGACATTCATTTAGCATTTCAGTCTTGAAAAATATTTAAACTTTTTCTCAAATTGTGTTTCGGAGTTTAGGATTAACTCTGTGCCTAGCTGCACAGATGGCTACGTTTTACATATTCCTTTGTCTAGGGGAAAAAAAGAGACCACGTGGTCAGTTAATGGCTTTAAACACTCGTAGTCTTTATTTTACATCTTCTTAATGGCACCTCAGAGACTCTGGGAAGATACTCAGAAAATTATTGTTTATGGTTAAGACTTGTAGAGATGCTGTATTCTGTGTCCTGGAACTCATGAGCTATTTTTGTTTCTACCTATTAATCGTGGTTAATGAATTTTACAGCTTCATCCCTTAAGATTAAATGTTTCTAATTGTAGCATGTGAAAATAAAAGATAAAATCACTGGTGTTTAGAAAATGTTACTTTGTTACTGGAATGTGAGTGCTCTTTTTTAAATCTTATAATAGGCAAAATTATAGATGAAGTGGATTTTAAGAGTAGACTCCATAGCCGAGTCCCTGAATGGGTTATAAAGTTGCCCAAGCTTTTTAGTCTCTCAGTGTACAACAGAATGCTTTCTAAGCTTTTTCCCTAGACACTTCAGGAAAAGCCGTAGTGAACTGTGGACTACACAAATCGAATGTGATGCTGGGGTAAATGATGGAAAATCCATTAACTCTGTAGTGTGTCACTAGAGCAGACAATTATGTCATATAAAACCAATCCTTAAATTGGATACTTTGTGCTTTGTAATGATTTTTTTTCTAGTAGGTTTTAAAATAATGTCAGGTAGAGTACTGGTAGGTTAACATTGTTTGTGTCAGTCTGCGTGTGGTACATAGAAGAACTGATAAAACCTCTCAGTTCTATACAATGTTGAGCACTTATAAGTTTATAGAAGGTTATCATTATAATATAGGCTCAACATTTTTTTTTCTCCATTTGAAAGTGCTAGTGAGGTTTTAAAAGCTGCTACTATTTTATCAAGTAAAGAGGAATAATTCCATGTAGTCTTCTGAGCCTTTTTCAACCAATATGTGCCACCAAACCCATCTGGTTAAAGTTGTTGCAGTTTCTGCTGCAGGAGGGATTCCATTGCAAACTCTGCAGTCACAAAGGTGGTTCAGACTACTATTGAATGGAAATGCTGAGATTTTCCCCGCACTTCTTTGAGTCTTGCAGGCCAGAATGGGATACGGGGGTGAGGTGGTTTGAGGTGCTGCAGATCACTAGGTTTGAGTCTCCAATCTTAAATGCAATGGGCCAGACATTTCTAACAGATACTTAGTTAACTTCTGTTGAATTAAACTAAGAGCACCTATGGGTGGTGTTCGTGTATCTACGTTTGAGAACACACTCCCTGCCTTCTAGTCAGCTGAATTCTCCTCCCCTAATTTATTAATGCAGGAAGAGGTTAAATTCCCTTTAGATTTCTGAGGGTGTTTAGTTTTTTGCTTCCAATGAACTTCCTAAAAAAGAAAGACTAAAAGAGTGTTGCAAGAAAAGCAGCGTCTGCTAGAAGTTTGATAAACCTTCAGTGCTGTTTCTAGTTTCTAATATGCAGAAGGAACTGGTATGTAGAGGTCAGAAGTTGCCACGTTAACACAACATGACAAATGTTGTGCTAAACACAGAGTAGAAGCTACTTGTCTCATTAGAAATTTGGAAATGTAATTTCTTCTTATGCTGCAACTTGGTAAGCCTGAAGAGTCGCTTTGGATTATTATTTTAAGCCTGACAGATAAAGAAGCTCAGTTTGAAACTTTGTAGTTGCTTATTGTGGGTGAAATGAAGAGAATTTTGTCTTTGTTTCTATCGACTATCTTAATTCCCTCGTGGTTGTCAGGTTTTTCACGATACCATTGCTATCTTTATGATTGTTGAATGCAATACAGAATCTATGTTGATAAATAAAACATTGCCTGTAAATGGAAAAATTAACTCTTAATTTTCTTTCTTTCTTTCTTTTTTTTTTTTTTTTTTTTTTTCCTTCCCAGCGGAACCCCTGCCTTTAATGGACCTGTGCCGAAGATCAATTCGTTTTGCTCTTGGTAGAGACCGCCTGCATGACATAGAAATTCTACCTTTGCCTCTGTCTCTGAAAAATTATTTACAGTACCAATAAGACGTCTAGAACCCTCTGGCCTCACAGTGGACTACATCAATGCAAATGGCAGAAAATTGTTTACAGCAAAATAGAAATCTTCATGATGGACACTGAAGTGTTATTTAATTTTTAATATATATTTTTTCTGACCCAGTGAAAGCAGATCACTGTGAGGGACTATTAAAGAATGTGAAAACGTTGATTTGATCAGGATTTGTGCATTATCTGTTGCCTGTTGTGTTTACAGTCCTGAAGGCCGTTATTCTCGTTTCTCATATATGGGTTTATCTTCGTTGCCTCTGGTAAATGCCAATAGAAACTCTGACCTGCAGGATCTGCTGTCATGCCGGACAGAGCGTTCTTCAATAATGTGATTTTTGGTTTTGCTTTCTTTCTCTCTCCTACACCTCACCCCAACAGCTAAAAACAAATTATCAAAGGAAAAATCTTGACAGCAAATAGTGAAACACGTTTAAACCTTGCCTTTGGTATCCAGAGTTGTTGAGAGCTTTGAGTATTCAGCCCTCAGTGTAATCAGGCCTGTAATATCTAAAAGTTCTCACATTTAAACGAAACAGATTATTGTCTAGAGGAGAAAACTGGTACGTATGTCAGAAAAATCAGGTTTTGGATGTGGTAACAGTGAGGTGCAGTCCATTGTTTTCAAGACCAAATCTAGTCCCTCCAAAGTTCTGCGGTTTATAACAAAGTGTTCACTATCCCAAGAGTTTAGGATATTTGTATTTTAGAAAGCTTGTCACTTTTTTTATTTGAACAAATTTATAATTTTTATGTGGTATGAACTCTTAAGTACTTGGTTCTCTTTTAAATGTATGTGTGGTTATAATGTTTATTTATCTGTTTAGAGTCTGTGGAGTTCCCATTTAACTGTTTCCCATCTTGGGATGACTGATTTTGGTTCTTTCCCCGGCTCTACCTGAAATGTATTAATTTTTCAGGCTCATCCCGTGTTTTAAGATGCTGCTTTCTATTCGCATTTCTTACATGTGTCAAGTTAATCGGCCTGATCAGTTATCTAGTTTTTAAACTGGAAGTTGTTGTTATGGCAGGATGTCAGATGTTTGGACTGAGCTGCTTTCAGCATATTTTAATGTGAATTTACTGATGAATGAGGAGAAAATTTCTAATAAAGTCTACTGTCCAAAATAAAACTCTTGTCTCCTTTGTTGAAGTGCTAAATAACATAACACTGCTTACAGCACTGAAGTTCTCCTGCAGCTTTACAAATGTTACTGTTCAGCACTTCTTTGGCATTGGTACTTTGGCTTCACATGTGAGAAACATGGCAGGCAGTGTCGTCCTGCTCCTTATTTATCCCATTTGCTCTCAATATAGCTGTACTTTTGCTTTTAACACAATTCTGGCCAGTTTCATCTAAACCAAACCTCAGTTTTGTGCAAAGCTGCACTTTGAGACTCTTTGCTTTGGAGTTAGATTGAAGCTTGATCGCTGTGCACTGATGATAAAGGCAAACCTACTGAGCTGCAGATGGTGGCGCTTCTCTTGATCACCCCATGGGACAGGATTACAGTTGCAACTGAAAGAGAGAAACGTGAGATAAACAAGATACAACACCATGAGCAAGAGTGGAAGCAACAAAGGCAAGGTAACAGAAGGATGTCAAAAATTAAATAACAAACAACTGCTCCTCTGGGCCTAACTGTGTAAGTTGATGTTTGCTTCAGCATCGACTTCTTTGGGACTTGCTTTCACATAAGACAAGTGGTGCATACTGTATTCCTTACCTTAGTCTTGCAAATGGGAAGAAATGACAGCTGTGATCTGTATTGCTTACTTTCCCCATTTGCTTTGTGTAATTTAAACCTTTTCTCTCAACAGGTATATAGGAAGGAGGAGATATATGGATATATTAACTCAGTCAAAAGGAAAGACGTAGCTGTGTCAAGTGGTCTTTCATAAGCAAGGTAAGAAGCTGTTCAGGAATGGCATGGTAATCCCAATAGACCTTCATTTTTCTACCACTGAAGTCCATTTTAGGTAAGCATTTCCTGAAAGTAGTGTTTTACTGTTTGTAAGTAGATTTCATGTTCTTATGAATAACTGCAGTGACACAACTGTTCAGTGTTGTCCTCTCTGTCCTTTCACTTAACCCAGGTTGACAGCTTTTTAATGTGACAGTAAAGTGGGAACTAATATCATGAGAAAAATTAATGATGCCTCTGTATGTTGATTACCCTATTTATTTTACAGTTGGATTGGAATTTCAGTTGGTGTCCCTTGTATGATGATTCCTCTAAACCAAATGCCCTTGTTTTAACTTTGCAATGTTTTTCTAACACTTAGCTATATTCCAGGAATGATAGATTTATTCTTTCACTGTTCCCTGTTTGCATGTTCTGATGCTGTGAATGGTAGATACATCCTGTCATTTTCTCTGCATTGCCGTTCTTTATCCTTCTACAGCTCTTGTAAGGGAGGGGATGTGATTTATCTGCCTAGAGTTGCTGTTTTTCTGGTTAGGATTTGCAAGTGCAGTAACCTCAGTGACGGTTTGGACCACTGTTAGCTTTTAGACTTAGTAAAGCTGTGCTTTATAGCCCCTTAACTTGGGGTCAGATTTGAGAAGCCGTTGTCGTTTGGTATAGCAGCTGTCACACACGCATCCCTACTACTAGACCGGCAAAGTCAGTGCTATGAAGGTTTTATTTCTGCTTCAGATTGGACCGAGGGAGATGCATTGAAATGTCTGCGTTCTCATCCAGACATAATGTAATACAATTTCTAGGGGAATTGTCTTATTTTAGACTTCACGTGTAGTCTTTCTGGTGTTCAAGTTTTTGTCTCAACAGATTGACTGAAAGTGTTCATGTTGAGCTAGGCTCTAACTTTGCAAGTTTCTCTGTTTTCACTGGGAAAAAAACTGTTACAGAGGCAGATACATACAAATCATTTGGGTGTTTCTGATAGTTATAAAAGAGCAGCAAGCCAGAAATGCTATAAAATTTCCTTCTCATCTCCCTTACAGTTGATATGGTTAAACTATAACCATATGTTCTCATGTTAGTCAGTGGCAATCACTATGCAGCAAGCTTTGTATCAGATCCAGCAGTACTCGTTCAGGTGCAATTCCCACTGACATCAGCGGGAGATGTGCCTGAGTCAGCACTGCTGCGTTTGGTTCCCATGTGCAGATCCCCAAACATTTCCAATACATTGTATTGAGCGATACTTTATTATATGTAAGCAATGTCAAGCAGATGGTTTCTGCAGCAGTTTTTCTAATTTGGCAAAACATGCTGGCAGTTGGACTTAGGTAAATGTGGGAACATTGAACAAAAAAATGCGTCTAGTCGAGGCTAAGAGAAATATTCAAAGGGGAAGCTAGACTTTTTGGCTCCTTGATGATTTTCAAAAGCTTTTTAGTTTATAAACCTTTAAAATCTCACAGTGATTTTTATTCTGTGTACCTTAAGGCATGTATGATCTTCAGCTGTTCCTGTTTATCTCAGAAAGAATGTCTGGTGTCATGAGTAGAAATCCTTTGTTTCCGTGATTTAAAGAGTCACCCAGAAAAGGTCCTTCCTCCCTGAGAAGCATTCTCTGTAGATACAGAGCCATGAAAAATATACAACATATCAGCCTGAGTGCCTCCCCCTACTTTTTTTTTTTTTGTCTCTTGAGGTTGCAGCTGTTCCTTCAGGGAAGAACTCAGTGTGTTCTGCAGGCACTGTCTAAAAGAAAAATGTTTAAAGCACCTGCTACGAAGCAGAACACCCAAGGTATATTGAAGCAAATTAGAACGTGCTATGGTAGGGGCAGAGATTAAAGGACCAGATTGCTAGAGAACAGCAATTCCCTAAGTGTTTACCTTTTCTTGTTTTTCAGCCCTGTTGGGAAGTACAAGTAAATTCAGGAGAAAGGTAAAAAAGAAAAGTCATTCACGCTTCCACTGCCACCAGGTGCTTAGTGTGGATGTCCAAAGTTTAAGCATAGGATCTTTTTCCCAACCGAATTGCTATTGCACAGCCTTAGCATGTGAAAGCTCTACCACTGACTGCATATGCTTTAGAACTAGCACCCTACCCACATATTGTAGCACCCTGTTCCATATATTGTCCTTTTCGAACTTAATGAGTTAACTTCTAGGCAAGGAGCATAGCTGCTCTGTCATTATTGCTTTGAGTGCAGTAACATCTGGAGGTACCCAAACTTCCATACCAGCCAAGGAGAAGCCTGGCAGAAGCGAGCTCATTATGGGGCCATTTGTTTGTGCCAAGCAGCAGTGAGACAGCAGTATCAGCATATCTGAAGTGATTAATAAATGGTTGAGCTGAAAATCATGTTTAAGATAGGTATCAGGATCAGATACTTCCAGTTTCATTTGTGTCGCTGTGAAAATATGTAACATAGTCTCTAATCTCTCCAGGTGACAGCAGGTATACAAGTAGAGTTGTTATGTTTGTAATAACTTTAACATGTTAGCAGGTACTTGAGTTGAGACAGCTGTGGTCTTGGATTTTAATGTATTGTTTCTCTGGCTTTTGCAGGCTACAACACCAAAGGCGAGTGTCTTGTAACTGCTCAGGAAAAGGCAACAAAGCATAGATATGAGTTGATGTTTCTGACAGTCCTCATATACAACGAGTTCTACTGACTTTCAGATACCAGTCACCATCCTGTCCCCACAGAGGCATTTAGTTGAAGTCAGCATCTGTTCAGTTCCCTCCATAGTTATTTGTTTTGTAAAGAGAAAAGAGGTATTAAATAATGATATTGAACATGCAAGCTCCATTTGAAAATTCAATCTTCTAATGAATAAAATATTCAAATTACACTTAAGACTTTATTAACAGAGACAGAAATAAGTGCAGCACACGTGCCTGGGAAACTGGTGCAGGTTTTTAATGGCAGAATGCTTCAGCCTTTTTTCCTTTTCACTAAGAAAATCATTTCAACAAGTGCATAGCTTGTTGTGGAGCAAAGTGTGAACAGCTCTAAGGCATGGGGCCACAATGTCAATATATTCATTTGGAAGTGACTTCTCGGGCACAGTAAAAGTGCCTGAAGCATTGTCTTGGGGACAGCAGTTTTATGTTATTTATAGATAAATTTTAGCAGCACGTCATTCTTGGGAATTCATGGGATATGAATCCTCTTGAGCCAATTAGTATTCTGCCAGAGCTTCTGTGGAGATGGAACAAACAAAAACCAAACTCCTCCACAAATTAAACTACTTGGGTAAACATAGCCTGGCATTAGGTGCTGCTGTTATTAAAATATTTCCCAAATCCTACCATCTATAAATAAATCTCCCTTGGAAAAAGCCCTCTCAAAAAGGAGAGGATATTTTAAGTATTACATTGACCTCCAGAAGATCTAAGTTGAAACTGGGGTTGAGCCAGAAACTCTTATCAGCTTGATGATTTGCTGTTACGGGTTTGACTGGTTTTTTTCATCATTTTCCTGTGTACATCCAAGATAGCAGTAATTTTTCTTCCCTATTTTATACTTAGTGCCTCTGTAGGTTCTAATTCTATTGTAGGACTGTTGTTTTATAGCTCTAATTACTGCTGTGATGCTGCTGTAATGCAGGTACACATTGTGGAGAACATCTCCGCTTGCACTTGGTCACTGGTACCAGAAAGCTCAAATGCGTTCATTTATTTATGGCTAGCACAATAGAATAAGGACTTCTCTTTCCATGACAATTATTATGTAGCAGCATACTCATTGCTAGTCTGAAATAACTCATTTCTTTCCTCACCATCCTGACTGGGGAGAGTATATTTACTCCTGAACTTAATAGTTCATGACTCCAAGAGCCTACTCAAAAGCATGTTGAGACACGATGTTAGTGGCTTTCTGTTGAGCTGACATTATTTGTTCTTAATTTAATAACTGTCCATTTATTATGTCCAGTGCCCCTGAATGGTCTCATTCTGCACCTGTACGCAAATACACAAGAGACCACTGCTAGTTTACAGTCTGCAGCTAGCATGCCTTACATCTTGTACTCCTTGTTTTCCTATTATTGGCCCTCCTATTGGGAACTCAATCTGGGAAAATCATGTGGGTGCATTAACTTTCAGAGAGCTTAGTTTAATGTTTCTTCTCAGAAGGATCAGCACTATTTCCAGTAAGAATTTGTTGTACATCAACGTTCTTTGAGCTGTCACAGGAGTACTTCAGAAGATTGGAATAAATATTAATTACAATAATAGAGCTGCTCATTGTTGAGGTTAAAAACTCCACACTTTAGTTCCTCTTACATCTTTTAAGTCCTCCCTGCTACATAATGTTATGCAGAACTTCACTATCAATGATGACTCTGCAATAAAAATAAAATAAATAAGTCTGTAGCTGTAATTCGGAAACTTCCTTCTAACTTTCATTATCTGGACATGTGCAACTCATTGAGCATAAGGAGGTGATCCGAATAATTTTGAAGTACCAGCATCTTGGATAAGGGAACTTTTTGACTTGAAAACAGGAAGAACGCGTTAGATCATGCCCTCTGTTTATTTCCTTGATTTTTAATTAAGGCTTCATTGTTTTGTTTGCTCTCTGGTTTTGGAATTTACTTGTAGATGCTTTCTTTTGTGAGTTTCCTTAGAGAACCTATGTGTTTTTGTTGTCTTGTTGTAATTAAGGAATACAGAGGGAGGAGTGATGTCTTTTATGAGACCAACTGGTTGAAATGAAAAAGACACATTTTCAAACACAGATTTTCTTTGTCTCCACTGAAATACAAATGTCAGTTTTCAAAGTTAGATTCAGATTAAGAACTGGTTTAAACTTTTTCTGCTACACAGAAATTTTAGAGGCAATAAATGTATTGGTTCTGTGCTCGTAATATTATTTTTCATTCCTGAACCACCAGCAATATCTCTGTTTCCTGACAAACCTGCCTTTCCCCTCTGTAAGAAGAACTAATAACTTAACTGAGTTTCTTCTTTTTAATATTCTTCCCCCTCCGTACTTGTGGGTACAAACTACTTTGATGATGGAATTGATTAACTTGCATAAATTAAACTTGTATCACTAGTTCCAAGTTGTATTTTTCTTTGAGGATCAAAGCTTCAGCCTGTGTATCCTGAAAGCAGGTCTACTTTTTAGAGTATAGCATTAGTCTCATTAAATGTATTATCTTTGTAAAGTCACTCCTGTTTATATCCTGCAGTAATCATGCCTAAATTCACATCACTGCTGTATAGAAGATAACTGAAAAGAGCAGATGTCATATATTTAATCAAAATCTTTCCTTTTCATGATTTTCCTGTTTAAAGAAAACAAAGATAAACGAGTTCTGAGAATTTCAATTCTCTACTGTTTTGCTCCCTTTTGAATGTTTTCCTAGGACTACACATGCTCTGCTCGCATGGAAAAACGTGGGTAGGAGCTTGCTATGAATTCCTATAATGGAGTAAAAAGAAGAGAAAAGATTTCTAAAGGTCTGTCTTAAATACAGGGAAGAGGAGGAAGAGGCAGAATTGCTCCTTTTCTGTTTTTACCAGTTAGAAGGCTAATAGTGAATTTACAGTTTGAGTGCCATAGTTTTATTTTCTATTCAGCCAGCCATCCCATCCGAACGCTTCCAGTTTTCTTGCCACAGAGCTCCTTGGTTTGCCCACAGGTTAAAAAACAGTTGAAGGCACTTTTCTACGTCACAGTCAGTCTTATTCCCGCTAAAGCAGTCTGAAGCGTTGGGGCCTTTTGACCTGCATAAGCTAGCACCATCAATTTGTGCCTGTGTTTCTTGTCTCAAAGCTCTCTCTGTGAGTCTGTAATGGAAACGGGAGCCCTCTGCCTGCACATCCTTGTGTCTAGAAACAATTTCCCATCAAGTCTCCAGAACCTGTTTCAGAAGTTCATCTGGGAGGTACTTACAGCTTCACTGTTGTTCATTAGAATATGCAACACTGAAAGCAGCCTCTCCATGAGTTTAGCAAGGGTTTATAAAAAGTTACTCATCACTTTGAGTAGCACAAAAGTAGTATAGAGACATCAAAGTGAATGAAAACTTAGGTGTATTTCCAGGCCTTGTTTTCCTTCCCATCATCAACGATTTGTTGGGTATTTTTTAAATTAGTTTAGGCAGAGTGTTTAGGATACCCCAGCATTACCATATCAAAGCTTTTATTTCAAATTGCATAATTTATTTTCACTTTTCTTTATCCAACATCTTAGCTTTTAGTCAGAAGCTATGGCTCCTGGCACATATGTATGCCCTCTTGGTTCCCCTCTCATGCTGTTAGTCTCTGAATTTATAAGTTATTTCACCTGATTTGTTTTCTTTTGTTCTGGAGAAAGTCCTTCACTTTAATCCTCCTCTGCAAGAAAGCTGTACTGCTAAGTAATGCATGGGAAACAGCTCCAGCACACATCTCAGGGTTCCTCTGTCAAGCAGACTAGATTTTTGGCTGTCAGTGCTTCCTAACTCAAGAAATTGTAGACAAGTGAAGCTGCTATTGGCCACCTGTGGCTCTTCCCAGGTCCCTATGCTGTTTATTTGCTCTGTCTTTACCGAACAAGCAAAGCAAGGAGGTGGTTTATTGCTATTCATGTGTGTTTTCTTACTGCAACATTGATTATATTCAGTGCTACACCAGAAAGCTAATCTTAGTACTCTAATTTTGACCCATCTTTCTCATGTCATGTTATTATCAAATCTGCAGAACGTGTGCAGGTTGGAAGGATGATAGTACAGACTTAATGCTTTACAAGTGATTGCCTCAAAAGACACAATGCTGAACTGAAAAGCAGTTTCTGCAATGCATGTCATACAGAAAACCTAATTGCTTGCTAAATAAAGCAAGTTCACTTACGAATTCTGCCACAGACTGTTTTGTACCTTGCTAAAGCCTGTACATTGACCACTCCTGCACTTGGAGGTGTTATCACACAGACTGTGTTTCCAACAAATTAATAGTTGAAAATAGATTTTCTAAAGGTGTAACAACCTCTGATGTCCCAAAAGTAATTGATTGATATAAGGGTGGCGGGTGAACATGAGGTACTTGAGGTCACAAAGCAATGCTGGGGTAACTTAAATTAAGCTTAGTTTCTTGTTCCTACAGAGGCTGGTCCTACCATGTTAATGGATTTATAGTAATGATATTGTATCCAGATACTGTATGAGTTTACTGGTAGGATACTACAACTGACTTCTGTGCATGCAGGTTCTTGAGAGATGCCTAGTTCTTACAACTTGGCAGCCTCACATCTATCTGTCCAGGAAGGAAGTTTATGTGGTTTAGCGCCTTGGCAGGGTTACTTGATGCTTTGCTAGAAGCACAAATTGAAAATAATCTTGGCCAGATGAAGGTTGGCTCAGCACAGGCGATGAGGGGTGGCTTGGGGAGCAATGCTTTGTGAATCACTGCCTACCAGCTGGCCACAAGCTCGTTGGTGAGCACTCATTCCTGCATGCTATAGTGGGAGACCAGAGGAGACTGAGGTGCAATTGTGACTGTACGCCTCTCCACAGCAGCTGCAAGCGAAGCTTGCCTTTGACAGATCCTGATTGCTCCATGTAGTAGAAGTCTTGCATTATGATTTAGTTAGTTTCCAGTGAGATGTAACCACTATTTGAAACAGAGCAGGAAGCACAAAACCAAACAAAAGCCTTCATTATCCTTACTTCCTCTTAAAGAGACTGTCCTTTAGATCTTTGGGGATAAGCTGAAAAAGTACCTCTGAAGTCTCTGCTTAGTTCTCTGTTTGGTGTTTTGTTTCTTTCAGATAATGATACAAAAAGATCACTGTAGTGTGGCAGGTCACTAGGTAAAGCCTTCAGCTACCTCGGCACCAGCCCATAAATGTAGGGAGCGTCAGATCTGGTGAATTTTTGGGTACTGCCCTCATGCCATATAGCAAAGTTCCCTAGTTCCATAAATACTGAAAACTGCGCTTGTTTTAAAGTTTACAACATGTATTCATATTTGGTCTGTGCTCCCTTTGTTTCTAGGCCAAAGAGTGGCTGTTCTGTGCCATTTCCCTGTGGTGCAGTTACAGACAGCAGGCCCAGCCTCTGCTTTGCTCTCAGGTGGTGTCGTTCAGCTGTCCTGCCCGAACGAGGGAGGCTGTTCCCGTCCTGGCCCTTTCTCAGACAAGGGCAACCACAGCTGCTGATAGGGCTCCGAGTGAAGTCCCCTGAGGGCTTGATACAACCTTGATTTTAGGCCTGTTTAGTTTATAGTTGCCTTATTCACAGGCCTGTTATGCTGGCAACTCACAGTCACAATTGCGAGCTCTGCCCTTTTCTCTTCTGGGTATATTTTGAGGCTACAAAATACAGAGTTAAGGATTATTCTCTACCTGTAATGTGCAGTGGCGCAGACCAGCCAAAGTCAAACTGTACAGCAGCCGTGTCTTTGTGGATCTTTCAGTTGGAGATGTCTGTAATGATGAGAAGTCAGGCTGGGGCAGCCATGTGAGGTGATGTCGCTTGTTGGGCCCTGCCTGCTGGAGCCATCTCTGGTGTGCTAGTGCCCAAGCCCTGTCTGGGGAAAGCCGTGCCTGGAAACTTCTGGACAAATAACTTCAACTTTGGAGGGAGCAGAGGGGGGGAGTCTTTGGGGAACTGACTGAATCACAACAAAGTTTAGCACTGCAGCAAGGGGAAAGCGGGCTGTATAGGTGCAATGTGGATACTCAGTGTAGTGTGAAGATGTAGATACTCAAATTTGGGAAAGGGAGTTACGTGGACACTCCACACCTCAGCAGCTCCCCAGCTGCTGGCACAGTGTGCTGGGCTTCATGTGCACCATGGCTGGGACACTCAGCATTTCCCCACAGAGCAAGCTGGGTTGTGAACAGTGAGGAACGCTATCCTGGGGAGAGTAAACATGTTTGTGGGCTCAAGTGTATTTTGTGCTCGCTTGAGGGGTGAAGGTTTTGTTTTTTTTTTCCCAGAGGAGGGAAAGCTATTGGAGGTGAAAGGCTGGGTGGAAGGAAGGATTCAGCTGTGTCTGTGTCGGGGGCGGGGGAGGCAGCCCAGGTGGTGGTGGGAGAGGAAAGAAGTTGGGTCTGAATGTTGCCGAATGTGAACATGGGCTGGGGGAGCCCCCACAAAGTGCCCTGTGAGTGTAATGCACAGGCCAAGGAGGAGAACGTGGCTTCTAAAGTGAAGAAGAGAAATATTTTCCCTGTGAGAGGAGCACAGCAGGTACTCCTGAGGTGGAACTCAGCTGGGATGATCCTTGGGAACGGCACACGGTAAGAGGCCTCTCCTCAGACCTGAAAGGGGGACGTGGACACCCCCAGAATGTGCTCGGTCACATGTGGCCTCCCTGAGTTTCTGAGTGGGCTTGATGTCTGCCCCCAGCCACGGGAAGGACTTGGCGGAGCAATGGCTGGAGCACCATAAATAGCTGTAGATTTTGGATGTAATTTGTCCCTTTTATGATGGTCACACTTGTTGAAGTGAGATTGAAATCTAAGGGGAATCTCAAAAGCCATTCTGTAAGCCTTTGTTCAGGCTTTTCCTCCAGCTGTATTTAATTTCTCTGTTTAACATCTTATGACCTTGATTGCATTGTAGGGAAGTGAGAAATGGGGCAATTGTTTTAATATGCTTCATGTTATTGTTGTATTTTTCTGGTGTGACCATACGTATGTATATAAATTCGGTATCTGACTGGGTTTGTGGCCAGCAGCATCTTCAGACTTTTTTTCCTCAGTGAAATAATGAATTGCTGTTAAATACTTCAAAGCTTATTCAAATTGATCCGTTTTAGTGTGATGAGAGAGTACAACATGGCAAGAGGCCAGGAGCTCATCAGTTACTAGAGAGGGGAGATACCCAGTGTTGGTGCACAGCACCAGCTGCCAACATTCTATTAACCCAGCACAGCCCACTCGGTCAGATTGACACAAACTTGGGGTTTTCTGGTTTTTTTTCTATAGTGTCCTTTTCCAATATCACTCAAGCCTATGGTATGGTAATTTTATGTTATAATTTTGCCTAATTGCATCAATGTTCTGTATTTGGCCTCATGTTTTACAACATTCTATTAATCAATTACTAAATCATGATTCATGTCTTGTTAGGTCTGTTGCTTAATTAACTCCAAAGAGTGAAAATCAACATCTGTGTGTACTTTTTGCACAGATAGTTTGTGAATGCACTAAGCTGTCTCTCTTGTTCCAAAAGTACCTCCTGATAAAGGAAGGTTATGGTGTGCTTCATTGCTCATATTCTAACTGGATGTTTCATATTTCTCGTAATTCAGAGTTAGAGGAAAGATTAGGAAAATGTCATTATTCTATGGTGTTACTTTCCTAGGTTTACAGTTATAAACCACCCTAACAGCCTGTAGCTGCCGCTGAAAAGGGCAATCCAACCTTTACCACTAATCCAGAGAAATGATGCGGCGCTGCCTTACCTGTGTTGGCGATACCAGTCTTGTGGCTGTGCAGGCAGCTGAAAAGGAAGGGAACAAGTTAACTTTCAGCTGTCTCAGCAAGTTTGTCTAACTTGCCACATACCAATAATTGGTAGTAGTGACACAAAAAAATGCCGGGAGCATACAGACATGAATGTGGGCTCAGATGAGTTTAAGTTGAAGATGAAACCACATCTTAAGAAGCAGCGTAAAGGGAGGAAGCATTCATCTTTTGTGCAGATAAAGCCTATCTTGAAAGAGACTTCTTTGTTGCTTTCATCTTTCTAGCCTGTGGACTGTTGCACCCTACCATCTGTTATAACCTTTCTGCATGCTCACTTTTCCATTTTATTTCTTTTTTCCAAATTAGCTCTTTGCAAATAAGGAACATTTTCTCAGTTTTCATATGGAATTTTTAAAGTTTCCTCTTCTGCTCCTTATCCCATATTCTTCAAAAAAGCAGAGTATTAGCAGAGGGAAATGCTTTAGCTGAGGAATGAGAAGACTGAGTGTCACATCCTTTTGGTAAGATTTCATCCCAGTTTGGTTTTGTTTTCTTTCTGCCTTCTGTTGATCTTAAAGGGAAGGTAGACAGCAGTTCCTAGGTTATGAATGGTAGCCTATTATGTCTTTTTTAGGCTCTTGTAACTCAATCTCAGTGCAAGACCTCACCTATTAACTTGGTTGATTTTTTTTTTTTAGTTTTGTTGGGTTTTTTTTACTTGAAGCTTGCTCTGTTTCAGACAGTTATAGAGTTCTCTTTTTAGAAAGCTTGTTGGTTTGGATTGGTTTGGGTTTTTTTCTTCCACAGTCATATTGGAAAGCAACCCAAGGTTACTGTTGTAGCCAAGTGTTCTTGCTAGAGCTGTCCAGGTCACAGTACATTTTGTAGGCTATCCTGAATTCCAGACTCTTCTTGAGGAAGATTTTATTTTCGGGGTTTTTTTCTGAACATTCACTTGATACTGAATGCAGTGGTTTGTGGGTGTTTGTTTTAACAATGTCCATCTTACTGACAAACTGATTTATAGTGCTTCTGCTTTTAGGGCAAAGTCGTACATCATTTAACAGAAAACCACAACCCTTCTGTGAATTCTCTTAAAGAATCCTAAGGATTTTGTAATCCTCTCTTATGCACAGTATGCATCTGAGATACAGATGCAAAATCCTTACTAATTGTTTCATGTATGAAATATTGTGAACAGCTAACAGCTCCAGGACACAGTACGGTACCTTAGCGAGCATTCTCTGATAAAATATCTATCTCCTAACAGGGATATTTTGTTTCAATGGTCAGGTAGTTTCTGTGATGATAGAGACAGGAAAGGCCACATGGATTTTCACTATGTTTATTTTTGTCTTTGTTTTCCTTACACTGCCACTCAGTGGTCAGGAATGTTGTGTCATCTGGAGATTCTAGCTTCTGATAGTTGAAAAATCGCTATCTCAAATATTCAGCTCTTTGTTTTGGGAGTTCTTGTTTCAGAGTGAGATCACACTAGAAATAAGTTTCAGTGTTCAAAGTAAGCCTTGCTACATTGCCAAAAGAAATCTTGTTTAACCACAAAGTTTTCAAGGAATGCAATTGAATCTCATGCCAAGAACTTGCTGTTCTGTCATAGAGAAACAAGATTGCATTCCCGTTGAGAGAAATGAGTATCTTCTAAGAGCAAAAAGCGTTGCTCCATTTTTTTAAATTTTTCTCCTGCTGATGTATATGCACCTTGAGATCTTGTCTAACTTAGGTGATGGATGTCTCCAAAGGCCAGTAAAGAAACATCATAGAGGGCAGCTCATCCTAGCCTGAAGTCATTCCAGTGAAATGAAAACAAAAGGTGTTGGGGAGGGGAAATGAAACATTTTTCATGTAAAAAAATTTAGTAATGTAATTTAGAATTGTGATATATTAAAATATAAAAGTATTCTGATTACATTTAGAGAATTAAATACATTTGAATGCAATGTATTATTTTGCAGAAAATATTTTTTTACCAAATTTAATGGTTTTTTTAATGGCTTAAGTTTTTTGTTAATTTACTGCAAAATGGTGAATGGTTTTGATCACGTAAACATCTGGAAAATTTTGCTTCTTTTAGTTTTCCAGAGCTATTTCATCTGCGATGAATGTTTGGTAGGTATTGGACTCTTTCACAAGATTATGCAAAACAAAAGTAGAAATTCACGTTTAATGGAAACAACACAGATGAGGCACTGTACGTCCTTTTCTGGTGAAGAGATGAGTGGGACTGTTCTCTGATGCTTTTTCAAGCTCTAAACTTACTAAGACAGCTGCATGTTTTCATTGGAATTCCTATTCCTTGGTTATTTGCATCTCATGAAATAATTTTCCAATCTTTGATTACACAGTAGTGGCATCTTCCTGCACATAAATGATTAGGTAGATAACCTGGATATCAAACTTATGTTGTTATAAAATGGTCCTAGAGTTAAGGAGTCTTGTGAAAGTAAGCAATTTTAAGTGCAGGAGACTCATCAAACTGGCACAAGAGCAGGGCATGCAGGATATATAGTCACCAGTGAATTGTGCCAGGACTTGAATTTTGCCAGTATTTTTCAATTGGGAAAGTTTATAGATGCTTGGAGTTGCTTGGGATGTCAGAACTGTTCTCTCCAGAGCTAAAGGGGCAGTTTGAATGCTTCCTTCTCACTACACATCCTTTACTGGCTGCATTTCGCTGATAGAATTTTCAGGGTAGGGATATGAAAGGCTTAATAAACTGATACTTGGGGTGAAACCAGAAGGTAACTTTCTGCCTGTGTCTTGACAGCTGGAAGCATCTGAGGCAAGGAAAGCAGTATAAAATTAAGGCAAATTTCCCTCCTTTATAAAAGGAGAGAAATGTCTGGGAAAGCATAGTAAAGGTGATGGACATAAAGAACAACAGTGACCACTGACACTGACCAGGAAGAGAGTACAGCTTGTTATAGAAAAATTGGATGTTATTACCCTTATTTATAGGGTCGTGAGCAGAAAGGTAGATAAGAGGGAGAAAAAAGGATTGTGCATTGAATTATACTGGTACAGACCAGTGCAGGCAGCACTTCAGTGGTGTGCACTGGCTCAAACTGCTTTGGGCTGCTGCCATGCAGTGCTGGCTGTTTCACAACAGGAAGAGTATAATCAGTGGGAGGCTGTTATGTTCAGCAGTTAGGATGAAACCCAGTCCCAAGACAACAAGTTAAATGAATGTTTAAAAGAAATGCTTCTTATTTTATCCCCCGCTAGACAATATTCTTTAGAGATAGGCTGTAGGTTTATGTTTTGGAAGCAGGTGGAAGCAGATGGCTTATGGTGGTTACCAACAGAAATGTCAAAGCTGGAATTAAATAAAAAACTTGGACTACATATTTCTTTGCTAAAATAAATGAACTGAATAAGACTGCAATTCAGCAAAAGCTTTTCAAAACCATCTCCAAATCCAGCCTTATTCAGCAACAGCATCATTTTTCAGAAATGCTAATCTGCAAGTGAGCAGCACCTAGCCTTCTAAATTATTTGAGCGCTCTTGAAAAGGTCACACCATAGCACTCAAGTACTGATGCACGAAGACATCTCTAGTGAGGAAAGTTTAAACAAGGGTTTGTGTCCATTTCTGAATTAGGACTGTTGATGTTGCTTCCATGATAAGTTGATTTTCACAAAGCTTAAGAACAGGTTTTAATTCAAAGTCAATTAATTGGCTTCTTGAATATAGGCCTAGCTTAGCAGAAGGAAACAGCTGAAGCAAGAATGATTAATTAATTGAAAACATCTATAAATTGTTTTGGGAGGAACATGACTGAAAATCAGGAAGACAGGTTTAAACTAAGCTGAAAAGGATTGTGACATCAAGAACATAACAAGAAAATTTATTAATGGAACCTTTTTTCTTTGTCTTCTCTCATGGGTCATGAACAGCTATCAAAAAAAGCCCAGTTTTGTAGCTTTGAGAAAGCAAGTGCACAGGACCTGAAGCCAATGGTCAATATGCAGCAGACCTTGGAAAATAAGCTTCCTGAGGCAGGAACAACTACCCGAGGTAAGTGCATAACAGCATGGTGATGCTTAGTGTCTTCTAATGCTGGTGGTGCTCTCCTTTTAAAACTTTTTTTACCTATTAATCATCCAAATCAGTCCAAGCTATCTTCTCTCAATTTTAGGCTTTCACAGTTCATGTAAATACAAAGTCAGTGAAGCAAAATAATTCTGTCACCACTTTGTGACAAATCTTTAAGGCTTATTGAACACACTTGAAAATAGTCTAGGAGAACAGCTGCATAGGATTAATCATTGTAGGGGCAAAAGCTGATTTTTCTAGACCTTTACATACACTTCACAGTCTCTCTTTCTCATATGAAATGCCTGTTCCTATTAAAAAGGTGAAAGAAACAAATTAGGATTTTTTTTTGTAACAAATTTGTCATCTTAACAAAGCAATCAACTAAGAATATCTCTGGCAACAAGGAGCTAAATGATGACCCTTTTGAGAGTGGGCTTTGCCCCTTTGTTGTGCCCTCTGCTGACCAATCAATCCCCATGTGAACTTAGGTCTTTGACAGTGAGCATCCCAAAGTCAGCTTTGTTGGTTCTTTGTGTTGTACTTGATGGTAACCTCAGGCCTGAAGTGCCTGGGGACTGAAGGCATCCCCGAAGAGGTCTGGAGTGTGGTTTCTTGGGGTTGTGTGAGAAGCATATGCTGTCGCTACTTGCCTTCTATTAACTGCATGAATTTAACGGATGCCTGCTGTCTGTCTCCTGGGATACCAACTGAGTATTTCCAAGTTCATAGACTTGCCAAAAATAACAGAATTTAAGGAAAGGGAAGCAAAAAAGAGTTTATTTATGACAGAAGGAAATAATCTGTTGGGCAAAAGTTCCATGGTCCAAATTACCCTCTGGCTTTGCCACATATGCTGCAGGAGCAGAGGGTTTTCTATTGGCTCTTCCCCTGGCTGTAGATGTATCAGTATTAATCAACAGGAACACTGAAGTCTGTGGAGCAAGAGCTGCCATGTAAAGAAAGGTGTCTAATGAAACAGCAGCCTTTGCTTTGTGGAAGTGTTTTTGCGAGTCAGTAATTTCTCTATGTATTAACATCAGTTATAGCTTTCATTTAAAATCTGGCAACTTTATTACTCTTTCTCCTTGTAAGATTGGAGCTCGTAATTCTGATCTTGTGTGTGACGCTGTTTTTGTGGGAATGGCTCCACAAGTAAGCAGTGTGAGATCAGGCTGAGAACCCAGTGTGCTCTTGTACCATCGTTAACTTGGTCTGGAATGATGTATACTTTTGCACATAGCTGCCCTCTCAAGACACCCAAGAGGTCACCGCTTGGCAAGCTACTCTACTGAATTTTACATCAGTAAAGATGAGCAACTTTTTTTTTTTGCCTGAGAAACTGAAGTTGAGTATGCTGCACTGCTAAGTAGAGATGGCAGAGGTACCTCAAACATTTCTAACATTTGAGCTTTCTTCCTGCATAAATTCTAATGTTTATTTCACGGAAGCATGTTCTTTTTTGGAATATACTCATGAAAGCTATCTATTGAGGTACACTGCATTTTATTTTTTTTTGGTGATATACAGAACGAGGGATCATTCAGTGGGACGTAAATTACTTGCAATTTCTCCTTAAAAAGCTGAATTTTAAGTATCTGATGAACCTGAAAGCACAGTGGCTTCAGTTAAGAACTAGTTGGCTCTTGCTGGACAAGGAGTTTCTGGTGTTTGCTATGAATAAGTAAATAGCTACGGTGTCAGTGAGATGAAAGAACAAAACACCCAATCAGCTGCTGATTATGTGGTCTACTATTCTGCATTGTAATTCAGTTAAGAAATATTTAAACTAGAAATGCCCTTTTTAAAATACAGGCCATGAGCCTGAAGTTCCTGGCTATATTCTTGATTGTTAATAATTGGATGTGATGAATTTTTCCAGCTTATTTCAAAGACTAGGTAAAAGAAAGAATTTAAGTAAGAACTAAGTGTGAGCATTGCTCAAACAAGCCTGCCAGGCTTTTCCAACCAGAATCCAAGAACAGCATGAGATGACATTAGTACTAATTGAACGTCCTGCATGCCATCTCAGCAACTCTGGGATTCAGTAACCACAGTGCACCTGGCACCAGACAGCATTTGCATTTTCAGAGTGTTTCTCTGGATAAGAATGATCTATCTGTCAAACACTGAGTCTGGAGAGCTAAAAGATGAGCATAGTACAGATGTACAGAACTCTTTTGTCAGATTGTGTTTCTGAAAGAGCAAAGTTTAAATGGAATTAATAAAAAAAATCCACCCTCTAATTTTTCAGGACAAAAATAAACATATGCATTTTGGGCATAATTCATATACTAACCAAGTGAAAACTGCGTATTGTTAGGAGTAGGAAACTGAGTTAAAATAGGATTGCAAACACATACATTATTAATATGTATTGCTGCTATTACGCAGATACTCGGTAGGATGAATCAAAACTTGCCTGCAAGGAACTAGGCAGGAATCCTTTAACACTACTGCTGCTGTTTATAAGCTGTGCTTGGTGCTTATGACTTATACGTCTGGAAAAGGTGTAAGAGTGCTTTGTGGGAACTGCTACATAAAATTTGCTTTGATGGGAGGTTGTTTAAAACAATGGAAACAGATTGTACCACTGTAATTATTGTCCTTTTTAAATAATTTACTTTAGTGTTTTATGAAGAACAATGTTGTGCTTTCCAGCATCAGGCCCTTTGTAGCCTGAATCTTGAGTATTGGGATCCCATTGCTATATTTTCTGCAGCCCACTATCAAAATGATGCCAGTAAAAAGTAAGGATCTTTCAGATGGGTCTGTTCATGTGAAGGAGTGACAAATACTGATGTTCATTCTGGTGCAGCAATTTTTTGTTTGTGTTACTGAAAGTGCTTTTCAAGGTACTTAAATTTTTATTATATGGTTCAGGAGGCTGGTTGGCTTCCCCAGGGCCACAGCAATAGGGCCAGCACAGGACAAAATCATCTTGCTAGGTAGCTGTTTCCATGTGGTACTTCTAGCTGCATAGGGAAAGAGCCCTGTGCCTGAAAGGGGTGTTTCATGAGCAACTGAGCACATTCATGTTCTTTTCAAAAGAACATTTAATAGTCATAATAGTAAGACAAGAAGAGACCAAGAACTCTAATATGATCTTTAGGTAGGCAGGCTTAAGCTAATTTCCATTCCTCTCTTATCATTTATTAAAATAAACTCTTTGACATTTAAAATGAATGAGACTGCAATCGCTGCATTAGGAAGCAAATTTACTTCAATTTCATATAAAAGAGCACAGAATAAAATATTTTTAAAAGGCTCTGCAGATAGGCAAACTTTTTATTAAAGTTCTAATACATACTAATAAGTTTTAAATGTTCATGACTCAGAGACAGATTGCCTGAAATAATTTAGACTGGTGTTTGCTAATGGCTACTCCAAACAGAATGTATACAGAATTTGATGCAGATACAGTATCCTTCTTGTCTTACTGTAAGTTTATTTACATTCAAATATTTTATGAGTTGTGGTGTTCATAGCATACATATAGAATAAATATGCAATACAGGGACAGAAATAGCATAGGTGGAACACATATCTCTGTATAATGGAGCCCTTATTCATCTGTTTATATGCTGTTCCATTCCTTCACAGACCAGCCCTGGTTGGTTTTCTTTTGTGACAATGTGTTGAAGCTCTTTTCCTTGTAAGTTTGAGAGTGCTGCCTGTTTGTGAAAACCTGAAATATGGACACCCCTACCAGTATGATGAGCAGCCTTGCTTTGGCTCTCCAAAACAGTTATTTACTCCGTCTGAGCCCTATAGACTCTTCTATAATCGATGGAAATAAGAAGATAACTGAATGATGACCTCTTTCAGATACTATAATAAATATTAAGGTACGAATGTTAGAATAAATGGTAAATGGAGTTAAATCCAGCTGGAGGCCAGCGACAAGTGGGGTTCCCCAGGGCTCAGTCCTGGGTCCAGTCCTGTTTAATGTCTTTATCAACGACCTGGATGAAGGCATTGAGTGCTTCCTTAGCAAGTTTGCGGACAACACTAAGCTGGGTGGAAGTGTCAAACTGCTGGAGGGTAGGGAGGCTCTGCAAAGGGATCTGAACAGACTGGACCGCTGGACTGAGACCAACGGCATGAGGTTTAACAAGGCCAAATGCTAGGTCCTGCACCTGGGGCACAACAACCCTAAGCAGAGCTACAGACTAGGAGAAGCCTGGCTGGAAAGCTGCCAGGAGGAGAAGGACCTGGGGGTGTAGGTTGACAGCTGACTGAACATGAGCCAGCGGTGTGCCCAGGTGGCCACGAAGGCCAATATCATCTTGGCCTGTATCAGAAATGGCGTGACCAGAAGGTCCAGGGAGGTTCTTCTCCCTCTGTACTCGGCACTAGTGAGACCGCACCTCAAATCCTGTGTTCAGTTCTGGGCCCCTCACCACAAGAAGGATGTTGTGGCTCTGGAGCGAGTCCAGAGAAGAGCGACAAAGCTGGTGAAGGGGCTGGAGAACAAGTCTTACGGGGAGCGACTGGGAGAGCTGGGGTTGTTTAGCCTGGAGAAGAGGAGGCTGAGGGGAGACCTTATTACTCTCTACAACTACCTGAAAGGAGGTTGTGGAGAGGAGGGAGCTGGCCTCTTCTCCCAAGTGGCAGGGGACAGATTGAGAGGGAATGGCCTCAGGCTCTGCCAGGGGATGTTCAGGCTTGAGATAAGGAAAAAATTCTTCACGGAAAGGGTCGTTAGGCATTGGAACAGTCTGCCCAGGGACGTGGTTGACTTGCCTTCCCTGAAGGTGTTTAAGGTGAGGGTGGATGAGGTGCTTAGGGGCATGGTTTAAGGATTGGTGGGATTGGTTGGACTCGACGATCCGGTGGGTCTCTTCCAACCTGGTTATTCTATGATTCTATGATTCTAATATTTTGGATTATCCGATCCATATTGGCAAATAATGCAGCAAAATGATCATCATAGCTAAGCAGTTTGTATTTAAGTGAGTAATAAGATTAAAATATTTTGCAGGATAGTTCCAGTGAGCAGTATTGAGGTCTAGATCCTCTGCTTAGTTGTACCTTCTGTCCTCACCCCTCAGTGTGCATTTTAAATATTTGACTGCAGTCTAGATTGAGCCTTTGCAGATTTTAGGATTCCTATTGTGTCACTCAAGTTAGTAGGAATTTTGTATCCTCTTGTATGACATCTGGACCAGATCCATAATTGTCTAAGTCTGAAGGCATGGTTGCTTTTGCAAATAACTTGCCACATATTTCTTATGTGTTGGCTGTATTTAAATCTGAGGCATTATATTTGATAGATATCAAGGCAAGGGGTTCGACTTTTTTTGTGTTAAAGCTAAAGATATTACTTTATGTGTCCCAATAAAGTTTTTGATATGACAACGGAAGTTTCTTGTATGGACTTCAGCAATGTGTAGTATGTTCTCTTTATGTTAATTGTCCCACATAGACTCTTTATAAACACAGTTTGATGGAAGCAGTTGAGGTAAAAAGCCTATGTAATCCCTTGTTCCTGTACAAATTCATTGTTGCAACTTTTCCTTTTTTTTCTTTTTTGAACCTGGACTATTATTTGAATCTTTGATATGTGGAAGTTTTTATTTCAGAGAGATGAGTGACAACTAGAAGGCAAAGCTGGGTTCATGCTACCGAGATTCAATTTCTTGCTTTACCGAAGGCCTTCTATGTGGCCTTGCATGAAGTACATCATATCAGATCTCCAAAGGTTCTTCTGAGCACAGGAGTAAATTTAGATCAATCATGTTCTACTTCGCTTCCCGTCTTTCTCATTTATTCCAAGGAGCTTCTAAAGACAAATAAACAGAGGTAAAGGCTTTGTGGTGCTCAAATATTACTGTGAAGGGAATGAGACAGTGAGATTATAGGTCCTTTCTAGACAGTCCTTGATGCAGTCCTCAGTAGTCCCCCTCACAATGCCATCGTGTGTAGCTAATGAGGCTCCTGTAATGCAGAGCAGTCTGCTCCGTTCTTTAAAATTCGAGGACATTCATCAAATATAACAGCATAGCAAGCCATGCAAGCTGTTACCAGCATTAAAAAAACACCACTTCCCTCACATCCAAAAAAAGCACATTGGCTATTAGCAGCAATCTGCCCACCTGCCGATGGATTTAGTGCATAATCTACAGAAGCCACTCACTCACTGCATTTGCACATGATGATACACCACTGCAGAGATGACATCCAGTAAAATGGTATTCTTTGCCCAAGCTGTCAAGCAGAGGCTGGGTATTTGTTATGGAATACGAGGAGACATGCTTATTTTTGTGCCACGTTCCTGAATAAATTCCATGAATGAGTTTTCGAATAATGGTTCAAATCGTACCTCAAGCAAGCACCCTCTTTTGCAGCAAAGAATGTTGTAAATTAAACTAGATATAAACATTCAATAGTTCTTGAGATCACTGTACGACTGGTACAAAATAGAGTAGCAATAAGTAGGCACTCTTTACTACAAGTGTCTTCTGGCACAAAAAAAATGAATGTTTACTATGAAGTGAATTAAGCAAAATTCTCTTTATTAAAGTTATGGTTAACAAAAGTTAACTGCATTGTTAACTTGTGTTTTATTTGAACCACTTACAACCAAAAGTGAAACAGATACCAGCCCCATCCTTTAGAATGCTGAGCATGGAACCACTAAACACAAGTCAATAATGATCTCCTACAGACTTGATAATTATAATCCAAAGGAAAACAGAGTATTGTAAGAAAAAAAAGGGGCAAATCAACAAGAGTTGAAGGAGGTTGAAAATAATGATACTATTTTTAAAGTTCTCTTTCCCACACTTCATTGCTTCCATTCCCCTATCATTACTCTGTCATAACAATTATCTGACGGTACCTGAGAATCGTACTCATGAGGTTTTGGTAATACATTAATTTCCACAGTAAAAAAATCAGGTTTGGCGGTCTCTGTAGGAACCTAAGAAATGTAAGTTGGAAGTGAATCAACACCACATCAGACACATTTTACTCTCTTGCTGGGAGAATAAAGCAGTTGTGAGCTGGGCTTAGGGTTACAATGCTATAGGTACTTGCCTTAACACATGAGATAAATCTTGCCAGCGTAATATCATTGCAAGACAACATAAAGTCAAGCAAGCACATTAATGTGCCCAAGATCTCTGATGTATTTACAGGAAATGTCAAAAAAAGTTAACCGCACAAAGATTTTGTTGATAAAAGTGGCAAGTGAGGTAAAACATGATTTCTGTACCTTGCTTTAGCTGTATTATACTTTTTCTATCAAAAATGAACAAGTGAAAAGGCTGCTGTGTTGACTGCTAAGCACTGCCGTTGGGTAGCATAATGCTTTCAGTTCTTCTCTTTTGGGGATTCCCATGTGCAATAAGGACACTTTGCAGGACTGAAAAGGTATGAAGACATCTTCAAATTGAAAAAGAATTCATTATATTATTTTAAATTTCCCTTTATATCAAAAAAAGGGAATAATTTTAATCAGCATTAATATTTCCCCTATAAAGTATGTGTTTCATTAATGAGACCAGATCTCTTATGTTTTGATGTATTTCAAAAATCATTTGAGGAGGAAGTGGGAAGACAGTTCAGCAGATTGAACTCATAAGGAAGGAGATAGGCTTTCCATTTATTCCTTCAGTGACCAATTAAATAGGACCTCACTTGTTGCCATGGTAAAAAAAAATTATACCCATTGCAGAAAAAGTGCTTATTCCCAGGGCTGAGTCCTAGCTTACTATATATTGTATATATATAAAAGTTGCTGAGGGGGCTGGACAACAAGCCTTATGAGGAATGGCTGAGAGAGCTGGGGTTGTTTAGCCTGAGGAAGAGGAGGCTGAGGGAGACTTCATTGCTCTCTACAACTACCTAAAAGTAAGTTGTGGAGAGGAGGGAGCTGGGCTCTTCTCCCCAATGATGAGAGGGAATGGCCTCAAACTCCACCAGGAGAGGTTCAGGCTGAACATTAGGAGAAAATTTTTCATGGAAAGGGTCATTGGGCACTGGAACAGGCTGCCCAGGTTGGTGGTGGAGTCACCTTCCCTGGAGGTGTTTAAGGGACAGGTGGACGAGGTGCTGAGGGGCATGGTTTAGTATTTGATAGGAATGGTTGGACTCGCTGATCCAGTGGGTCTCTTCCAACCTGGTGATTCTATGCTTCTATGAGTCTATGATTCTCTATTGTTAGAAATGCCTCTTTCACTGCAGAAGTCAATATTTATCTTTTGCCCTATAATCTCTCAATAAATGAGGAGAGCTAAGCCCACATATAGTATGAATGGTCTATATAACCTTAGTGACCATGATTTGTAGATGGACAGAATATTTTTAGCGTAAATCCAGTGAGGTTATGAGAGCTTACATTTAAAACGCATGGGAAATCTTAAAATCAGTATACCTCCTATGGCAATAACTACAATGAACTTGTTCTTACTACCCTGTTTGCTGCTGATCTCTAGCCATATGCACCTTCCTGTGGTGCGAAAATGCTGACAGGAGATATATACTGAAAATCTGCCCTAATGCTGTGATGAATCCAGGTGAAAACCTTAATAGTCATTAAGCCACCCGTAATGTGCTATCATTGAGGAAATCAGAGGGCAAATTTATCTCTGTCATGCAGCTGAGAAGGGGATTCTTGGAGATAAACTAGATTCTGTTCAGCCAGACCCCAAAGAACTACAAGTATTTCTGTAGGAAGGATTGCTGTGGTACTGTTTCTGTACAGTGTGATTTTCTCAACAGCAAGCTTGATTCTGGAATATTCTTCAAATGCATAAAAACATGAAAATAAATGTATTCTAAGGCCTCTCAAATGATAGCATAGGTGTCTTTCAGGTAGTAAGCAGGCACTATTATGGATGGGACATTAGCTCTCCTCTGAGTCTTAGGGAAAGAGGTACAAAAGCATTAACTTTCCTGTCCAAGCCTGATACATGGCATATTCGGCCATTCGGAGGCATCAGGTTTTTCTTTTTTAACTCTTTTCACTTTTAAAAGATACGCAGGGCTGCTGTTGTTTCCATGACTTTGCAAAAGCTTTTTAATTTTCAACTATGGGAACTCAAGCAAAGAGCTGTACTTGTGATTTGTCTGCAGTTTTTCACATAACAAGTGCTTTCTACATTATTTCAGCTGTTACTCAAGATAAATCATGGTTAAACCAGATGGACATTTAGGAACATTTCCCCTGGCCTAACTCAATGAAGATCAGCAGCAACTGGGGGGAGGAAGCAAAAACGAAAAAAGAAGCAGCTCTTTGACAGCCTCCAGACACTACTTTGCTGACCAAGTGCTCAAAAAGTAGTTAAGGAATCGAGTTGCCATTACAGCCAATAAACTACAAACCAAAAAAGAAACTTGTCCTAAGGAAATGCTTATTTTTTGGATATTGCAGCAAGATGATGTAAATATTTTATGTGACCTTATATTATGGCCAACCTGAAGAGTTACCCAGGGGATCCTACCTACATGAACATCAACAGTTACCAAGGGGATCCTACCTACAAACATTGACAGCAAGTTTCCCACCAACTTCAATGGCCAGAATGCCAGTCTTCATTTAGTAATGATACACAGAAAATTGCACTTGATCAGTGGAGACTGGTATTGTGGGGTGCTCTGGGTTAGTTTTGTAAACACCCTGCTTTACTTTGATATGGGATTGTCAGACCTATACCTGAATTGTAGTTTGTTTGTCCTCTTAACACTTGAGAAAAGCCTTTATTTAAGAAAAGCCTATATTTAAATATGATTTAATAAAAAATCAAGAAAAAAAGATAAAGCTAATTGCCAGCAGTCATACAGTACCTGTAATGTTTTACACCAGCAGTGAACTGAAGGCAAATCTGGCAAACAACCCAATAACCATCTTATTTTGTATATTACATTCAAAGCCTTGCAGAGACAAGGAGTCACACAGTCATTTTGGTTTGTAGATTCTCACAGATTAATAAAAAATAATCTTCATTTGAGAAGCATGATGAAACTCTATTAAAAATGCATTTACTTCTAGATTCAGCAGCAAAGCTGATATGCCACTTCTTCAAATGTGCCGATGAAGAGAGGGAATAGACATTTATTTTCACAATAGAGAATTTAGTGCAAATCAAACACAACTCAAGCAGAAAAATACTTTATCAGCATACCCTCCTAATGATAAAAGAAAGAGAGATGGAAGCACACATTTTTGGCAGCATAACAACATTAGCAAGAGAACATTAAATAATTAGTTGGCAGTGGTGAGCCTTGGCTTCAACTCCTTTGCTATGAATGAATTTTGCATTGCAAAGCAGGTTTGTAAAATTTAACAGTGTTTTCACACCATAATTTTTTTTTCTTATGTTAAGTGTCTCAAAACTAGATGTGCCAACTGGGCTTCAGCACAGTTGCATCCTGGCAAAATAAAAGGGGAGATTTACAAAGATGCAAATGGAAGTTAAACATCCAGCTCCCAGCTTTCAAGATGATTTTCAATGGGAATCATGTATTTAACTACCATTTTACATGAGAGAAAGGAAATGTGACATGTATAGCAAGGCACCGCTAAAAGATAACCTCCTGCAGGTGTGGCAGCTCTGCCCTATACCTCAGCTAGTTGGACACTTGTGTCTGGACCATTGAAATACCTTTTCACTTCAAATCACTTCTGATTGCCTTATCCCTTGTTTTATATGAAGTGTCACACTGAAGCAAGTTTTACTCTAATGTGTTAGAAGAGAAGGCTGAGAGGAGACCTTATTACCCTCTACAGCCCCCTGGAAGGAGGTTGTAGGGAGGCCGGGTACTGCTCCCAAGTAGCAAGTGATAGGATGAGAGGATATGTCCTCAAGTTCCTCCAGGGGAAGTTTAGATTGGGTATTAGGAAGAGTTTAACTAAAAGAGTGGTAGAGCACTGTAACAGGCTGCCCAGGGAAGTGGTGGAGTCCCTGTTCCTGGAGGTGTTCAAAGGACGAGTAGATGTGACACTTTGGGACATCACTTAGGAGGCACAAAGGTGTTGGTCTGACGGTTTGACTGGATGAGCTTATAGTTCTTTAGCAACCTCAATCATTCTATGATTCTGTTTCCCTGACAAAATGATCAATTTAAGAAAGCTGCTGTCTTAAAACCAACCTAGATTATTCTGAATAGTTTGGGTTAGAAAGCTTCATCTAAATGCACTTACCAGCACACCTAAGAGAAAATTGCCCCAAATAGGGAATGGTAACAGCTGATGAACCACATGGGAAAATAAGTTCTTCAAGATGGCCCAGGAAGAAGCACCCAAATACAGGTTTATTTTTATTTTATTTTTATTTATTTTTACACAGCTGCTTCTGGGTCAACAGACAGGTGAGCAGCAGGAAAAGCTGTTCCAGAGCAGTCAATGCTGTGTGCTCCATGGTCAAACACAGCCACACACTCAAGCCACAGTCAAACACTTGGGAAACTAGGGAGCTGGAGAGCTGACATTTTCATTTCTGAACCATTTGATTTTTTGTGGAGATTTAAAAAAAGCCTGCTTTTCCTTTTACATTGTAGTGACCGTTCTTTACATTCCACTCAGAGGGAGAGCGGTAAAGGTGAGTGAGGTTTCCTGGCCGCAGAGGGCTCTGAGAGAGTTCCCTCGGCGCAGGAAGAGCGGAGCCTGCGGCCGCCGCTGTACCCGTTAGCGCAGCCCTGCTCGCCGCGGGGCTGCCCGTGCGCCGCGGAATCGGAGCGAAGCGCCGACGCCTCGCTGGGGGTCGGCCCGAGGGAAGGCAGAAACGGCCTGCGCAGCTGCGGAGCCCGGCAGCGCGGAGGGGTGTGCGGGCAGCGCCGCGGGAGCTGCTGCTCCGGACGATTGGGCGCCCGTCGGGGTCGAACCCGCAACGGGAGAAAACGGTAAAACCAGGAACGACGGCAAAAATAGCTTCGCCCGGCTCGGTGCTGCCGCGTCGTGGCCGAAGAGCGGTACTGCAGCCCGGGGCCAGGGGAGGGGGCGGGGTACTCAGTGCTGCCGTGCCGTGGCCTCGGGGCGGTACTGCAGCCCGGGGCGGGCTGGGGGGGGGCGCACAGGGTCCCTATCATTGACCATATAAGGGCAAACTGGGCCAATTGGCATAAAAGAGTAAAATTTACCATATAAAGGAAAACTCGGCCAATTGGCATAAATGGTGAAATTAGCAGTATAAAGGCAAATTAAACATATAAGGCAAACTGGGAAAATTGCTCATAAAATGGCAGATTGCCATAAAAGGGCAAATAAACCATAAAAGGGAAAATAATAAAATGGCAAATTGACCATAAAAGGGCAGACTGCAATAAAGGGCAAATTGACTATTGGCAAACTTGGCCAATTGCCATCAAAGGGCAATTTGACCGTAAAAGGGCCACAGGCAATCAGAACACGGCACGGGCAAAGTAGGATCCAGAAGCGACCAATCAGAGTGTGGTTCATGCAGCCAATCAGAAGACTGCGCTGGCAAAGTGGGCTCGAGAAGCCATTCGATGCCCTAGGAAATGAATGGGAGGGACTCAGTGCTGCCATGCCGTGGCCGTGGAGCAATACTGCAGCCCGGGGTGGGGGGGCGCACAGGGGCCCGATGATTGACCATATAAGGGCAAACTAATCATATAAGGGCAAACTTGGTCAATCTCCGTAAAAGGGCAAATTGCCTTAAAAGGGCTAATTGAGCATGTAAGGGCAAAATGGTAAAATTGAGCATATAAGGGCAAACTGGCCAAACTGAAAATAAAAGGGCAACTTAACCATGAAAGGGCCACAGCCAGTCAGAACACGGCACAGGCAAAGTGGGATCCAGAGGCTACCAATTAGAGCGCGGTGTCCACAGCCAATCGGAAAACAGAACTTGCAAAATGTCATCCAGAAGTGACCAATCAGAGCGTGGAACGCACAGCCAATCAGAAAACAGCATTGGCAAGGTGGGATGGAGAAGCGAGCAATCAGAGCATGAAGTCCACAGCCAATCATAAGACAGCGCTGTCAAGGAGGGATCGAGAAGTGACCAATCAGAGCGTGGAAGGTGCAACCAATCAGAACACAGCAATGACAAGGTGGGATCATGAAATGACCAATCAGAGTGCGGAACGCATTCGACGCCCTAGGCAATGAATGGGGGAACTCAGTGCTGCCGTGACGTGGCTTCGGAGCGGTACTGCAGCCCGCGGCAGGGTAACGGGACGATACACAGGGGCAGGCGAGCCAGGAGGGGCGGGGAGAGGGGCGGGGAGAGGGGCGGGGAGAGGGGCGGGGAGAGGGGCGGGGAGAGGGGCGGGGAGAGGGGCGGGGAGAGCGGCGGTTCGAAGAGCGGCGGTTCGAAGAGCGGCGGTTCGAAGAGCGGCGGTTCGAAGAGCGGCTCGGATCCGCGCGGCACCACTCGGGGCGGGTCGGTTCTGCTCTTCGCTGCCCTTCCGCCCGCAGCCACTGCGGCCAACGAGGTGCAGGCTGGGGCTGGGAGAGGGACAGCGCCCCGCGTCCCCCCAGGTCGTGAACAGCTCGAACCGGGCTGGGCTCGGGTGAGTCAGAGGCCCCCGGAGAGGCGCGGCTCGAGGGCAGAGTGGGGCGGCCGGGAGCGGCGCGGGGGAGCGCTCTACGGCCGGCGGCGCCGCTCTGGGCTCGCTCTCCGTGAGCCGCGGTCCTTCCGGGGCCGGCTCGGGCTCAGGGACGGTCGGGGCCTTCGGTGCTGTCTGCGCTCGGCGTGCGGCCCCGCACGGGGAAATCCCCACTTGGGAGGGGAAGGAGGGAGAGGGGGAAGGGAAAGAGGGGTGAGATGGGGAAAACAGGGCGGTTGTATGGGGCAAAATGGGGGAAAAGGGAGGAAAGAAGGAATGGAAGGAGAGGAAGCAGGGAAAGAGTGGAAAGGGAAGTTTGGAAAGCGCTTTTGTGTTGTCAGTCTAGAGAGAGCGAGGGGAGGTCACTTCTCTGGGGTGTCGCGCATGGTGGTGAGAGCTGCAGGGGCAGGGGCGGGTTCATTTCAACCACAGTTACTTGGAGTATTTTGCCCTAACAGCTCCTTCCTTTTGCTTTGATACCCTTGGGCTCGATTATGGTGAGGATGGGGCTGAGTGCCTGTGGGTTAAAATCAGAGGAGCCCACAAGAAGGCGGATATTGTGATGGAGTCTGTTACAGACTACCCAGCCAAGAAGAAGCAGCTGATGAGCTCTTCTATAAACAACTGGGGATAGTCTCAAGATCACTACCTCTCGTCCTCGTGGCAGACTTCAATCTTCTGGATATCTGCTGGAAGTACAACACAACGGAGAGGAAGCAGTCTAGGAGGTTCCTGGAGCACGTGGGAGACAACTTCCTCACACAACTGGTGAGTGAACCAACAAGGGAAGGTGCCCTCCTGGACCTACTGTTCATGAACAGAGAAGGCCTTGTGGGGGATATGGTGGTAGGAGGATGCCTGGGACAAAGCGATCATGGGATGATAGGATTTTCAGTTCTAGGTGAGGTGAAGAGGGAGATTAGCAGAACAGTCACATTCAACTTCCAGAGACTTTGAACTCTTCAGAAGGCTGGTTGGCAAAGTCTCATGGGAGACAGTGCTTAAGGGCAAGGGAGCCCACGAGGGCTGGGAGCTCTTCAAAAAGGAAATCCTAGCAGCTCAGGAGCAAGCCCTCCCCATGTTCCGGAAAAGGAGCCGGAAGGGGAGAAAAACAGCTTGGTTGATTAGGGAGATCTTGAGAGACATCAAAAAGAGGAGGAGGGTCTACGAGCTTTGGAAGAAGTGACAGGCATCTTGGGTGAACTACAGGGAGGAAGTGAGATTGTACAGAGAAAAAATCAGGAGGGCTAAGGCCCAACTAGAAATCAAATTGGCTATGTCTGTGAAAGACAATAAAAACTCTTTCTATAAATACATTAACAATAAAAGAAGGACTAGGGAGATTACTCAGTCCCTATTGGATGCAGAAGGGACAACAGTGACTGGGGATGAGAGCAAGGCTGAGGTACTTAATGCTTTCTTTGCCTCAGTCTTTAATAGTAAGGAAGGTTGTTCCCTCTGTGTCCATACCCAGGAGTTAGAGGAGCAGAATGAGGCTCCCATGATCCAAGAGGAGGTGGTCAGAGCCTTGCTTGCCTGGCTAGACATCCACAACTCTATAGGGCCAGATGGGATTCACCCAAGAGTATTGAGGGATCTGGCGGATGTGCTGGCCAAACCCCTTTCCCTCATCTTCCAGCAGTCCTGGCTGACTGGAGAATTTCCACTGGACTGGAGGCTGGCTGATGTTGTGCCCATCTACAAGAAGGGTCGCAGGTAGGATCCAAGGAACTACAGGCCTGTTAGTCCGACCTCAGTGCTGGGAAAAGTCATGGAACAGGTGATCTTGAGTGCTATCATGAAGCACATGCAAGAGAACCAGGTGATCAGGCCCAGTCAACACGGGTTCACAAAAGGCAGGTCTTGCTGAACTAACCTGATCGCCTTCTATGATAAAGTGACTCGGCTACTGGACGAGGGAAAGGCTGTGGATGTATCTTCTTGGACTTCAGTAAAGCCTTTGACACAGTTTCTCACAGCATCCTGCTTCAGAAGCTGTCAGCCTCTGGCCTGGACAGGCGCACACTCTCCTGGGTGGAAAACTGGTTGGATGGAGGGCCCAGAGTGTGGTGGTAAATGGTGTTAAATCCAGCTGGAGGCCAGTTACAAGTGATGTAACCCAGGGCTCAGTGCTGGGTCCAGCCCTGTTCAATGTCTTTATCAATGACCTGGATGAAGGCGTCAAGTGCACCCTTAGCAAGTTTGCAGACGACACTGAGGTGGGTGGAAGTGTGGATCTGCTGGAGGGTAGGGAGGCTTTGCAAAGGGATCTGAACAGGCTAGGCCGCTGAGCAGAGTCCAATGGCATGAGGTTTAGCAAGGCCAAGTGCCAGGTCCTGCACTTGGGGCACAACAACCCTATGCAGTGCTACAGTCTAGGAGAAGTCTGTCTAGAAAGCTGCCTGGAGGAGGAGGACCTGGGGGTGTTGGTTAAAAGCAACTGAACACGAGCCAGCAATGTGCCCAGGTGGCCAAGAAGGCCAATGGCGTCTTGGCTTGTATCAGAAATTCCGTGGCCAGCAGGTCCAGGGAGGTTATTCTCCCTCTGTACTCAGCAATGGTGAGACCGCCCCTCGAATCCCGTGTTCAGTTCTGGGCCCCTCACCACAAGAAAGATGTTGAGGCTCTGGAGTGAGTCCAGAGAAGAGAGACAAAGCTAGGGAAGGGGCTGGAGAACGAGTCTTACAAGATGCGGCTGAGAGAGCTGGGGTTGTTTACCCTGGAGAAGAGGAGGCTGAGGGGAGACCTTATTACTCTTCACAACTACCTGAAAGGAGATTGTGGAGAGGAAGGAGCAGGCCTCTTCTCCAAAGTGACAGGGGACAGGACTAGAGGGAATGGCCTCAAGCTCCGCCAGGGGAAGTTTAGGCTGAACATCAGGATAAAATATTACATGGAAAGGGTCATTGGGCACTGGAACAGACTGCCCAGGTTGGTGGTTGAGTCACCTTCCCTGGAGGTGTTTAAAGGACAGGTGGATGAGGTGCTGAGGGGCATCGTTTAGTGATTGATGGGAATGGTTGGACTCGATGATCCAGTGGGTCCTTTCCAACCTATGGATTCTATGATTCTTTTTGCTTTGTCACCATAGAGAATCTGACGGAAGTATTGATGATGAGAGAGCTCTTGTGGGATCCTGACCACTCCTCAAGGAGAGAGGAAGAAGCGACGTGGCGGTGCCCTCCAAGCCAGCAGCATTTGGGTATGTGGCTTTCTCGGGACTCACTCCTCTTTGCTAATCACCGTTGATCAGGTTGACGGCGCGAGCCGGAGCATTCACTGCTTTGGGTTAGCCTGTGACAGCATCGCACTTAGTGAACACTGGATCGAGACAACAATACTAGGGTGCCAGGGGCTCCGCCAGCCAGTCCTGTGCATGCCACACGCCAGGCCCACGCCACACACATGCAATTCACCCCCCATGCACATGCCATGCAGATGCCAAGCTAGTGCCACAACCACCCCATGCACATGCTTTGAACATGCAAGCAGCATGCCACACACACCACAGAGCCCTTGTACACATTGCAACATGTCACACAGGCCATGCACATGTTATATACATGCTGTGTACATGCCATCCACACACAAGGCATACACTAGCACACACCATGAGGATGACTCACCAGCCATGCACATGCCACTGCCTCATGCACATGCCACGCACATGCCTTGCACACGCAAGCAACACACCACACACATGTATTGCACACACAAGCAAGAGGCCACGCACACGCCATGCATGTGTTATGTACCTGCCATACACATGCCACACACATGCCACTCATTCCATGCACATTCCAGGCTCATGCCACAAGTTAAGCACATGTCATGCACACACCTTCCACATGCAAGCAACATGCCATGCAAGCCACACACTCCATGCACAGGTTATGTACAGGCCATGTACGTACCGTACACATACCATGCACATGCTAGCACATGCCATGAAGATGACACGCCAGCCAGACACACGCACCGCACACACCAGACACACTGCAAGCACGCTGCATGCACACTGAGAGGGGAAGGGGAGATTTGGAAAGGGCTATTCTGTTGTTAGTGTAGAGAGTGGCAGGAGAGAGGTCGCTTCTTTGATTCACTTCTATAACCAGGCTTCTTTGCATTTCAAACGCTTCCGCAACACAGCGTTTTACTATGGCGCAACATCCATTACGCTTGCTGCAGATCCTCTTGGTTCAGACATTTTTGTTTCCTGTTATACAGAATACCTGTTTAGCCTTCTAATCTATTTTGAGGCTTAACATCTTTTGAGACTTCTTTTTAGTATTTGTGTTAAACTATGTCCCGTAACAGCGATACGGAAGGGGAGTTGTTGCGTTCTTAACGGTAACTGTAGAGTTAAGGTACCTCAAGTGCCTTGGAGAAATGCAGACGCACCTCTTAGACATCCTTCATCTTCGCAGAGCGCTATGGAGCCTTCCCATCTCTCTCATACACTCGTGGCAGAAGAAGAGGAGGGCACCCATGGGTGAAACGGAAGCGGTTGCCATTCAGGTGACAGGAGAAACCTCCCCTTTGCAGCTCTGAGCATGGGTGACATTCGTGATGCTGACTCCTGGTTCAGAAAGCGGCTTCCGGCTCCTTCATTTGTTCCTCTGTGGATGAAGGCTCGGTGTATCGGTCCAGCTTATGCGCCAGTGGCGTGGTCATGTTGTTGACCGCATCATCGTTCATCGTGCAGGGTGGGGGTGCTTTGTCTGTTTTCATACTTAAGCTCCAATTGTCACCTGTAACTGGACAAATGACTCTGTTAGCATCATGATGGTGTTTGAGGTGGTGTTAAAAATTCCTTAACATATCATGCACGGCACTCTTTCCTCACAGCCCCAAAAGCCAGTCTGGAGAATGTCCTTGCTGCAGAAAACCTGGCAAAAGTCTCGCAGAACTGCCCTGCTTTTTCAAAGCCCGGTATTGTTCTGTCCCGTCGTGAGGAGTAACGGTGAGCGAGCTGGCATGGCACGGAACAGGGAGAAGGAGGGTGAACTTTACCTGCTCTCTGCTGGCTAAATGAAAATGCCTCGGTCTGGCATTTGTGGGACCGTCTTAATGGCACTGTGGCTGAGCGAGGCCGCGTGTTGTTGCTGTTTTACCGTTCCTTTGCGCATGTGTACGTGTGTGCTTACGCACGAGTTGATGTTTTGTCACGGCTGTTGGGTGAAAGCCATGGGGAAGGTGATGGCCAAGTGGAACGCGCGCAGGCCGGCTGACGCGATTCCTCAGAAAGTGGTCAGATCCCCGATGAGCCAATAGAGGCACCTCAGGGCCCTGCAAGGATGAAATGCTCGTGTTCGCTTGGTGTGGAGATGGATGATGGTGCAACTAAGTGGGTAGCTTCGCTGTCGGGATTTGCAGCTGGAAGCTGTTGCGGGGTCGTCCCATGGGTCTGAATTTTTCCAGTGCAGAGGCCATGTGCTGGGACTGCTGATCTGCTTGCTAAGCCAGAGGGACCAGCTTTCTCTTTCCCTCTAGAGCTGGCAGAGGATGGGCTGCAAGGCCAAGAAAACCGGAGCAAGACAAGCAGCCAGCTAGACTCAAAGTGGAGAGAAATGCTGATGCCTGGTGAACAAGGGAGTTTCCACTGCTGAAGTGGATGAGAACAGACGTCACGAGCGTCCTTCTGTTTGGGGCCGGCAAGGGAACTAGAACCATTTCTCTGGGGAGAACTTGCACATGGCCAGAGGGTTCTGTTGTGGGAGGTGACTGAAACCTCATTCCCAATCCTGGTTTGGTGAAGGAGAAGAAAGGGCTGTGAGACCTGAAGGCAGGGCTCTGCTTCGAGGCAAAGGTGAGTGAAATAAGCTCGAGTTTCTCGTGCTTCTTGCTGCCTCCTCAGTGTCTGTCCTCTATTTCAAGTGTGGTTGAACTGGTGCTTCAGGAGGTTGTCAGGTGGGAAAGAGTGGCGGCTAAAATATTTCTCCCATTACCTCAAGTGCTAAGGTATCCCGTGGCACTGAGTTTGGGGCCAGGAGATGGACACGCAGCCTTTCAGAGGTTGCTGTACCTGGGTAAACCGCGGTACGCCTGCCTCCCTCGAGTAAAGCCTCCATTTGGAAAACTCGGTCGCTTGTCCTCCCTCTGACGGCCTCAGAGTGGCAGGGAGAGCTAGAGGAGCTCTGCCCGGTCCCATGGCAGGCTCGGGCCAGTCTGGCACAGCTTAGAGCTTACTGGGTGTTGGGGTGTCGCTCGTAGTGGTGAGAGCTGTGGGGGAGTGGGGTGGTTCATTTAAAGCATGGTTATTTGGAGTATTTTGTCATAGCAGCTCCTTGCTTTTGCTTTGTCAGTAGAGAGAATCTGACAGGAGTATTGTCAACAAGAGCCCCTGTGGGATCCCAACCTCTCCACAAGGAGAGAGGGAGAAGCGGCGTGGCGGTGCCCTCCAGGCCAGCAGCATTCAGGTGTGTGGCTTTCTCGTGACTAGTCTTTGCTTATCACCATCAATCAAGTTGATGGCGTCAGCCAGAGCGTTATCCACTTAGGGTTAGCACATGATGGTATTGTGTTTACTGAATGCCGGATCGAGACAACAATACTAGGGTGCCATGGGCTTGGTCAGCCAAACATGTGCATGCCACATACCATAAACATGCCACACACATGCCACTGCCCTCATGCACATGCCACATACATGCTAGGCTCACACCACAACTCATGCACATCCCATGCACACACCTTGCACCTGCAAGCAACATGCCACACGCTCCATGCGCATGTTATGTAGGTGCCTTTTACACGCCATCCACACATCATAAACATGCTAGCACACACCGTGAAGATGACACACCACCCATGCACACACCTTGCACATGCAAGTGACATGGCAAACATGCCATGCACATGTTATGTATGTGCTGTGTACACATCATCCACATGCCACATGCACTAGCACACACTGTGATTGTGACACACCACCCATGAACAGGCCACACACACCACGCACATGTGAGCAACATGCTACATGCTATACACATGCCATGTGTACATGCTGTGTACATGCCATACAAATGCCACGCACATGCTGGCACATGTCATCAAGATGTCACATCAGCCATGGACAGACCACGCACAAGCCACTCACATACTCACACATGCCGTGAAGGTGACCCACCATCCATACACACGCCTTGCACACACAAGCAACATTCCACACACCATTCACATGTTATGTATGTGCTGTTTACATGCCATCCATATGCCACTCACACATTAGCACATTCAATGAAGGTGAAGCACATGCCACGCACATTCCTTGCACACGCAAGCAACATGCCACACATGCCATGTGTACACACCATACACATTCATCCAACACAATAGCACATGCCATTAAGATGATACTCCAGTCATGGACACGCCACGCACACACCATGAAGGTGACACAGCAGCCATGCACATTCCTTGCACATGCTATGCACATACCTTGCACACACAAGCAACATGCCACATATGCCATGTGCATGTTACGCACATTCTGTGTACATGCTACACATATGCATCAAACACGCTAGCACAGGTCGTCAGGATGACACACCAGCCATGCACATGCCATACACATTCTAGGCTTACGCTATGCTCACCCCATGCACACACCATGCACATGCAAGCAACGTGTTACCATGTCCATGTTATGTAAATGCCATGTGCACACCATGCATATGCCATGCACAAGCCTTGCAAACGCCTTGCACACAGAAGCAATGTGCCACACACTCCTTGGACACAGAAGCAACATGCCACACCTTGTTCATATTATGTACATGCTGGGTACACACCATCCACATGCCTCGCACATGCTAGCACATGCCATCAAGATGATGCACCAGCCATGCACACACCATGCACATGCGATGCATATTCCACTGTGCCCATGCACATGCCAGGCTCATGCCACAACCACGCCATCCACATGACACGCACACACCTAGCACACACAAGCAACATGTCACACATGCCACACATGCCATGTGCTTGTTATGTTTATGCCTTGAACATGCTTACACACACCACAGACATGGTAGCACGCTGCCTTCCTTCTGGCTGAGGCCAATGGGATGCAGGCTGGGACTGGGAGAGGGAGAGTGCCCCGTGTGCCTCCTGTCCCCACAAAACCCTCCTGTCCCTGCCCGGGGTGCTGCACGGGGCTGGGGGGAGGGCAGCGATACACAGCCTTTCCTCTTATGTCTGCTCACTTTTTTAGTTTCTCTATGACAGCTTTATTGGACTTGAGTTTTAGCCTCATGACTACGCATAAGACGTGGCTGAATGTGACGGGAAGACTGCTGGGAAAATGGCAAGAAGAGGATAGACAAGAAACAGTGGAACACACCCTTTAGAGTTTGTTGCTCATCCCACTGCTGAGAAATGGGAGTGTCTCTGAATCTGCCACTGCATGAGACAGATTAAAGAAGTTTAATAAAAGTTCAGTTCTATCTAAATGGTAGATGGGACTATGTTTATGTAAAGTATATTGTATGTAACTGTTACCAATACGCTTAAACGCACTGTATCTCAGCAGCTAGAACATGGAAGGAATCTTAATCTGTACAGTTTTTTAACAGTAATAATTGACGTTTAGTGGCTTAATAACATATATGATTTTATATCATTTCAAGCAAGCTTGGCTGTCATACACTGAACTTGCAGTAAACCACCAACATTTTATATTTAGGAGTAATTTCTTATTACCCATCCTAAGTGGGATGCTATAGTTTTGCTGTTAAAAGTGTGGGTCTTGTTCGAAAATCTCTGAAGGTAATAGTTGGGTTGGTTAAGTCTGTGCCACACCTGTGGTCAGCAATTAGGTACAGGTGAAGAGTTTGCCCCTTAAAAAGGCCTCTTGATTTAGAGCTGGCTCTCACCTGCAGCTAGAGCATTCAGTGAAGTAAGGGACTACAGAGGCCTGCCTTTCTTCCTTTCTTTGCTGGGTTTTGAACAGTCGTGTGGTTTTCGTCGTGGTGCATTTGAGCCTACTGTCATAGTTTCTTTTGTGAGATTCAGGTAATGATTTTGCTTGTGGATTTGATTTTTAGTCTTAGAGGAAAATTGGTTTGCAATGTGGCAGCTTCAGAGAAATGTTACTACAAACATTTGCAGTCAATGTCGTCTTTCTTTGTTCTTGTTTTATTATTAGAAGTGAGGATTTTTTTTTTTACCTTTTTTTTCTTTTTAATTTATTGGGGCCCTAAAGATTTAGGCTCAGCCTAAGTAAGATTTTCAGTGTAGTTTTAGCGATAGTTGCTACTGTTTTTCCCAGAGGTGGTTTGTTTAATTTGGGGTTTGTGTCATAAGCAGTTGAAAATTATATTTGCCCAGAACTTTTTGATGAAATGCCCAAGAAGACTGTTAGCTTGCCTACAGTGCCAGGATTTTTGTTTTTTTCTTAATCTACATCAGTACCATAGGACTCAAAGTAGGTAAATATGAGAGCAGTACTAAAAACGCTTTCTAGGGGAGAGTTAGTAAACTATTCACCAGTAAGGCTGTGTCAACTATGCCAGGCAAGTTATTGGAAATGGTAACTAAGAACGGAATTAGAGGGTATGGACAAGTGTGGTGTTTGGGTTTATCCTACCGCGTGCATCTATTGGAGTTTTTTGAGGAAAACTGCAATCATGTAAATTAGGATGATTTGGTTGACGCTGCTTTATCTACTGTGTAGATGATGTTTTCTTAAGAGCAGGAAGAAAAAGCTATTCCTATACACTAGCTAAAACTATGTATAGATTTTTTTTGCCGGCAGATAGAACTGCTGAGTTCTGTTGACTTACTGAATGAGAGTATTGGGGGGGTGGAGGTTGAATTTCTGCCCTCTTTTGTGCTTTTCTATTGTTGTTTAACTCCTGCTCAGAATTGAAAATGTTTTGAGTAGAGAAAACGTAAGAGGTTTTAGATGTAATGCCTACTTATACAAGAATTGTACTCTTATCATGTTTTTAGAAAATGTTTTCATTTATGTGGTGACTGTTCCAAGTAATTTTATGTAGAAAACCTTGTTTAAAAAGCAACGAATAGTGAGCTCTTGCAGGGGAATAATAAATGAATGTGGTCCAGAAACGCTGCTTTTTGGTCAAGTGAGTAAAATAGAAACTGAACGATGCTCTTCCTTGCCAAGCTGTGTGCAGCTTTGCGTTCCGTTATGGAATTTCCTGTGGTGTGTTTTCAGTTTAGGAAAACAGATAATTTGGTTTACACTTTGATCAAAATACTTTGCTGCGCTGCTTTTCTGATAGTACTCTCAGGATAACAATCGTGAGGTGTTTTTTCGTATTTTATGTATTTTATTACATGACATTTCAGACTGCAATGCCAACAATTTTGCTATAAATATAGCTCAGCCCTAACTCAGTCTCTGCCATTTCTAGAAGTTGTTCCAAAACCATCACGTGGCTTGGCACAGTTAAATACAATTGGTAATCTCTATTCCATACAGGTACTTAATGGAGCCATTGTGCAGGGTGAACTGGTTTTCACATTGGGCTGCAGTGAGGTTTATGCAAGTTAGCATAGAGGTCGCTGCCAGCCCTGTCCACATCGTGTCTCTCTCAGCTGGAGTTGCTGTGTATTGCTTGGAAACCGCCCTTGGTTTCGTTCTGGCTTCTGCAGTACATCCTCACATATAATTTCCCACAGGGAGCAACCGAAACAATTGTATAACTGGAGGGAATGGATAATGCAAGTGCCTTCCCATGGAGCTAGGGAACTCCCTTTGTTAAACAGGCTCTGTTTTCCTCCCCCCATAGTGGGGAGGGCTTGCTAATGTGCCTGACTCCTTTATTGATGTGAGGCCAGAGATTATGATAAAGTCAGAAAGTGACGGTCTGCAGAAGCAAGAATGATAATTAAGACCTGATATTGATCATCTGCCCATGTATTGCATCTTTAGTCACTGAGGAAATGCCAATCCAAAAATTCCTACTTGCCGGTCCATAGGAAGAAGAATATTTTCTCCATAATGATGACAAATTGTGAAGTCTGGAATTCAGTGGCTGTATTAATATCAAGTGCGTCTTTTTTTCTTCATTGAATTTTAAGGCATAGCTTCTGGAATCCATACAAACAGTTGGGAGGGGAAGGATCCCTCTGTCTGACCAAATATATACATCTGCATGATGTAGGCATTTTTCAAACTCCTTTTCCACTCAAAGTGCATAAAGGCTCTGTGCATTTCATAACACTTCTCAATATCCCTTTTATCGGTACAGCTTCTTACTGTATGAGCATTCATCAGTTTGGCTTAAATTGCAGATGTTAAAGGACTTAGGCCAGAAGTTCTCTTTTGGAAGCTTAGCGTAGGGCATCTCATAGTCCTGTAAGTGCAGTACAGCTCAAAGTAATAATTATCTGAGTGATGAATACTGTGCAAGGCAGTTATTCTGACATCGCTTCCCTGTCATGCCATCTGCCTCTGGCTTAGGTAAGCAAAGCCCCAACCGTGACTTGCCTTTGTCTTTCTCACTAAGTGCCATCTTGAAAACGAATCAAAAAAATTAATCCTGAGGGGAAGAACTATCCACTGCTACTCATGTTGTTTATGAAATGTTTATGATGCTGAAAAGGTGGCATACATGAGTGTTAGGCATACCTGAATACTCTAAGCAGTCACTAGGGAAGCTTAAAATATTTGAATGCAGGAGCCACTGGGAAATGTCTATTTTTTATTGTGTATTTAGATTTGTAAAACTTGTTTTATGGATTTAATGATTCTGTATAGTTCAATAGGTCTTACTCTTATAATGACTTTTTAATGGTGCAAGGTATAGCCCATGTGATTTAAAGAAAGAAGAGTGGAGGGAGATTACATCCACAAAAACCCTAGCGCTGAAACATGAATCCATTAAAACTATTTTTGTGAATTAGTCCTTTCTGCAGTGCTTTCTGCGATGGTACTTCTCTAAGGAATGTAATTAATATTATTCCACAGAGAATTAAAGGTCCATCTGATTATTTCTGACCTGATGAACTGTTTTCTGAAGCAATGCTCACTCAGGGGTCGAGGTTCACAACTTGAAATATGTTAGTAACTCCAAAGGAAAGACAGACTTTATGGTTGTCCACTTCTAGCTGTATAGCATGTTTTATAAAGAAAATACTCGTGAGTACTGTGGCCTTAACTCTAGTGTGACTAAATGCAGTGAGGATTATGACCTTGCAATTTCAGTGGTGGTATTGCTTGTTTAAAAAAAACCATCATGTCACCATCAAGTAAATATTTTCTGTCTTCTGTCTGTACTTTCAATGTCTTTATTTTTACTTTTTACTTTATACTCTAACTTACTTCAACATACACAGAAAAAAACCAAGCACTTACAGAAAGCAAATAAAAAGCTTGTTTCAAAAGCTTTTCAAAGGAAAGTCTTAACTGACTTGCAAGCTTCAAAATTCATTACTGTTTTTTTTCTCATTGTTACTGACAAAATGAAAATAAAATAACTGAATTCATATCATAGAATCATTTGGTTGGAAAAAAACTTTGAGATCACAGAGTCCAACTGTACCCATCCACCACTAAAGCGTATCCTTCAGCACCTCATTTTCCCCAAGTGGCTTCTTCTGGTGCCTGATAACCCTTTCATGAAAGAAGTTTTCCCAATATCTAATCTGAAACTCCCCTGGTGCAACTCGAGGCCATCTCCTCCTGGTCTATCGCTAGGTACATCTGCCTTGCTCCAAACTCCTTTTGGGGAACTGCAGAGCATGATGAGGTCTCCCCTCAGCCTTCTTTTCTCTAGGCTAAAGAAGTTGCCGTGGCTGCCTCTCAAGACCCATTCTCCAGCTCCTTCACCAGCCTCATCGCCCTGCTCTGGATATGCTCCAGCTCCTCAATTGCCTGTCTTGTAGCAAGAGGCCCAAACCTGACTATAAGCCCAAGCGTGCCCAAGAAGGCAAATGGCTTCCTGACCTCTATCAGAAACTGCTTGGCCAGCAGGACCACGGAAGCGATTATGCCCCTCTACTCAGCACTGGTGAGGCTGCACCTCAAATACTTTGTTCAGTTTTGGGGCCCAGGAGGGCTGAAGAACCTTAAACAGGAACCATATGCTACAAAAACTTAATTTATAACTTTTATTTTTCTTTAAAAAATTCTACAGGTTCTATAAATTACAGAGCACCTTCTCACTACTCCTTAGCAATTCAGAGGTGTGGACGTAGTAAGATGGATGAGGTAGAAGCTCATCAGTGACACTGAGATCGAGGGCAGCCTGGAATGTGGTGATTGCTCATTGGTGCAGTTCAAAGTCCTGAGGGTTATGGGACAGGTGACGAGTATAGTCAGGACCCTAAATTTTGGGAAAGCAAACTTCCAGCCCTTCAAGGAAGTAGTCAGTAGGACCCCCTGAGATACTGCCCTCAGGAAAAGGAAGCAGAACAGAGCTGGCAAATATTTAAGGATGCTTTCCATAAAGCGCAAGAGTGCTCATTCCACATTGTGGGAACTTGGGAAGGGAAGAGACCAGCGTCACTGAGTTGGGACTTGCCGGTCAAACTGAACAACAAGAGGTGACTGCACTGGCAGTGCAAGCAGGAACAGGGAACTTGGGAAGAGTACAGGGACACTGCCCAGTTGTGTAGGGATGGGGTCAGGAAGGACAAGGCACAGCCGGAGCAGAACGTGGCAAGGGAAGCAAAGACTAACAGGAAGGGATTCTCCAGGTATGTCAACCAGAAAAAGAAGGTTAAAGAAAGCATATCCCCCCGACTGATGGATGAAAATGGTGACCTCATATCAAAAGATGGAGAGAAGGCTGAGGTACTCAACAACTTTTTTGCCTCAGTCTTCACTGAAAAGCATTCTCCTCACCTGTTCTGGGTCGATGAACAAGGAGAAGGGGGGAGGCAGGAAGGTAAAGCCCCTCCCACTGTAGGGGATGAGATTTGTGACCACCTGAGGAACCTGAACATATCTAAATCTATGGGACCTGACGAGATGCATCTATATTTAAGATATTGGGCCAGTACACCCACAACAGTTGTCATCTGTGTAGCTCTGCTGTAGTTAATGAAGCTGTCCTGAGGTGGCTGATATGTCAATGTGTGTGTGCATCTGAGCTGGTATTATGTTTCACTCCTTCCCCAAGTGCAGCTCGCATTCTTCCCCGTCTGCTCGGTTAAGACTAAAAATGTTTTAATAATTGTAAGTTGCAACATGGTTGCGTGGTTTAGGTTCATGAAATAATTACTATACCTTGAGATAAATGAGCTCAAATGCCAAAGGTCAAGGAGTCGATTATCCCGGGATAAAGGTATTTCCACATTTAAGAGAACACTGGTAGTTTTTTTCCCAAAGGATTATACTTGCACTCGCCATCTTCCTCTGTTAGCTACTAAAACTTTTCTACTCTGCATGTGGACAGGTTTTCAAAAACTGCTCATCCATATTTTTCAAATATGGCTTTAGCAAAGTTTACCGTGTCTTTCTGCCTTGTCAGTTCAGCTAATATATACGCTTATTTTCTTACCTTTAAATTCATTTTTTTCACGGAGTAAAAAAAATTGCTGTTTCATCACTTTGAGAACTTAAATTCAATGAAGATTTCAATGGCTTTTGCATCTCGAGAAGGATAATTTCCATATGCTCTCAATATGGGTTGGATGCCCCCTTCTTTGTTAGCTTGGACAGATCGGCCGCTTGTATGAAGCTTTAGTGCAACTGTTTGGACTTAGACTAACTTCTGTATGCTTTTCGGGTAATGTGATTTTTATCCCTTGGGAATATAGCAGAGTTAACTGAAAGAAGCAACTCGATAGCTTAGCAGAAGAAAAAATAGAAAGCCTTATCTTGCTGTAAGCAAAGCATCCTCTGGCAGCAGAGGAAAACTTTCTGCAATAGCTAGGTAACTAATTGGGCAATAACATAGTCTCTCAAATACACACAGAGAAATGTTTTCTTCAGTCAATTTGTGCCAAAAGATTTTTCTTTTGTAGCTTATGATTTGGATCTAAACAAAAAGATTAACAAAAACCCCTCCAGCTGCTCTGAATTCTCTTGTTATGGTAGATAACCTGCCTAGAAATCCACTTTCAAGCCTTGCAGTATATGGCACTTGGTTTCCCATCAGTCTCAAAGCTTTCTAAAATCTCTAGATCATTTTGGGCAGCAGCTGTAGGCCTGGAGAGGTAAAGGTAATAGTACCAAGTCACAGCTTGCAGTTTTCAATTCCTTCTCAGTCTGTTTTCCCAGCAGGAAAGAGCTCATTGGTTGCTCTTTTTCTTCTCTCTTTTTTTCCCCTTTAGCTTTTAACTGATGCACTACTTGAACAATCTTTTGCTGCTCGTAGCCCTAAAATGTGATGTATTATTGAATTATTTGTATTTCCACTTGGCTAACTGCAAATAGCTGTAGCGTTAGACCGGTCCTTGGTACTGGTACTTTGGTTCTTGGCCCAAAGACCTATCAGTTGCAATTCTGGAGCTCAGTTGATTCTGGAACAAGTCCTAGTAACTGGGATGCAAGGAACCACTCTGTGAAGCCACGTGGATTCAGCAGCGGTACGTGTGACTGTACCAGTAGACTGCTGGAGCCATTTTGTTTACTACTACAGATGTGAACTAGTGAAGGTTTACTCTAAGTTTGGGCTAAAGCCCATTTCTTTCTCACTCTTTGCAGAGGCAACTTCAGCTCTGTCTCTGTTGCTAGATTTATGAAATCTAATCATTAGATTCACAGCCAAGCAGTTGCATGAAGGGGGAAGTTCAGGCAACATATTAGTAATATTGGGGTAAGAATTCCTCCAGACTGCCGGTAGATGATGCAAAGAGGTTTGGCAAGCACCTCCACCAGCTCTCAATATCCTTGGGCGAATCCCCTCTAGCCGCAGAGACTTATGAATATTGAATTTGCCCAGCAGGTCTCTAGCCCTTTCTTCTTGGACCAAGGGAACCTTGTTCCGTTCTTCCTCCCTACCTGCAGCCTCATGAGGTGGAGTATCCAGGGTACATCTTGCCTTACTACTAAAGGCTGAAGCAAAGGTGGCCTTAAGTACCTTATCCATCCTCATCCTTGGTCACTATTGTTCCCTCTGCATCCAGTGAAGGGCAGAGATTCTCCTTGGTTCCTTCCTTCATTATCAATATATTTTAAGAAGGATTTCATAGAATAACCAGGTTGGAAGAGACTCACTGGGTCATCGAGTCCAACCATTCCTATCATACACAAAACCATGCCCCTCAACACCTCATCCACCCGTGCCTTAAACACCTCCAGGGAAGGTGAATCAACCACCTCCCTGGGCAGCCTGTTCCAGTGCCCAATGACCCTTTCTGTGAAAAATTTTTTCCTAATGTCCAGCCTAAATCTCCTCTGGTGAGATAATTTGTTATTATCTTTCAGAGAACGGGCCAATCTGAGTTCTAATTGGTCTTTAGTCTTTCAGATTCTTTTCTCTACAGGATCCCACTTTGTCTTTGTAGTCCTCAGGAGCTACCTGCCCCTTCTGCCAGAGTTTGTATATTTTCCTCTTTTTTTCCCCTGATTTCCAGGCCTACAATTATTAGAGCGCGTGGGTGGACACCTCCACAGAGAGCACAAAAATAGGAGTAGAGACACAAAGAAAGAGCACAGACACCCGTAAAACAAGCCCAGAGACAACAAAAATGGGCACGGAAATGCCAAAACCAAGTCTGGAGACCCAACCCCCTAATCTAAGGCCCCCCAAAATGGGCTCAGAGATTCAAAAAACCAAGTCCCACAAATGGGCACAGACTCAAACAACGGGCACAGAGACTCCCCAAAATGGGACCACAGCCCCTCCAAATGCACAAAGACACCCTAGAATAATGTACAAATAATAGAGTACTAAAATAAATTGAATTCTCCTGGTTATTTATAAATCTTAGTCCAGTGATGCTGTTTACAGTCTTGCAAATCCTAACTTTCCTTGTGATTTCTGTTCACGTGCACAAGTAAAAAGGTTTGCCACTAATTTGAAAGAGATTCTCTTATCTTCGTTTGGATGGCGGGAATCTGAAGGACGGAGAAGGAAAAACAGGCGGAGGGAAGCCCAGCCTGAATTGATTAACCCGTCTCTCTGCTGCCACCGGGTGACCGAAACGCGATACTGCAGCCCGGGTGCCTCGCACGCACAGTGGAGCGAGAGCGCCAAGCTCTCTGCTGTCACTGGGAGACTTAAGTGTAATGTGTTGGCGGTTTAATGAAAGTTTTTTTATGTAAGTAGCTCGGCTAGGCTTGATTTAAATTATATAAGTTAACTGCATATACATTATTTATCCATTAAGTATCAATAATCCTTGTTAAAATCTTGTCCAGAGTACAGTGAATATTTTACTCTCTGAGATACGATTTTAAGAAGCATATCAATAAGTTCCATACAACATGCGTTTACAAAAGGCACGTCTTGCCACACAAACCTGAACGCCTTCTGTGATAAAGTATCTCAACTACTGGATGAGGGAAAGGCTGTGGATGGACCTTCCTGGACTTCAGTAAAGCCTTTGACACAGTTTCTCACAGCATCCTGCTTCGGAAACTGTCAGCCTCTGGATTGCACAGGTGCACACTCTCCAGGGTGGAAAACTGGTTGGATGGCCGGGCCTAGAGAGTGGTGGTAAATGGAGTTAACTCCAGCTGGAGGCCAGTTCCAAGTGGGGTTCCCCAGGGCTTAGTGCTGGGTCCAGCCCTGTTCAATGTCTTTATCAAGGACCTGGATGAAGGCATCGAGTGCACCCTTAGCAAGTTTGAGGACGACACTAAGCTGGGGAGAAGCGTGGACCAGCTAGAGGGTCGGGAGGCTCCAAAAGGATCTGAACAGGCTGGACCACTGGACTGAAACCAATGGCATAAGGTTTAACAAGGCCAAATGCCGGGTCCTGCACTTGGGGCACAACAACCCCGTGCAGCTACAGACTAGGAGAAGTCTGGCTGGAAAGCTGCCTGGAGGAGAAGGACCCGGGGGTGTTGGTTGACAGCTTCTGAACAGGAGCCAGCAATGTGCCCAGGTGGCCACGAAGGCCAATGGCATCTTGGCTTGGATCAGAAACCGCATGACCAGCAGGGCCAGGGAGGTTCTTTTCCCTCTGTACTCGGCACTGGTGAGACTGCACCTCGAATACCGTGTTTAGTTCTGGGCCCCTCACCACAAGAAGGATGTTGAGGCTCTGGAATGAGTCCAGAGAAGAGTGACAAAGCTGGTGAAGGGGCTGGAGAACAGGCCTTATGAGGAACAGCTGAGAGAGAGCTGGGGTTGTTTAGCCTGGAGAAGAGGAGGCTGAAGGGGAGACCTTATTGCTCTCTCCAACTCCCTGAAAGGAGATTGTAGAAAGGAGGGAGCTGGGCCCTTCTGCCAAGTGACAGGGGACAGGACAACAGGGAACAACTTCAAGCTCCACCAGGGGAGGTTCAGGCTGAACATTAGGAAAAAATTGTTGACAGAAAGGGTCCTTGTGCACTGGCAGAGTCTGCCCAGGCAGGTGGTTGAGTCCCCTTCCCTGGCGGGGTTTAAGGGACAGGTGGATGAGGTGCTGAGGGACACAGTTTAGTATTTAATAGGAATGGTTGGACTCGATGATCCAATGGGTCTTTTCCAACCTGGTGATTCTATGATTCTGTGCATTATGTAATCATATTCTTATGCACCATTTAGATAGAACTGAGTATTGATTAAGCACCTTTGATATGTTTCATACAGTAGCAAAATCACAGAGACTGTGCTATTTCTCAGCAGCCAACGAAGCAGCAAACTCTAAAGGGCATTTTCAACTCCTTGTTATTGATCCTCTTCATGCCCTTCTCCCAACAGCCTTACCATTGCATACAGCCACATCATTTGTGTAGTCATCAGGCTAAAATGTCCAGGCTGAGAAGAACAATATAGCCGTCACAGAGAAGCTGTAATAGCAAACACCAGATATAAGAGGAAAAGCTCTGAAACTCCTATATTTACATCAAAGACAGAGACAGCCTGTGCTTTTATCAACTGAATTGTGGCTCTTCCTCTCACAGAACTAACTCAATACAATTACTGCCCCAACATCACTAGGCAGGCTCCAGTTTCAGGAGCCTGTGAATCCCAGGCATGTCCAAAAGTAAGTCAGCTAGGGTCCCGTGCCTCTAAGTTACAGAGCACTGGGGAAGGGAGGGGGAAAGAGGAAGAAAATGCCCTAAAGCTCTCCTACTTCAGACATCTTGAAAATATCAACACGCGGATCTTTGCAGCAGCAGTTCAGCAGAACATTTCAGCCTAGGGATCTTATAAAGCCATATGTGTACATAAAAAAGATCTGACTTGTTTGAGAGGAACTAGGAGCCCTACAGACAGAAGATTCTGAAACAGCAAAAAGAGCAAAGGAGAGCATCAAGATGGAGAGAGAATTTAAAAGCTGGAACAGCAACAGTGAGCAATACAAAAAGATAGAGAAAGAAAGAGCGATAGAAAGAAAAAAAGAAAAGCAAGGCATTTGCAGATGCAGAGAAAGAACAAACTGCACGGATCAAGCCAGTGAAATTGCAAGGGAAAAGAATGAGGAATGCAGATTGGGACAAAGATGGAAAAGGGAAAAAAAAGTATAGGCAGAGAACAGATGCTAAAGACTAGGAAAAAAAGAAAGAAAGAAAAGAGCACAGAAAAATAAAAGAATAGAGCTATAAGGATATCAGTGGACAAAAATTATAGCAACACAATAAATGAAAGGAACCAAAAAGTCCAATTCTAAAATGTTTTCTACCTAGTCCATCACTGTCATAACAAGCAATATTGCAGTGAAAGCACACATACTGTTATTTTTCAGAAGGGTGCTTTCAGACATATAGTAGCGTTGTTCTAACTGAGAATGAAAAGCAGAGTTAATAAAACCCAGCTGCTCCCCAGGCCCTATTTATACCTGTGAGGAGGTTCACCCCACCCCATTCACAGGTGGTGGGTGGGAAGGCCCAGGAGGTATATAAACCACCGGCCTTGCCTCAGGAGGCCATTTAGGTTTTTCAGGAGTTTAGGACTTTGTTGCTGTTTCAATTCATCATAGCTTTTAAGTGGATTAAGTTAGTTTGGATGAGGTGGTGAGAGACACAGTCTAGTGACTGATAGAAATGGTTGGACCCAATGATTCAGTAGCTCTTTTCCAACCTAGTGATTCTATAAATATCAGAGACCTTGCTACTTAAAGGTATGGACTTGCTGCCTATCTACAGTGCAGGATTCTACTCCTTTTTTCCCTTGCATTTCTTGGGGAAGAGATTGGATATTATTTTGGCTTGTAACAGTTAGCAGCTGAGCAACTCTTCTTCATCTGGTCTGTGGGTATGCAAGCCTCCCTTATTTAGTAGAGTTTTGGATTTTTCCTGAACTTAGCAGTGAGGTTTGCTCTATTATTGCTTACAGCAGTTGTTACCTTGTCCATGTTATCCATTGTGATTTTTTTTATGGTCATTGAGTTTCCAATTTAAGTCTTAGAGTAGTTAAATCCCACTGTTGTGCGATTTCATTGGCTGACTGCATCTGTAATTCCAGTCTCCATTGCTAGGTGGTGAGTGTACTGTGTTTTTAGGTCTTCTGCGTTAATAATATTTACTGGTTTTCAATAAGAATATTTTCTCAAGTTCTTTTTGTTCACTCCTGCAACTGAACTCTGGTAACTTCCTAGAGTTTGGATCTCCATGGCTCATCTTTCTTTTGTCCTGGGTATAGCCACTACCAGTCCTAGAACTTAAGCAGTGAGGAGGAGAGGTAAGCAGACAGCATGGAATTTTGGGGCACAGATGAGGTAGACAGGCTTATTCTTATTATTGTGGGGCTGACTGTGAGGAGGAAATTAAGTATGTCTAGAAGAGCAAAGTATTATTTGGCAACATAGTATTTACTTTTGGCTTGGTAGTCACTGTGAGGGCCACCTTGGCAATGGGAGGAGCAGTTGAGATGAGCAGGGTAGTAGGGAGAAGGAGCATGGGACAGATTTCTTACAGGTGTGACAGTAATTCTCTTAATTTAATTACTCTGGGTGAAAACAGCTGGAGCATCTGACATTAGAACTACTGTGGAGCAAGTAAGTGGAAGAACATGGCAGTCAGGTAGAGCTGTAAGGTCATGTAAGGTGCTGACATTGATCAGTGCAATGTTGACCGTTGGCACTATTTTAGTTTTCTCTTTGATTTTCTTGCAGATGGCAAAGCAGAACCTGGCAACTGTAAGATCATCCTAGGGAGCTGATACTCTTGGAGTATGTTTCTGCTGAGGAAGTCTCCTGGTGGTCTGAAAGTTAAGTTGAGGGACGGGGGCAGGGGTGGGGTATGACAGAGGGGAGAAGACTGGGAATGGCAGGGAGGGGTTTTAAAAGTAGCCTAGGAGAGAGGGCTGTGCAGGAAGTGTTCCCTTTGGGCAGGGAGAGCTAGAGGGTGTTACTTTCCAGCCCAAAGCTAGCATGTTCCAGGAAGGGCTGTTCCAGCTTGTCTGTGCTATGTGCTTTATACTCTGTTTGTGTTTCTCTTTAGTGTTTCTTAACCCTTGATGTCTCCTTTGCTTTAAAGGAATGCAGCATATGACTTGAGCAGCATCTCAAGGGTCTTGAATGCCTGTACTCGCGGATACAATACCAGTTAGGCACTGTTCTTATTGCATCGTGACCTAAGTGTGTATTAGCTTCACATTTTCAAAACTTCTAGTCAGCCATCTTTTCCTGAAGCCTTGAAGCCCATATTGGAGGCCAAAATTGCTAGTCATAAAGGTTCAAGGATCCCTGTTAACCTGATACATCTTCCATGCATCTTGTGTCTTTAGGCATTTAAAAAGAGATTCTTTAACACGTATATCCTCTCAGTTTTGGCCACATACCGTTCTAATAAAGGATCCTTTACAGCATGACGGAGAGGCCTCGAGTGCCATATCTAGGGTCCTGAATGCTCGTACTTATAAATGCACTGTTGATTGGGAACTACTTTTCTTGCATTGTGCTTCTAAAGCCTGGATCGGTATTGGGATTTGGCACAGTGGTTTTCTGTTTGATTTTTTTAATTTTTCCTGCAGATGCTGAAGAGGAACCCAGTGACTGCAGGATTATTTCCATTAGCCAATGTGATTTGAGCTGCTATGGCCAAGGACATCTTCAGTGGTGACCCTCTGAAAGTTAAGTTGAGGGACCAGAGTTGGGGAGCGGGAGCTGGGTTGGGGATAGAAGGGAGGGGTTTTGAGGGTAGCCTAGAGGAGGGAGAGCTGTGCTGGGAGAGTGCTCCTTGGGTGGGTGAAGGCAGAGGGGCCCACTTCGGAGCCCAAATCCTGCATGGGCAGGGCAGTTCCAGCCTGTATCTGTTGTTGTCTAGTATGTGTAGACCCTGTGCCATGTCTGTCTGAAATATTCTGAAGGTCTCGATGTCGTCTTTTGTGCTCAAAGTATGCCAGAAATGCCTTGGTCGCCATGTCTAGGGTGCCGAATGCTCGTACTGATCAAGGCAGTGTCGATGGGGCATGGTTTTACTTTCTTTGCATTTCTAAACCACGGATCGCTCTTGTGTTCTGGAAGCATAGGGTCAGTCATCTTTTGCTCTGTGTCCTGGTGGCCTGCCTCACCATCCAGAATAGCCATCTTCCGTTTTCTTGGATCCTTGTTCTGGGACATCTTCCGCGCATTCTCCGCATCTTTACGACTTTACAAGGGGCTTCTTGCCCCTTCGACTTGCCTGTTGAGTCCACGTATCTTGGGAACCATGCCCGGTTCTTTGCTTTTCCAGGGCTGCCGTAGGTTCTCCCTCGGAGCCCTGTCTGTCGTGTGTTGCCCATTGGCATGCATGATCCAGGAGTCCTCCCGGTTGACCGCGTATTTTCTGTTGTCCCCGGTTCCCGATGTGGGTCTCGTGTGTTGGTGTTGTGCGTGTATTTGTGTCTGGTTGGAGCTGCTCTGCCCGGTGCCTAGAGGAGGTGATGAGAGTCAGCAGAGGTGTAGTGGCCCGGCAGTGTGCTTTACGTTTGGACGTGACTAGACGTTGCAGTCTAGGTGCGTGCATTACTTTGCAGAACTAGCAGCCCTAGGTGCGGAGGGTAGTTTCTGCTAGTCCCTGTAGCCACGGTGGGGGATGACCCAAACTGCGTGGCAGAGCCAGTGGGCGCAGTAGCGAGGGAGTTGGAATGGCAAGGGAGCGGTACTTACCATTCGGGTTTGGTTGTGGAGTAGCTTTGCCTGGCTGTAATACGCAGTGGAGGTGGTCTCGGTGAAAGTAGGCCAGAGGCTTGGAATTCTCAGGTCGTTGCCGAGCGTCAGGGTGACTACTTTGTTGTTGTGTTTTTCAGAGGTAGAGGAGTGAACTGGGCGCAGAGGGGCACGGACGAAGCGGCGTGCAGGTCGAGCGCCCTGGTGAGGTGGGTCCGCTGTGGTGCAGGCGGGCAGGGGCGACCGGTGGCTATACGATTAGGTAATTTTTGCTTTGAAGGCCCGGGGCAATGGGCAAAGCGGTAGAGTGTCAGAGGAGCTGGCTTGGGTGAGGAGAGCGCCGGTGGCGAGTTGTGTGAGGCAACGCTTGTCGTGCACGTGTCTTCAAGTCAGCGAAGGTACGGCCGTCCTTTACTGCTTGTGGTTTCCAGGTGGAGCGCATCCTCGACGTGGCGGCCCAAGGTGATGGAGGAGGCTAGGTGTCCGAGCGGTCAAGGTAAGGTAGCGGGAGATGGGATTCGCTGGGAGCTGCCTGTGTATTTGAATTGTGGCTAAGCACATCTCTTCTTGCAGGTTCGGCATGCGGACTCCGAGAGGCCAAGCTTCTTGTCAACAAACGCTGTGAGAAGGTGAGGTGGTTGTCCAAGAGCCAAGTACTCTGTAGCGACTCAGCTGAATGTTTTTTGTTTTGGCAGGTGCTGTTCGGGGAGCCTCTGGAAGAGGGTGATGGTCTGAGGGGAGACTGGCTCATGATGAGGGGGAGTGTGTGGGACGCCCACTTTGTCGTCGGCACCAGAGCAATTCTGCCTCTTGGCACTGCTGGTGCCCCAGGCCGTGACAGCTGCCGCTCTTGATGTTGGAGCGAGCGAGGGGCAGGTGAGCATTATGCACTGGCAGCTTTGCAGTGGGTGAGGTGGCATAGTACAAGATGTTGGCAGCGAGCAGTGTGGTTCCTCCTGTTGGCACTGTGTTTTTCTCTTGGTTTTTTCCCTCGCAGATGCTGAAGAGGAAGCCAGTGACTGCCAGATTATTTCCGTTGTCCGATGTGATTTGAGCTGCTTTGGCCAAGGACGGCTTCAATGGTGGCCCTCTGAAAGCTAAGTTGAGGGACCAGAGTTGGGAAGCGGGAGGTGGGTTGGGGATAGCAGGGAGGGGTTTTGAGGGTAGCCTAGGCTGTGCGGAGAGAGTCCTCCTTGGGCGGGTGAAGGCAGAGGGGCCTACTTCGGAGCCCAAACCCTGCGTGGGCAGGGCAGTTCCAGCCTGTATCTGTTGTTGTCTAGTTTGTGCAGTCCCCGTGCCGAGTCTGAAATGTTCTGCGGGTCTTGATGTCCTCTTTTGTGCTCGGGGCATGCCGGACGCTCCTTGGGCGCCGAATGCTCATACTGATGAAGGCAGTGTCGATGGGGTGCAGCTTTTCTTTCTTAGATTTTCTAAAGTGTGGATAGCTCTTGTGCTTTGGAAGCCTCCAGTCAGTCATCTTTTGATGCGGCCTTGCAGCCTGCCTCGCCGTCCAGGATAGCCATCTTCCGTTTTCTTGGCTCCCTGTTCCGGGACTTGTTCCGCGCATCCTCCGCATCTTTACGTCTTTACAAGGGGCTTCTTGCCCCTTCATCTTGCCCGTTGAGTCCACGTATCTTGGGAATCATGCACGGTTCTATGCTTTTCCAGGGCTGCCGTAGGTTCTCCCTCGGAGCCCTGTCCGTTGTGTCTTGCACTTTGGCATGCATGACCTAGGAGTGCTCTTGGTTGACCGCGACTTTTCTGTTGTCCCCGGTTCCCGATGTGGGTCTTGTGTGTTGGTGTTGTGCGTGTATTTGTATCTGGTTGGAGGTGCTCTGCCCGGTGCGTAGGGGAGGTGATGAGAGTCAGCAGAGGTGTAGTGGCCCGGCTGTGTGCTTTACGTTTGGACGTGACTAGACGTTGCAGTCTAGGCGCGTGCATTACTTTGCTGAAGTAGCAGCCCTAGGTGTGGTGGGTGCGGAGGGTAGTTTCTGCTAGTCCCTGTAGCCTCGGTGGGGGATGACCCAAACTGCGTGGCAGAGCCAGTGGGAGCAGTAGCGAAGGAGTTGGAATGGCAAGGGAGTGGTACTTATCGTTCGGGTTTGGTTGTGGAGTAGCTTTGCCTGGCTGTAATAGGCAGTGGAGGTGGTCTCGGTGAAAGTAGGCGAGAGGCTTGGAATTCTCAGGTCGTTGTCGAGCGTCGGGGTGACTGCTTTGTTGTTGTGTTTTTCAGAGGTAGAGGAGTGAACTGCGCGCTGAGGGGCACATACAGAGCTGCGTGCAGGTAGAGTGTCCTGGTGATGTGGGTCTGCCGTGGTGCAGGCGGGAAGGGGGGACGGGTGGCTATACGACTAGGTAATGGGTTTTGTTTTTGCTTTGAAGGCACGGGGCAATGGGCAAAGCGGTAGAGTGTCAGAGGAGCTGGCTTGGGTGAGGAGAGCGCCGGTGGTGAGTTGTGTGAAGCAACGCTTGTCGTGCACGTGTCTTCAAGTCAGCGAAGCGGCGGCCGTCCTTTACTGCTTGTGGTTTCCAGGTGGAGCGCATACTCGAGTTGGTGGCCCAAGGTGATGGAGGAGGCCAGGTGGCCGAGCTGTCAAGGTAAGGTAGCGGGAGATGGGATTCGCTGGGAGCTGCCTGTGTATTTGAATTGTGGCTAAGCACATCTCTTCTTGCAGGTTCGGCATGCGGACTCCGAGAGGCCAAGCTTCTTGTCAACAAACGCTGTGAGAAGGTGAGGTGGTTGTCCAAGAGCCAAGTACTCTGTAGCGACTCAGCTGAATGTTTTTTGTTTTGGCAGGTGCTGTTCGGGGAGCCTCTGGAAGAGGGTGACGGTCTGAGGGGAGACTGGCTCTTCATGAGGAGGAGTGTGTGGGATGCCCACTTTGTCGTCGGCACCAGAGCAATTCTGCCTCTTGGCACTGCTGGTGCCCCAGGCCGTGACAGCTGCCTCTCTTGATGTTGGAGCGAGCGAGGGGCAGGTGAGCAGGATGCACTGGCAGTTTTGCAGTGGGTGAGGTGGCATAGTACAAGATGTTGGCAGCGAGCAGTGTGGTGCCTCCGGTTGGCACTGTGTTTTTCTGTTTGTTATTTTCCCTCGCAGATGCTGAAGAGGAAGCCAGTGACTGCCGGATTATTTCCGTTGTCCGATGTGATTTGAGCTGCTTTGGCCAAGGACGGCTTCAATGGTGGCCCTCTGAAAGCTAAGTTGAGGGAGCAGAGTTGGGAAGCGGGAGGTGGGTTGGGGATAGCAGGGAGGGGTTTTGAGGGTAGCCTAGGCTGTGCGGAGAGAGTCCTCCTTGGGCGGGTGAAGGCAGAGGGGCCTACTTCAGAGCCCAAACCCTGCGTGGGCAGGGCAGTTCCAGCCTGTATCTGTTGTTGTCTAGTTTGTGCAGTCCCCGTGCCGGGTCTGAAATGTTCTGCGGGTCTTGATGTCCTCTTTTGTGCTCGGGGCATGCCGGACGCTCCTTGGGCGCCGAATGCTCGTACTGATCGAGGCAGTGTCGATGGGGTGCAGCTTTTCTTTCTTAGCTTTTGTAAAGTGTGGATAGCTCTTGTGCTTTGGAAGCCTCCAGTCAGTCATCTTTTGATGCAGCCTGCCTTGCCGTCCAGGATAGCCATCTTCCGTTTTCTTGGCTCCCTGTTCCGGGACTTGTTCTGCGCATCCTCCGCATCTTTACGTCTTTACAAGGGGCTTCTTGCCCCTTCATCTTGCCCGTTGAGTCCACGTATCTTGGGAACCATGCATGGTTCTTTGCTTTTCCAGGGCTGCCCTAGGTTCTCCCTCGGAGCCCTGTCCGTTGCCTTGCCCATTGGCATGCGTGATCCAGGAGTGCTCTTGGTTGACGGTGATTTTTCTGTTGTCCCCGGTTGACGATGTGGGTCTTGTGTGTTGGTGTTGTGTGTGTATTTGTGTCTGGTTGGAGCTGCTCTGCCCGGTGCGTAGAGGAGGTGATGAGAGTCAGCAGAGGTGTAGTGGCCCGATTGTGTGCTTTAGGTTTTGACGTGACTAGATGTTGCAGTCTAGGTGCGTGCATTACTTTGCAGAAGTAGCAGCCCTAGGTGTGGTGGGTGTGCAGGGTAGTTTCTGCTAGTCCCTGTAGCCACGGTGGGGGACGACCCAAACTGCGTGGCAGAGCCAGTGGGAGCAGTAGCGAAGGAGTTGGAATGGCAAGGGAGGGGTACTTAACGTTCAGTTTTGGTTGTGGAGTAGCTTTGCCTGGCCGTAATATGCAGTGGAGGTGGTCTTGGTGAAAGTAGGCCAGAGGCTTGGAATTCTCAGGTCGTTGCCAAGCGTCAGGGTGACTACTTTGCTGTTGTGTTTTTCAGAGGTAGAGGAGTGAACTGCGCGCTGAGGGGCACAGACGGAGCTGCGTGCAGGTAGAGTGCCTTGGTGAGGTGGGTCCGCTGTGGTGCAGGCGGGAAGGGTCGACCGGTGGCTGTCCGACCAGGTAATGGGTTTTGTTTTTGCTTTGAAGGCACGGGGCAATGGGCAAAGCGGTAGAGTGTCAGAGGAGCTGGCTTGGGTGAGGAGAGCGCCGGTGGTGAGTTGTGTGAAGCAACGCTTGTCGTGCACGTGTCTTCAAGTCAGCGAAGCGGCGGCCGTCCTTTACTGCTTGTGGTTTCCAGGTGGAGCGCATCCTCGACGTGGCGGCCCAAGGTGATGGAGGAGGCTAGGTGGCCGAGTGGTCCAGGTAAGGTAGCGGGAGATGGGATTCGCTGGGAGCTGCCTGTGTATTTGAATTGTGGCTAAGCACATCTCTTCTTGCAGGTTCGGCATGCGGACTCCGAGAGGCCAAGCTTCTTGTCAACAAACGCTGTGAGAAGGTGAGGTGGTTGTCCAAGACCCAAGCACTCTGTAGCGACTCAGCTGAGTGTTTTTTGTTTTGGCAGGTGCTGTTCGGGGAGCCTCTGGAAGAGGGTGATGGTCTGAGGGGAGACTGGCTCTTCGTGAGGAGGAGTGTGTGGGACGCCCACTTTGTCGTCGGCACCAGAGCAATTCTGCCTCTTGGCACTGCTGGTGCCCCAGGCCGTGACAGCTGCCGCTCTTGATGTTGGAGCGAGCGAGGGGCAGGTGAGCAGGATGCACTGCCAGTTTTGCAGTGGGTGAGGTGGCATAGTACAAGATGTTGGCAGCGAGCAGTGTGGTTCCTCCTGTTGGCACTGTGTTTTTCTCTTTTTTTTGCCCTTGCAGATGCTGAAGAGGAAGCCAGTGACTGCCAGATTATTTCCGTTGTCCGATGTGATTTGAGCTGCTTTGGCCAAGGACGGCTTCAATGGTGGCCCTCTGAAAGCTAAGTTGAGGGATCAGAGTTGGGAAGCGGGAGGCGGGTTGGGGATAGCAGGGAGGGGTTTTGAGGGTAGCCTAGGCTGTGCGGAGAGAGTCCTCCTTGGGCGGGTGAAGGCAGAGGGGCCTACTTCGGAGCCCAAACCCTGCGTGGGCAGGGCAGTTCCAGCCTGTATCTGTTGTTGTCTAGTTTGTGCAGTCCCCGTGCCGAGTCTGAAATGTTCTGCGGGTCTTGATGTCCTCTTTTGTGCTCGGGGCATGCCGGACGCTCCTTGGGCGCCGAATGCTCATACTGATGAAGGCAGTGTCGATGGGGTGCAGCTTTTCTTTCTTAGATTTTCTAAAGTGTGGATAGCTCTTGTGCTTTGGAAGCCTCCAGTCAGTCATCTTTTGATGCGGCCTTGCAGCCTGCCTCGCCGTCCAGGATAGCCATCTTCCGTTTTCTTGGCTCCCTGTTCCGGGACTTGTTCCGCGCATCCTCCGCATCTTTACGTCTTTACAAGGGGCTTCTTGCCCCTTCATCTTGCCCGTTGAGTCCACGTATCTTGGGAATCATGCACGGTTCTATGCTTTTCCAGGGCTGCCGTAGGTTCTCCCTCGGAGCCCTGTCCGTTGTGTCTTGCACTTTGGCATGCATGACCTAGGAGTGCTCTTGGTTGACCGCGACTTTTCTGTTGTCCCCGGTTCCCGATGTGGGTCTTGTGTGTTGGTGTTGTGCGTGTATTTGTATCTGGTTGGAGCTGCTCTGCCCGGTGCGTAGGGGAGGTGATGAGAGTCAGCAGAGGTGTAGTGGCCCGGCTGTGTGCTTTACGTTTGGACGTGACTAGACGTTGCAGTCTAGGCGCGTGCATTACTTTGCTGAAGTAGCAGCCCTAGGTGTGGTGGGTGCGGAGGGTAGTTTCTGCTAGTCCCTGTAGCCTCGGTGGGGGATGACCCAAACTGCGTGGCAGAGCCAGTGGGAGCAGTAGCGAAGGAGTTGGAATGGCAAGGGAGTGGTACTTATCGTTCGGGTTTGGTTGTGGAGTAGCTTTGCCTGGATGTAATAGGCAGTGGAGGTGGTCTCGGTGAAAGTAGGCGAGAGGCTTGGAATTCTCAGGTCGTTGTCGAGCGTCGGGGTGACTGCTTTGTTGTTGTATTTTTCAGAGGTAGAGGAGTGAACTGCGCGCTGAGGGGCACATACAGAGCTGCGTGCAGGTAGAGTGTCCTGGTGATGTGGGTCTGCTGTGGTGCAGGCGGGAAGGGGGGACCGGTGGCTATACGACTAGGTAATGGGTTTTGTTTTTGCTTTGAAGGCACGTGGCAATGGGCAAAGCGGTAGAGTGTCAGAGGAGCTGGCTTGGGTGAGGAGAGCGCCGGTGGTGAGTTGTGTGAAGCAACGCTTGTCGTGCACGTGTCTTCAAGTCAGCGAAGCGGCGGCCGTCCTTTACTGCTTGTGGTTTCCAGGTGGAGCGCATCCTTGACGTGGCGGCCCAAGGTGATGGAGGAGGCCAGGTGGCCGAGCGGTCAAGGTAAGGTAGCGGGAGATGGGATTCGCTGGGAGCTGCCTGTGTATTTGAATTGTGGCTAAGCACATCTCTTCTTGCAGGTTCGGCATGCGGACTCCGAGAGGCCAAGCTTCTTGTCAACAAACGCTGTGAGAAGGTGAGGTGGTTGTCCAAGAGCCAAGTACTCTGTAGCGACTCAGCTGAATGTTTTTGGTTTTGGCAGGTGCTGTTCGGGGAGCCTCTGGAAGAGGGTGATGGTCTGAGGGGAGACTGGCTCTTCATGAGGAGGAGTGTGTGGGATGCCCACTTTGTCGTCGGCACCAGAGCAATTCTGCCTCTTGGCGCTGCTGGTGCCCCAGGCCGTGACAGCTGCCGCTCTTGATGTTGGAGCGAGCGAGGGGCAGGTGAGCAGGATGCACTGCCAGTTTTGCAGTGGGTGAGGTGGCATAGTACAAGATGTTGGCAGCGAGCAGTGTGGTGCCTCCGGTTGGCACTGTGTTTTTCTGTTTGTTATTTTCCCTCGCAGATGCTGAAGAGGAAGCCAGTGACTGCCGGATTATTTCCGTTGTCCGATGTGATTTGAGCTGCTTTGGCTAAGGACGGCTTCAATGGTGGCCCTCTGAAAGCTAAGTTGAGGGACCAGAGTTGGGAAGCGGGAGGTGGGTTGGGGATAGCAGGGAGGGGTTTTGAGGGTAGCCTAGGCTGTGCGGAGAGAGTCCTCCTTGGGCGGGTGAAGGCAGAGGGGCCTACTTCGGAGCCCAAACCCTGCGTGGGCAGGGCAGTTCCAGCCTGTATCTGTTGTTGTCTAGTTTGTGCAGTCCCCGTGCCGAGTCTGAAATGTTCTGCGGGTCTTGATGTCCTCTTTTGTGCTCAGGGCATGCCGGACGCTCCTTGGGTGCCGAAGGCTCGTACTGATGAAGGCAGTGTCGATGGGGTGCAGCTTTTCTTTCTTAGCTTTTCTAAAGTGTGGATAGCTCTTGTGCTTTGGAAGCCTCCAGTCAGTCATCTTTTGATGCGGCCTTGCAGCCTGCCTCGCCGTCCAGGATAGCCATCTTCCGTTTTCTTGGCTCCCTGTTCCGGGACTTGTTCCGCGCATCCTCCGCATCTTTACGTCTTTACAAGGGGCTTCTTGCCCCTTCATCTTGCCCGTTGAGTCCACGTATCTTGGGAACCATGCACGGTTCTTTGCTTTTCCAGGGCTGCCGTAGGTTCTCCCTCGGAGCCCTGTCCGTTGCCTTGCCCATTGGCATGCGTGATCCAGGAGTGCTCTTGGTTGACGGCGAATTTTCTGTTGTCCCCGGTTGACGATGTGGGTCTTGTGTGTTGGTGTTGTGCGTGTATTTGTGTCTGGTTGGAGCTGCTCTGCCCGGCGCGTAGAGGAGGTGATGAGAGTCAGCAGAGGTGTAGTGGCCCGATTGTGTGCTTTAGGTTTTGACGTGACTAGATGTTGCAGTCTAGGCGCGTGCATTACTTTGCAGAAGTAGCAGCCCTAGGTGTGGTGGGTGCGGAGGGTAGTTTCTGCTAGTCCCTGTAGCCACGGTGGGGGACGACCCAAACTGCGTGGCAGAGCCAGTGGGAGCAGTAGCGAAGGAGTTGGAATGGCAAGGGAGCGGTACTTAACGTTCGGGTTTGGTTGTGGAGTAGCTTTGTCTGGCCGTAATACGCAGTGGAGGTGGTCTCGTTGAAAGTAGGCCAGAGGTTTGGAATTCTCAGGTCGTTGCCGAGCGTCAGGGTGACTACTTTGCTGTTGTGTTTTTCAGAGGTAGAGGAGTGAACTGCGCGCTGAGGGGCACATACGGAGCTGCGTGCAGGTAGAGTGCCTTGGTGAGGTGGGTCCGCTGTGGTGCAGGCGGGAAGGGGCGACCGGTGGCTGTACGACTAGGTAATGGGTTTTGTTTTTGCTTTGAAGGCACGGGGCAATGGGCAAAGCGGTAGAGTGTCAGAGGAGCTGGCTTGGGTGAGGAGAGCGCCGGTGGTGAGTTGTGTGAAGCAACGCTTGTCGTGCACGTGTCTTCAAGTCAGCGAAGGTACGGCCGTCCTTTACTGCTTGTGGTTGCCAGGTGGAGCGCATCCTCGACGTGGCGGCCCAAGGTGATGGAGGAGGCCAGGTGGCCGAGCGGTCAAGGTAAGGTTGCGGGAGATGGGATTCGCTGGGAGCTGCCTGTGTATTTGAATTGTGGCTAAGCACATCTCTTCTTGCAGGTTCGGCATGCGGACTCCGAGAGGCCAAGCTTCTTGTCAACAAACGCTGTGAGAAGGTGAGGTGGTTGTCCAAGAGCCAAGTACTCTGTAGCGACTCAGCTGAATGTTTTTGGTTTTGGCAGGTGCTGTTCGGGGAGCCTCTGGAAGAGGGTGACGGTCTGAGGGGAGACTGGCTCTTCATGAGGAGGAGTGTGTGGGACGCCCACTTTGTCGTCGGCACCAGAGCAATTCTGCCTCTTGGCACTGCTGGTGCCCCAGGCCGTGACAGCTGCCGCTCTTGATGTTGGAGCGAGCGAGGGGCAGGTGAGCAGGATGCACTGGCAGTTTTGCAGTGGGTGAGGTGGCATAGTACAAGATGTTGGCAGCGAGCAGTGTGGTGCCTCCGGTTGGCACTGTGTTTTCCTGTTTGTTATTTTCCCTCGCAGATGCTGAAGAGGAAGCCAGTGACTGCCGGATTATTTCCGTTGTCCGATGTGATTTGAGCTGCTTTGGCTAAGGACGGCTTCAATGGTGGCCCTCTGAAAGCTAAGTTGAGGGAGCAGAGTTGGGAAGCGGGAGGTGGGTTGGGGATAGCAGGGAGGGGTTTTGAGGGTAGCCTAGGCTGTGCGGAGAGAGTCCTCCTTGGGCGGGTGAAGGCAGAGGGGCCTACTTCGGAGCCCAAACCCTGCGTGGGCAGGGCAGTTCCAGCCTGTATCTGTTGTTGTCTAGTTTGTGCAGTCCCCGTGCCGAGTCTGAAATGTTCTGCGGGTCTTGATGTCCTCTTTTGTGCTCGGGGCATGCCGGACGCTCCTTGGGTGCCGAAGGCTCGTACTGATGAAGGCAGTGTCGATGGGGTGCAGCTTTTCTTTCTTAGCTTTTCTAAAGTGTGGATAGCTCTTGTGCTTTGGAAGCCTCCAGTCAGTCATCTTTTGATGCGGCCTTGCAGCCTGCCTCGCCGTCCAGGATAGCCATCTTCCGTTTTCTTGGCTCCCTGTTCCGGGACTTGTTCCGCGCATCCTCCGCATCTTTACGTCTTTACAAGGGGCTTCTTGCCCCTTCATCTTGCCCGTTGAGTCCTCGTATCTTGGGAACCATGCACGGTTCTTTGCTTTTCCAGGGCTGCCGTAGGTTCTCCCTCGGAGCCCTGTCCGTTGCCTTGCCCATTGGCATGCGTGATCCAGGAGTGCTCTTGGTTGACGGCGAATTTTCTGTTGTCCCCGGTTGACGATGTGGGTCTTGTGTGTTGGTGTTGTGCGTGTATTTGTGTCTGGTTGGAGCTGCTCTGCCCGGCGCGTAGAGGAGGTGATGAGAGTCAGCAGAGGTGTAGTGGCCCGATTGTGTGCTTTAGGTTTTGACGTGACTAGATGTTGCAGTCTAGGCGCGTGCATTACTTTGCAGAAGTAGCAGCCCTAGGTGTGGTGGGTGCGGAGGGTAGTTTCTGCTAGTCCCTGTAGCCACGGTGGGGGACGACCCAAACTGCGTGGCAGAGCCAGTGGGAGCAGTAGCGAAGGAGTTGGAATGGCAAGGGAGCGGTACTTAACGTTCGGGTTTGGTTGTGGAGTAGCTTTGTCTGGCCGTAATACGCAGTGGAGGTGGTCTCGTTGAAAGTAGGCCAGAGGTTTGGAATTCTCAGGTCGTTGCCGAGCGTCAGGGTGACTACTTTGCTGTTGTGTTTTTCAGAGGTAGAGGAGTGAACTGCGCGCTGAGGGGCACATACGGAGCTGCGTGCAGGTAGAGTGCCTTGGTGAGGTGGGTCCGCTGTGGTGCTGGCGGGAAGGGGCGACCGGTGGCTGTACGACTAGGTAATGGGTTTTGTTTTTGCTTTGAAGGCACGGGGCAATGGGCAAAGCGGTAGAGTGTCAGAGGAGCTGGCTTGGGTAAGGAGAGCGCCGGTGGTGAGTTGTGTGAAGCAACGCTTGTCGTGCACGTGTCTTCAAGTCAGCGAAGGTACGGCCGTCCTTTACTGCTTGTGGTTTCCAGGTGGAGCGCATCCTCGACGTGGCGGCCCAAGGTGATGGAGGAGGCTAGGTGGCCGAGCGGTCAAGGTAAGGTAGCGGGAGATGGGATTCGCTGGGAGCTGCCTGTGTATTTGAATTGTGGCTAAGCACATCTCTTCTTGCAGGTTCGGCATGCGGACTCCGAGAGGCCAAGCTTCTTGTCAACAAACGCTGTGAGAAGGTGAGGTGGTTGACAAGAGCCAAGTACTCTGTAGCGACTCAGCTGAATGTTTTTGGTTTTGGCAGGTGCTGTTCGGGGAGCCTCTGGAAGAGGGTGACGGTCTGAGGGGAGACTGGCTCTTCATGAGGAGGAGTGTGTGGGACGCCCACTTTGTCGTCGGCACCAGAGCAATTCTGCCTCTTGGCACTGCTGGTGCCCCAGGCCGTGACAGCTGCCGCTCTTGATGTTGGAGCGAGCGAGGGGCAGGTGAGCAGGATGCACTGGCAGTTTTGCAGTGGGTGAGGTGGCATAGTACAAGATGTTGGCAGCGAGCAGTGTGGTGCCTCCGGTTGGCACTGTGTTTTTCTGTTTGTTATTTTCCCTCGCAGATGCTGAAGAGGAAGCCAGTGACTGCCGGATTATTTCCGTTGTCCGATGTGATTTGAGCTGCTTTGGCTAAGGACGGCTTCAATGGTGGCCCTCTGAAAGCTAAGTTGAGGGACCAGAGTTGGGAAGCGGGAGGTGGGTTGGGGATAGCAGGGAGGGGTTTTGAGGGTAGCCTAGGCTGTGCTGAGAGAGTCCTCCTTGGGCGGGTGAAGGCAGAGGGGCCTACTTCGGAGCCCAAACCCTGCGTGGGCAGGGCAGTTCCAGCCTGTATCTGTTGTTGTCTAGTTTGTGCAGTCCCCGTGCCGAGTCTGAAATGTTCTGCGGGTCTTGATGTCCTCTTTTGTGCTCGGGGCATGCCGGACGCTCCTTGGGTGCCGAAGGCTCGTACTGATGAAGGCAGTGTCGATGGGGTGCAGCTTTTCTTTCTTAGCTTTTCTAAAGTGTGGATAGCTCTTGTGCTTTGGAAGCCTCCAGTCAGTCATCTTTTGATGCGGCCTTGCAGCCTGCCTCGCCGTCCAGGATAGCCATCTTCCGTTTTCTTGGCTCCCTGTTCCGGGACTTGTTCCGCGCATCCTCCGCATCTTTACGTCTTTACAAGGGGCTTCTTGCCCCTTCATCTTGCCCGTTGAGTCCACGTATCTTGGGAACCATGCCCGGTACTTTGCTTTTCCAGGGCTGCCGTAGGTTCTCCCTCGGAGCCCTGTCCGTTGCCTTGCCCATTGGCATGCGTGATCCAGGAGTGCTCTTGGTTGACGGCGAATTTTCTGTTGTCCCCGGTTGACGATGTGGGTCTTGTGTGTTGGTGTTGTGCGTGTATTTGTGTCTGGTTGGAGCTGCTCTGCCCGGCGCGTAGAGGAGGTGATGAGAGTCAGCAGAGGTGTAGTGGCCCGGTTGTGTGCTTTAGGTTTTGACGTGACTAGATGTTGCAGTCTAGGTGCGTGCATTACTTTGCAGAAGTAGCAGCCCTAGGTGTGGTGGGTGCGGAGGGTAGTTTCTGCTAGTCCCTGTAGCCACGGTGGGGGACGACCCAAACTGCGTGGCAGAGCCAGTGGGAGCAGTAGCGAAGGAGTTGGAATGGCAAGGGAGCGGTACTTAACGTTCGGGTTTGGTTGTGGAGTAGCTTTGTCTGGCCGTAATACGCAGTGGACGTGGTCTCGGTGAAAGTAGGCCAGAGGCTTGGAATTCTCAGGTCGTTGCCGAGCGTCAGGGTGACTACTTTGCTGTTGTGTTTTTCAGAGGTAGAGGAGTGAACTGCGCGCTGAGGGGCACATACGGAGCTGCGTGCAGGTAGAGTGCCTTGGTGAGGTGGGTCCGCTGTGGTGCAGGCGGGAAGGGGCGACCGGTGGCTGTACGACTAGGTAATGGGTTTTGTTTTTGCTTTGAAGGCACGGGGCAATGGGCAAAGCGGTAGAGTGTCAGAGGAGCTGGCTTGGGTGAGGAGAGCGCCGGTGGTGAGTTGTGTGAAGCAACGCTTGTCGTGCACGTGTCTTCAAGTCAGCGAAGGTACGGCCGTCCTTTACTGCTTGTGGTTTCCAGGTGGAGCGCATCCTCGACGTGGCGGCCCAAGGTGATGGAGGAGGCTAGGTGGCCGAGCGGTCAAGGTAAGGTAGCGGGAGATGGGATTCGCTGGGAGCTGCCTGTGTATTTGAATTGTGGCTAAGCACATCTCTTCTTGCAGGTTCGGCATGCGGACTCCGAGAGGCCAAGCTTCTTGTCAACAAATGCTGTGAGAAGGTGAGGTGGTTGACAAGAGCCAAGTACTCTGTAGCGACTCAGCTGAATGTTTTTTGTTTTGGCAGGTGCTGTTCGGGGAGCCTCTGGAAGAGGGTGACGGTCTGAGGGGAGACTGGCTCTTCATGAGGAGGAGTGTGTGGGACGCCCACTTTGTCGTCGGCACCAGAGCAATTCTGCCTCTTGGCACTGCTGGTGCCCCAGGCCGTGACAGCTGCCACTCTTGATGTTGGAGCGAGCGAGGGGCAGGTGAGCAGGATGCACTGGCAGTTTTGCAGTGGGTGAGGTGGCATAGTACAAGATGTTGGCAGCGGTCAGTGTGGTGCCTCCTGTTGGCACTGTGTTTTTCTCTTTGTTTTTGCCCTTGCAGATGCTGAAGAGGAAGCCAGTGACTGCCAGATTATTTCCGTTGTCCAATGTGATTTGAGCTGCTTTGGCTAAGGACGGCTTCAATGGTGGCCCTCTGAAAGCTAAGTTGAGGGAGCAGAGTTGGGAAGCGGGAGGTGGGTTGGGGATAGCAGGGAGGGGTTTTGAGGGTAGCCTAGGCTGTGCGGAGAGAGTCCTCCTTGGGCGGGTGAAGGCAGAGGGGCCTACTTCGGAGCCCAAACCCTGCGTGGGCAGGGCAGTTCCAGCCTGTATCTGTTGTTGTCTAGTTTGTGCAGTCCCCGTGCCGAGTCTGAAATGTTCTGCGGGTCTTGATGTCCTCTTTTGTGCTCGGGGCATGCCGGACGCTCCTTGGGTGCCGAAGGCTCGTACTGATGAAGGCAGTGTCGATGGGGTGCAGCTTTTCTTTCTTAGCTTTTCTAAAGCGTGGATAGCTCTTGTGCTTTGGAAGCCTCCAGTCAGTCATCTTTTGATGCGGCCTTGCAGCCTGCCTCGCCGTCTAGGATAGCCATCTTCCGTTTTCTTGGCTCCCTGTTCCGGGACTTGTTCCGCGCATCCTCCGCATCTTTACGTCTTTACAAGGGGCTTCTTGCCCCTTCATCTTGCCCGTTGAGTCCTCGTATCTTGGGAACCATGCACGGTTCTTTGCTTTTCCAGGGCTGCCGTAGGTTCTCCCTCGGAGCCCTGTCCGTTGCCTTGCCCATTGGCATGCGTGATCCAGGAGTGCTCTTGGTTGACGGCGAATTTTCTGTTGTCCCCGGTTGACGATGTGGGTCTTGTGTGTTGGTGTTGTGCGTGTATTTGTGTCTGGTTGGAGCTGCTCTGCCCGGCGCGTAGAGGAGGTGATGAGAGTCAGCAGAGGTGTAGTGGCCCGGTTGTGTGCTTTAGGTTTTGACGTGACTAGATGTTGCAGTCTAGGTGCGTGCATTACTTTGCAGAAGTAGCAGCCCTAGGTGTGGTGGGTGCGGAGGGTAGTTTCTGCTAGTCCCTGTAGCCACGGTGGGGGACGACCCAAACTGCGTGGCACAGCCAGTGGGAGCAGTAGCGAAGGAGTTGGAATGGCAAGGGAGCGGTACTTAACGTTCGGGTTTGGTTGTGGAGTAGCTTTGTCTGGCCGTAATACGCAGTGGAGGTGGTCTCGTTGAAAGTAGGCCAGAGGTTTGGAATTCTCAGGTCGTTGCCGAGCGTCAGGGTGACTACTTTGCTGTTGTGTTTTTCAGAGGTAGAGGAGTGAACTGCGCGCTGAGGGGCACATACGGAGCTGCGTGCAGGTAGAGTGCCTTGGTGAGGTGGGTCCGCTGTGGTGCAGGCGGGAAGGGGCGACCGGTGGCTGTACGACTAGGTAATGGGTTTTGTTTTTGCTTTGAAGGCACGGGGCAATGGGCAAAGCGGTAGAGTGTCAGAGGAGCTGGCTTGGGTGAGGAGAGCGCCGGTGGTGAGTTGTGTGAAGCAACGCTTGTCGTGCACGTGTCTTCAAGTCAGCGAAGGTACGGCCGTCCTTTACTGCTTGTGGTTGCCAGGTGGAGCGCATCCTCGACGTGGCGGCCCAAGGTGATGGAGGAGGCCAGGTGGCCGAGCGGTCAAGGTAAGGTAGCGGGAGATGGGATTCGCTGGGAGCTGCCTGTGTATTTGAATTGTGGCTAAGCACATCTCTTCTTGCAGGTTCGGCATGCGGACTCCGAGAGGCCAAGCTTCTTGTCAACAAACGCTGTGAGAAGGTGAGGTGGTTGTCCAAGAGCCAAGTACTCTGTAGCGACTCAGCTGAATGTTTTCGGTTTTGGCAGGTGCTGTTCGGGGAGCCTCTGGAAGAGGGTGACGGTCTGAGGGGAGACTGGCTCTTCATGAGGAGGAGTGTGTGGGACGCCCACTTTGTCGTCGGCACCAGAGCAATTCTGCCTCTTGGCACTGCTGGTGCCCCAGGCCGTGACAGCTGCCGCTCTTGATGTTGGAGCGAGCGAGGGGCAGGTGAGCAGGATGCACTGCCAGTTTTGCAGTGGGTGAGGTGGCATAGTACAAGATGTTGGCAGCGAGCAGTGTGGTGCCTCCGGTTGGCACTGTGTTTTCCTGTTTGTTATTTTCCCTCGCAGATGCTGAAGAGGAAGCCAGTGACTGCCGGATTATTTCCGTTGTCCGATGTGATTTGAGCTGCTTTGGCTAAGGACGGCTTCAATGGTGGCCCTCTGAAAGCTAAGTTGAGGGACCAGAGTTGGGAAGCGGGAGGTGGGTTGGGGATAGCAGGGAGGGGTTTTGAGGGTAGCCTAGGCTGTGCGGAGAGAGTCCTCCTTGGGCGGGTGAAGGCAGAGGGGCCTACTTCGGAGCCCAAACCCTGCGTGGGCAGGGCAGTTCCAGCCTGTATCTGTTGTTGTCTAGTTTGTGCAGTCCCCGTGCCGAGTCTGAAATGTTCTGCGGGTCTTGATGTCCTCTTTTGTGCTCGGGGCATGCCGGACGCTCCTTGGGTGCCGAAGGCTCGTACTGATGAAGGCAGTGTCGATGGGGTGCAGCTTTTCTTTCTTAGCTTTTCTAAAGTGTGGATAGCTCTTGTGCTTTGGAAGCATCCAGTCAGTCATCTTTTGATGCGGCCTTGCAGCCTGCCTCGCCGTCCAGGATAGCCATCTTCCGTTTTCTTGGCTCCCTGTTCCGGGACTTGTTCCGCGCATCCTCCGCATCTTTACGTCTTTACAAGGGGCTTCTTGCCCCTTCATCTTGCCCGTTGAGTCCTCGTATCTTGGGAACCATGCACGGTTCTTTGCTTTTCCAGGGCTGCCGTAGGTTCTCCCTCGGAGCCCTGTCCGTTGCCTTGCCCATTGGCATGCGTGATCCAGGAGTGCTCTTGGTTGACGGCGAATTTTCTGTTGTCCCCGGTTGACGATGTGGGTCTTGTGTGTTGGTGTTGTGCGTGTATTTGTGTCTGGTTGGAGCTGCTCTGCCCGGCGCGTAGAGGAGGTGATGAGAGTCAGCAGAGGTGTAGTGGCCCGGTTGTGTGCTTTAGGTTTTGACGTGACTAGATGTTGCAGTCTAGGTGCGTGCATTACTTTGCAGAAGTAGCAGCCCTAGGTGTGGTGGGTGCGGAGGGTAGTTTCTGCTAGTCCCTGTAGCCACGGTGGGGGACGACCCAAACTGCGTGGCACAGCCAGTGGGAGCAGTAGCGAAGGAGTTGGAATGGCAAGGGAGCGGTACTTAACGTTCGGGTTTGGTTGTGGAGTAGCTTTGTCTGGCCGTAATACGCAGTGGAGGTGGTCTCGTTGAAAGTAGGCCAGAGGTTTGGAATTCTCAGGTCGTTGCCGAGCGTCAGGGTGACTACTTTGCTGTTGTGTTTTTCAGAGGTAGAGGAGTGAACTGCGCGCTGAGGGGCACATACGGAGCTGCGTGCAGGTAGAGTGCCTTGGTGAGGTGGGTCCGCTGTGGTGCAGGCGGGAAGGGGCGACCGGTGGCTGTACGACTAGGTAATGGGTTTTGTTTTTGCTTTGAAGGCACGGGGCAATGGGCAAAGCGGTAGAGTGTCAGAGGAGCTGGCTTGGGTGAGGAGAGCGCCGGTGGTGAGTTGTGTGAAGCAACGCTTGTCGTGCACGTGTCTTCAAGTCAGCGAAGGTACGGCCGTCCTTTACTGCTTGTGGTTGCCAGGTGGAGCGCATCCTCGACGTGGCGGCCCAAGGTGATGGAGGAGGCTAGGTGGCCGAGCGGTCAAGGTAAGGTAGCGGGAGATGGGATTCGCTGGGAGCTGCCTGTGTATTTGAATTGTGGCTAAGCACATCTCTTCTTGCAGGTTCGGCATGCGGACTCCGAGAGGCCAAGCTTCTTGTCAACAAATGCTGTGAGAAGGTGAGGTGGTTGACAAGAGCCAAGTACTCTGTAGCGACTCAGCTGAATGTTTTCGGTTTTGGCAGGTGCTGTTCGGCGAGCCTCTGGAAGAGGGTGACGGTCTGAGGGGAGACTGGCTCTTCATGAGGAGGAGTGTGTGGGACGCCCACTTTGTCGTCGGCACCAGAGCAATTCTGCCTCTTGGCACTGCTGGTGCCCCAGGCCGTGACAGCTGCCGCTCTTGATGTTGGAGCGAGCGAGGGGCAGGTGAGCAGGATGCACTGCCAGTTTTGCAGTGGGTGAGGTGGCATAGTACAAGATGTTGGCAGCGAGCAGTGTTGTGCCTCCGGTTGGCACTGTGTTTTCCTGTTTGTTTTTGCCCTTGCAGATGCTGAAGAGGAAGCCAGTGACTGCCAGATTATTTCCGTTGTCCGATGTGATTTGAGCTGCTTTGGCCAAGGACGGCTTCAATGGTGGCCCTCTGAAAGCTAAGTTGAGGGACCAGAGTTGGGAAGCGGGAGGTGGGTTGGGGATAGCAGGGAGGGGTTTTGAGGGTAGCCTAGGCTGTGCGGAGAGAGTCCTCCTTGGGCGGGTGAAGGCAGAGGGGCCTACTTCGGAGCCCAAACCCTGCGTGGGCAGGGCAGTTCCAGCCTGTATCTGTTGTTGTCTAGTTTGTGCAGTCCCCGTGCCGAGTCTGAAATGTTCTGCGGGTCTTGATGTCCTCTTTTGTGCTCGGGGCATGCCGGACGCTCCTTGGGTGCCGAAGGCTCGTACTGATGAAGGCAGTGTCGATGGGGTGCAGCTTTTCTTTCTTAGCTTTTCTAAAGTGTGGATAGCTCTTGTGCTTTGGAAGCCTCCAGTCAGTCATCTTTTGATGCGGCCTTGCAGCCTGCCTCGCCGTCCAGGATAGCCATCTTCCGTTTTCTTGGCTCCCTGTTCCGGGACTTGTTCCGCGCATCCTCCGCATCTTTACGTCTTTACAAGGGGCTTCTTGCCCCTTCATCTTGCCCGTTGAGTCCACGTATCTTGGGAACCATGCACGGTTCTTTGCTTTTCCAGGGCTGCCGTAGGTTCTCCCTCGGAGCCCTGTCCGTTGCCTTGCCCATTGGCATGCGTGATCCAGGAGTGCTCTTGGTTGGCGGCGAATTTTCTGTTGTCCCCGGTTGACGATGTGGGTCTTGTGTGTTGGTGTTGTGCGTGTATTTGTGTCTGGTTGGAGCTGCTCTGCCCGGCGCGTAGAGGAGGTGATGAGAGTCAGCAGAGGTGTAGTGGCCCGGTTGTGTGCTTTAGGTTTTGACGTGACTAGATGTTGCAGTCTAGGCGCGTGCATTACTTTGCAGAAGTAGCAGCCCTAGGTGTGGTGGGTGCGGAGGGTAGTTTCTGCTAGTCCCTGTAGCCACGGTGGGGGACGACCCAAACTGCGTGGCAGAGCCAGTGGGAGCAGTAGCGAAGGAGTTGGAATGGCAAGGGAGCGGTACTTAACGTTCGGGTTTGGTTGTGGAGTAGCTTTGTCTGGCCGTAATACGCAGTGGAGGTGGTCTCGTTGAAAGTAGGCCAGAGGTTTGGAATTCTCAGGTCGTTGCCGAGCGTCAGGGTGACTACTTTGCTGTTGTGTTTTTCAGAGGTAGAGGAGTGAACTGCGCGCTGAGGGGCACATACGGAGCTGCGTGCAGGTAGAGTGCCTTGGTGAGGTGGGTCCGCTGTGGTGCAGGCGGGAAGGGGCGACCGGTGGCTGTACGACTAGGTAATGGGTTTTGTTTTTGCTTTGAAGGCACGGGGCAATGGGCAAAGCGGTAGAGTGTCAGAGGAGCTGGCTTGGGTGAGGAGAGCGCCGGTGGTGAGTTGTGTGAAGCAACGCTTGTCGTGCACGTGTCTTCAAGTCAGCGAAGGTACGGCCGTCCTTTACTGCTTGTGGTTTCCAGGTGGAGCGCATCCTCGACGTGGCGGCCCAAGGTGATGGAGGAGGCCAGGTGGCCGAGCGGTCAAGGTAAGGTAGCGGGAGATGGGATTCGCAGGGAGCTGCCTGTGTATTTGAATTGTGGCTAAGCACATCTCTTCTTGCAGGTTCGGCATGCGGACTCCGAGAGGCCAAGCTTCTTGTCAACAAACGCTGTGAGAAGGTGAGGTGGTTGTCCAAGAGCCAAGTACTCTGTAGCGACTCAGCTGAATGTTTTTGGTTTTGGCAGGTGCTGTTCGGGGAGCCTCTGGAAGAGGGTGACGGTCTGAGGGGAGACTGGCTCTTCATGAGGAGGAGTGTGTGGGACGCCCACTTTGTCGTCGGCACCAGAGCAATTCTGCCTCTTGGCACTGCTGGTGCCCCAGGCCGTGACAGCTGCCGCTCTTGATGTTGGAGCGAGCGAGGGGCAGGTGAGCAGGATGCACTGGCAGTTTTGCAGTGGGTGAGGTGGCATAGTACAAGATGTTGGCAGCGAGCAGTGTGGTGCCTCCGGTTGGCACTGTGTTTTCCTGTTTGTTATTTTCCCTCGCAGATGCTGAAGAGGAAGCCAGTGACTGCCGGATTATTTCCGTTGTCCGATGTGATTTGAGCTGCTTTGGCTAAGGACGGCTTCAATGGTGGCCCTCTGAAAGCTAAGTTGAGGGACCAGAGTTGGGAAGCGGGAGGTGGGTTGGGGATAGCAGGGAGGGGTTTTGAGGGTAGCCTAGGCTGTGCGGAGAGAGTCCTCCTTGGGCGGGTGAAGGCAGAGGGGCCTACTTCGGAGCCCAAACCCTGCGTGGGCAGGGCAGTTCCAGCCTGTATCTGTTGTTGTCTAGTTTGTGCAGTCCCCGTGCCGAGTCTGAAATGTTCTGCGGGTCTTGATGTCCTCTTTTGTGCTCGGGGCATGCCGGACGCTCCTTGGGTGCTGAAGGCTCGTACTGATGAAGGCAGTGTCGATGGGGTGCAGCTTTTCTTTCTTAGCTTTTCTAAAGTGTGGATAGCTCTTGTGCTTTGGAAGCCTCCAGTCAGTCATCTTTTGATGCGGCCTTGCAGCCTGCCTCGCCGTCCAGGATAGCCATCTTCCGTTTTCTTGGCTCCCTGTTCCGGGACTTGTTCCGCGCATCCTCCGCATCTTTACGTCTTTACAAGGGGCTTCTTGCCCCTTCATCTTGCCCGTTGAGTCCTCGTATCTTGGGAACCATGCACGGTTCTTTGCTTTTCCAGGGCTGCCGTAGGTTCTCCCTCGGAGCCCTGTCCGTTGCCTTGCCCATTGGCATGCGTGATCCAGGAGTGCTCTTGGTTGACGGCGAATTTTCTGTTGTCCCCGGTTGACGATGTGGGTCTTGTGTGTTGGTGTTGTGCGTGTATTTGTGTCTGGTTGGAGCTGCTCTGCCCGGCGCGTAGAGGAGGTGATGAGAGTCAGCAGAGGTGTAGTGGCCCGATTGTGTGCTTTAGGTTTTGACGTGACTAGATGTTGCAGTCTAGGCGCGTGCATTACTTTGCAGAAGTAGCAGCCCTAGGTGTGGTGGGTGCGGAGGGTAGTTTCTGCTAGTCCCTGTAGCCACGGTGGGGGACGACCCAAACTGCGTGGCAGAGCCAGTGGGAGCAGTAGCGAAGGAGTTGGAATGGCAAGGGAGCGGTACTTAACGTTCGGGTTTGGTTGTGGAGTAGCTTTGTCTGGCCGTAATACGCAGTGGAGGTGGTCTCGTTGAAAGTAGGCCAGAGGTTTGGAATTCTCAGGTCGTTGCCGAGCGTCAGGGTGACTACTTTGCTGTTGTGTTTTTCAGAGGTAGAGGAGTGAACTGCGCGCTGAGGGGCACATACGGAGCTGCGTGCAGGTAGAGTGCCTTGGTGAGGTGGGTCCGCTGTGGTGCTGGCGGGAAGGGGCGACCGGTGGCTGTACGACTAGGTAATGGGTTTTGTTTTTGCTTTGAAGGCACGGGGCAATGGGCAAAGCGGTAGAGTGTCAGAGGAGCTGGCTTGGGTAAGGAGAGCGCCGGTGGTGAGTTGTGTGAAGCAACGCTTGTCGTGCACGTGTCTTCAAGTCAGCGAAGGTACGGCCGTCCTTTACTGCTTGTGGTTTCCAGGTGGAGCGCATCCTCGACGTGGCGGCCCAAGGTGATGGAGGAGGCTAGGTGGCCGAGCGGTCAAGGTAAGGTAGCGGGAGATGGGATTCGCTGGGAGCTGCCTGTGTATTTGAATTGTGGCTAAGCACATCTCTTCTTGCAGGTTCGGCATGCGGACTCCGAGAGGCCAAGCTTCTTGTCAACAAACGCTGTGAGAAGGTGAGGTGGTTGACAAGAGCCAAGTACTCTGTAGCGACTCAGCTGAATGTTTTTGGTTTTGGCAGGTGCTGTTCGGGGAGCCTCTGGAAGAGGGTGACGGTCTGAGGGGAGACTGGCTCTTCATGAGGAGGAGTGTGTGGGACGCCCACTTTGTCGTCGGCACCAGAGCAATTCTGCCTCTTGGCACTGCTGGTGCCCCAGGCCGTGACAGCTGCCGCTCTTGATGTTGGAGCGAGCGAGGGGCAGGTGAGCAGGATGCACTGGCAGTTTTGCAGTGGGTGAGGTGGCATAGTACAAGATGTTGGCAGCGAGCAGTGTGGTGCCTCCGGTTGGCACTGTGTTTTTCTGTTTGTTATTTTCCCTCGCAGATGCTGAAGAGGAAGCCAGTGACTGCCGGATTATTTCCGTTGTCCGATGTGATTTGAGCTGCTTTGGCTAAGGACGGCTTCAATGGTGGCCCTCTGAAAGCTAAGTTGAGGGACCAGAGTTGGGAAGCGGGAGGTGGGTTGGGGATAGCAGGGAGGGGTTTTGAGGGTAGCCTAGGCTGTGCTGAGAGAGTCCTCCTTGGGCGGGTGAAGGCAGAGGGGCCTACTTCGGAGCCCAAACCCTGCGTGGGCAGGGCAGTTCCAGCCTGTATCTGTTGTTGTCTAGTTTGTGCAGTCCCCGTGCCGAGTCTGAAATGTTCTGCGGGTCTTGATGTCCTCTTTTGTGCTCGGGGCATGCCGGACGCTCCTTGGGTGCCGAAGGCTCGTACTGATGAAGGCAGTGTCGATGGGGTGCAGCTTTTCTTTCTTAGCTTTTCTAAAGTGTGGATAGCTCTTGTGCTTTGGAAGCCTCCAGTCAGTCATCTTTTGATGCGGCCTTGCAGCCTGCCTCGCCGTCCAGGATAGCCATCTTCCGTTTTCTTGGCTCCCTGTTCCGGGACTTGTTCCGCGCATCCTCCGCATCTTTACGTCTTTACAAGGGGCTTCTTGCCCCTTCATCTTGCCCGTTGAGTCCACGTATCTTGGGAACCATGCCCGGTACTTTGCTTTTCCAGGGCTGCCGTAGGTTCTCCCTCGGAGCCCTGTCCGTTGCCTTGCCCATTGGCATGCGTGATCCAGGAGTGCTCTTGGTTGACGGCGAATTTTCTGTTGTCCCCGGTTGACGATGTGGGTCTTGTGTGTTGGTGTTGTGCGTGTATTTGTGTCTGGTTGGAGCTGCTCTGCCCGGCGCGTAGAGGAGGTGATGAGAGTCAGCAGAGGTGTAGTGGCCCGGTTGTGTGCTTTAGGTTTTGACGTGACTAGATGTTGCAGTCTAGGTGCGTGCATTACTTTGCAGAAGTAGCAGCCCTAGGTGTGGTGGGTGCGGAGGGTAGTTTCTGCTAGTCCCTGTAGCCACGGTGGGGGACGACCCAAACTGCGTGGCAGAGCCAGTGGGAGCAGTAGCGAAGGAGTTGGAATGGCAAGGGAGCGGTACTTAACGTTCGGGTTTGGTTGTGGAGTAGCTTTGTCTGGCCGTAATACGCAGTGGACGTGGTCTCGGTGAAAGTAGGCCAGAGGCTTGGAATTCTCAGGTCGTTGCCGAGCGTCAGGGTGACTACTTTGCTGTTGTGTTTTTCAGAGGTAGAGGAGTGAACTGCGCGCTGAGGGGCACATACGGAGCTGCGTGCAGGTAGAGTGCCTTGGTGAGGTGGGTCCGCTGTGGTGCAGGCGGGAAGGGGCGACCGGTGGCTGTACGACTAGGTAATGGGTTTTGTTTTTGCTTTGAAGGCACGGGGCAATGGGCAAAGCGGTAGAGTGTCAGAGGAGCTGGCTTGGGTGAGGAGAGCGCCGGTGGTGAGTTGTGTGAAGCAACGCTTGTCGTGCACGTGTCTTCAAGTCAGCGAAGGTACGGCCGTCCTTTACTGCTTGTGGTTTCCAGGTGGAGCGCATCCTCGACGTGGCGGCCCAAGGTGATGGAGGAGGCTAGGTGGCCGAGCGGTCAAGGTAAGGTAGCGGGAGATGGGATTCGCTGGGAGCTGCCTGTGTATTTGAATTGTGGCTAAGCACATCTCTTCTTGCAGGTTCGGCATGCGGACTCCGAGAGGCCAAGCTTCTTGTCAACAAATGCTGTGAGAAGGTGAGGTGGTTGACAAGAGCCAAGTACTCTGTAGCGACTCAGCTGAATGTTTTTTGTTTTGGCAGGTGCTGTTCGGGGAGCCTCTGGAAGAGGGTGACGGTCTGAGGGGAGACTGGCTCTTCATGAGGAGGAGTGTGTGGGACGCCCACTTTGTCGTCGGCACCAGAGCAATTCTGCCTCTTGGCACTGCTGGTGCCCCAGGCCGTGACAGCTGCCGCTCTTGATGTTGGAGCGAGCGAGGGGCAGGTGAGCAGGATGCACTGGCAGTTTTGCAGTGGGTGAGGTGGCATAGTACAAGATGTTGGCAGCGGTCAGTGTGGTGCCTCCTGTTGGCACTGTGTTTTTCTCTTTGTTTTTGCCCTTGCAGATGCTGAAGAGGAAGCCAGTGACTGCCAGATTATTTCCGTTGTCCGATGTGATTTGAGCTGCTTTGGCTAAGGACGGCTTCAATGGTGGCCCTCTGAAAGCTAAGTTGAGGGAGCAGAGTTGGGAAGCGGGAGGTGGGTTGGGGATAGCAGGGAGGGGTTTTGAGGGTAGCCTAGGCTGTGCGGAGAGAGTCCTCCTTGGGCGGGTGAAGGCAGAGGGGCCTACTTCGGAGCCCAAACCCTGCGTGGGCAGGGCAGTTCCAGCCTGTATCTGTTGTTGTCTAGTTTGTGCAGTCCCCGTGCCGAGTCTGAAATGTTCTGCGGGTCTTGATGTCCTCTTTTGTGCTCGGGGCATGCCGGACGCTCCTTGGGTGCCGAAGGCTCGTACTGATGAAGGCAGTGTCGATGGGGTGCAGCTTTTCTTTCTTAGCTTTTCTAAAGTGTGGATAGCTCTTGTGCTTTGGAAGCATCCAGTCAGTCATCTTTTGATGCGGCCTTGCAGCCTGCCTCGCCGTCTAGGATAGCCATCTTCCGTTTTCTTGGCTCCCTGTTCCGGGACTTGTTCCGCGCATCCTCCGCATCTTTACGTCTTTACAAGGGGCTTCTTGCCCCTTCATCTTGCCCGTTGAGTCCTCGTATCTTGGGAACCATGCACGGTTCTTTGCTTTTCCAGGGCTGCCGTAGGTTCTCCCTCGGAGCCCTGTCCGTTGCCTTGCCCATTGGCATGCGTGATCCAGGAGTGCTCTTGGTTGGCGGTGAATTTTCTGTTGTCCCCGGTTGACGATGTGGGTCTTGTGTGTTGGTGTTGTGCGTGTATTTGTGTCTGGTTGGAGCTGCTCTGCCCAGCGCGTAGAGGAGGTGATGAGAGTCAGCAGAGGTGTAGTGGCCCGGTTGTGTGCTTTAGGTTTTGACGTGACTAGATGTTGCAGTCTAGGCGCGTGCATTACTTTGCAGAAGTAGCAGCCCTAGGTGTGGTGGGTGCGGAGGGTAGTTTCTGCTAGTCCCTGTAGCCACGGTGGGGGACGACCCAAACTGCGTGGCAGAGCCAGTGGGAGCAGTAGCGAAGGAGTTGGAATGGCAAGGGAGCGGTACTTAACGTTCGGGTTTGGTTGTGGAGTAGCTTTGTCTGGCCGTAATACGCAGTGGAGGTGGTCTCGTTGAAAGTAGGCCAGAGGTTTGGAATTCTCAGGTCGTTGCCGAGCGTCAGGGTGACTACTTTGCTGTTGTGTTTTTCAGAGGTAGAGGAGTGAACTGCGCGCTGAGGGGCACATACGGAGCTGCGTGCAGGTAGAGTGCCTTGGTGAGGTGGGTCCGCTGTGGTGCAGGCGGGAAGGGGCGACCGGTGGCTGTACGACTAGGTAATGGGTTTTGTTTTTGCTTTGAAGGCACGGGGCAATGGGCAAAGTGGTAGAGTGTCAGAGGAGCTGGCTTGGGTGAGGAGAGCGCCGGTGGTGAGTTGTGTGAAGCAACGCTTGTCGTGCACGTGTCTTCAAGTCAGCGAAGGTACGGCCGTCCTTTACTGCTTGTGGTTGCCAGGTGGAGCGCATCCTCGACGTGGCGGCCCAAGGTGATGGAGGAGGCCAGGTGGCCGAGCGGTCAAGGTAAGGTAGCGGGAGATGGGATTCGCTGGGAGCTGCCTGTGTATTTGAATTGTGGCTAAGCACATCTCTTCTTGCAGGTTCGGCATGCGGACTCCGAGAGGCCAAGCTTCTTGTCAACAAACGCTGTGAGAAGGTGAGGTGGTTGTCCAAGAGCCAAGTACTCTGTAGCGACTCAGCTGAATGTTTTTTGTTTTGGCAGGTGCTGTTCGGGGAGCCTCTGGAAGAGGGTGACGGTCTGAGGGGAGACTGGCTCTTCATGAGGAGGAGTGTGTGGGACGCCCACTTTGTCGTCGGCACCAGAGCAATTCTGCCTCTTGGCACTGCTGGTGCCCCAGGCCGTGACAGCTGCCGCTCTTGATGTTGGAGCGAGCGAGGGGCAGGTGAGCAGGATGCACTGGCAGTTTTGCAGTGGGTGAGGTGGCATAGTACAAGATGTTGGCAGCGAGCAGTGTGGTGCCTCCGGTTGGCACTGTGTTTTCCTGTTTGTTATTTTCCCTCGCAGATGCTGAAGAGGAAGCCAGTGACTGCCGGATTATTTCTGTGGTCCGATGTGATTTGAGCTGCTTTGGCCAAGGACGGCTTCAATGGTGGCCCTCTGAAAGCTAAGTTGAGGGACCAGAGTTGGGAAGCGGGAGGTGGGTTGGGGATAGCAGGGAGGGGTTTTGAGGGTAGCCTAGGCTGTGCGGAGAGAGTCCTCCTTGGGCGGGTGAAGGCAGAGGGGCCTACTTCGGAGCCCAAACCCTGCGTGGGCAGGGCAGTTCCAGCCTGTATCTGTTGTTGTCTAGTTTGTGCAGTCCCCGTGCCGAGTCTGAAATGTTCTGCGGGTCTTGATGTCCTCTTTTGTGCTCGGGGCATGCCGGACGCTCCTTGGGTGCCGAAGGCTCGTACTGATGAAGGCAGTGTCGATGGGGTGCAGCTTTTCTTTCTTAGCTTTTCTAAAGTGTGGATAGCTCTTGTGCTTTGGAAGCATCCAGTCAGTCATCTTTTGATGCGGCCTTGCAGCCTGCCTCACCGTCTAGGATAGCCATCTTCCGTTTTCTTGGCTCCCTGTTCCGGGACTTGTTCCGCGCATCCTCCGCATCTTTACGTCTTTACAAGGGGCTTCTTGCCCCTTCATCTTGCCCGTTGAGTCCTCGTATCTTGGGAACCATGCACGGTTCTTTGCTTTTCCAGGGCTGCCGTAGGTTCTCCCTCGGAGCCCTGTCCGTTGCCTTGCCCATTGGCATGCGTGATCCAGGAGTGCTCTTGGTTGACGGCGAATTTTCTGTTGTCCCCGGTTGACGATGTGGGTCTTGTGTGTTGGTGTTGTGCGTGTATTTGTGTCTGGTTGGAGCTGCTCTGCCCGGCGCGTAGAGGAGGTGATGAGAGTCAGCAGAGGTGTAGTGGCCCGGTTGTGTGCTTTAGGTTTTGACGTGACTAGATGTTGCAGTCTAGGCGCGTGCATTACTTTGCAGAAGTAGCAGCCCTAGGTGTGGTGGGTGCGGAGGGTAGTTTCTGCTAGTCCCTGTAGCCACGGTGGGGGACGACCCAAACTGCGTGGCAGAGCCAGTGGGAGCAGTAGCGAAGGAGTTGGAATGGCAAGGGAGCGGTACTTAACGTTCGGGTTTGGTTGTGGAGTAGCTTTGTCTGGCCGTAATACGCAGTGGAGGTGGTCTCGTTGAAAGTAGGCCAGAGGTTTGGAATTCTCAGGTCGTTGCCGAGCGTCAGGGTGACTACTTTGCTGTTGTGTTTTTCAGAGGTAGAGGAGTGAACTGCGCGCTGAGGGGCACATACGGAGCTGCGTGCAGGTAGAGTGCCTTGGTGAGGTGGGTCCGCTGTGGTGCAGGCGGGAAGGGGCGACCGGTGGCTGTACGACTAGGTAATGGGTTTTGTTTTTGCTTTGAAGGCACGGGGCAATGGGCAAAGCGGTAGAGTGTCAGAGGAGCTGGCTTGGGTGAGGAGAGCGCCGGTGGTGAGTTGTGTGAAGCAACGCTTGTCGTGCACGTGTCTTCAAGTCAGCGAAGGTACGGCCGTCCTTTACTGCTTGTGGTTGCCAGGTGGAGCGCATCCTCGACGTGGCGGCCCAAGGTGATGGAGGAGGCCAGGTGGCCGAGCGGTCAAGGTAAGGTAGGGGGAGATGGGATTCGCTGGGAGCTGCCTGTGTATTTGAATTGTGGCTAAGCACATCTCTTCTTGCAGGTTCGGCATGCGGACTCCGAGAGGCCAAGCTTCTTGTCAACAAACGCTGTGAGAAGGTGAGGTGGTTGTCCAAGAGCCAAGTACTCTGTAGCGACTCAGCTGAATGTTTTCGGTTTTGGCAGGTGCTGTTCGGCGAGCCTCTGGAAGAGGGTGACGGTCTGAGGGGAGACTGGCTCTTCATGAGGAGGAGTGTGTGGGACGCCCACTTTGTCGTCGGCACCAGAGCAATTCTGCCTCTTGGCACTGCTGGTGCCCCAGGCCGTGACAGCTGCCGCTCTTGATGTTGGAGCGAGCGAGGGGCAGGTGAGCAGGATGCACTGGCAGTTTTGCAGTGGGTGAGGTGGCATAGTACAAGATGTTGGCAGCGAGCAGTGTTGTGCCTCCGGTTGGCACTGTGTTTTCCTGTTTGTTATTTTCCCTCGCAGATGCTGAAGAGGAAGCCAGTGACTGCCGGATTATTTCCGTTGTCCAATGTGATTTGAGCTGCTTTGGCTAAGGACGGCTTCAATGGTGGCCCTCTGAAAGCTAAGTTGAGGGACCAGAGTTGGGAAGCGGGAGGTGGGTTGGGGATAGCAGGGAGGGGTTTTGAGGGTAGCCTAGGCTGTGCGGAGAGAGTCCTCCTTGGGCGGGTGAAGGCAGAGGGGCCTACTTCGGAGCCCAAACCCTGCGTGGGCAGGGCAGTTCCAGCCTGTATCTGTTGTTGTCTAGTTTGTGCAGTCCCCGTGCCGAGTCTGAAATGTTCTGCGGGTCTTGATGTCCTCTTTTGTGCTCGGGGCATGCCGGACGCTCCTTGGGTGCCGAAGGCTCGTACTGATGAAGGCAGTGTCGATGGGGTGCAGCTTTTCTTTCTTAGCTTTTCTAAAGTGTGGATAGCTCTTGTGCTTTGGAAGCCTCCAGTCAGTCATCTTTTGATGCGGCCTTGCAGCCTGCCTCGCCGTCCAGGATAGCCATCTTCCGTTTTCTTGGCTCCCTGTTCCGGGACTTGTTCCGCGCATCCTCCGCATCTTTACGTCTTTACAAGGGGCTTCTTGCCCCTTCATCTTGCCCGTTGAGTCCACGTATCTTGGGAACCATGCCCGGTTCTTTGCTTTTCCAGGGCTGCCGTAGGTTCTCCCTCGGAGCCCTGTCCGTTGCCTTGCCCATTGGCATGCGTGATCCAGGAGTGCTCTTGGTTGACGGCGAATTTTCTGTTGTCCCCGGTTGACGATGTGGGTCTTGTGTGTTGGTGTTGTGCGTGTATTTGTGTCTGGTTGGAGCTGCTCTGCCCGGCGCGTAGAGGAGGTGATGAGAGTCAGCAGAGGTGTAGTGGCCCGGTTGTGTGCTTTAGGTTTTGACGTGACTAGATGTTGCAGTCTAGGCGCGTGCATTACTTTGCAGAAGTAGCAGCCCTAGGTGTGGTGGGTGCGGAGGGTAGTTTCTGCTAGTCCCTGTAGCCACGGTGGGGGACGACCCAAACTGCGTGGCAGAGCCAGTGGGAGCAGTAGCGAAGGAGTTGGAATGGCAAGGGAGCGGTACTTAACGTTCGGGTTTGGTTGTGGAGTAGCTTTGTCTGGCCGTAATACGCAGTGGAGGTGGTCTCGGTGAAAGTAGGCCAGAGGCTTGGAATTCTCAGGTCGTTGCCGAGCGTCAGGGTGACTACTTTGCTGTTGTGTTTTTCAGAGGTAGAGGAGTGAACTGCGCGCTGAGGGGCACATACGGAGCTGCGTGCAGGTAGAGTGCCTTGGTGAGGTGGGTCCGCTGTGGTGCAGGCGGGAAGGGGCGACCGGTGGCTGTACGACTAGGTAATGGGTTTTGTTTTTGCTTTGAAGGCACGGGGCAATGGGCAAAGCGGTAGAGTGTCAGAGGAGCTGGCTTGGGTGAGGAGAGCGCCGGTGGTGAGTTGTGTGAAGCAACGCTTGTCGTGCACGTGTCTTCAAGTCAGCGAAGGTACGGCCGTCCTTTACTGCTTGTGGTTGCCAGGTGGAGCGCATCCTCGACGTGGCGGCCCAAGGTGATGGAGGAGGCCAGGTGGCCGAGCGGTCAAGGTAAGGTAGCGGGAGATGGGATTCGCTGGGAGCTGCCTGTGTATTTGAATTGTGGCTAAGCACATCTCTTCTTGCAGGTTCGGCATGCGGACTCCGAGAGGCCAAGCTTCTTGTCAACAAATGCTGTGAGAAGGTGAGGTGGTTGTCCAAGAGCCAAGTACTCTGTAGCGACTCAGCTGAATGTTTTTTGTTTTGGCAGGTGCTGTTCGGGGAGCCTCTGGAAGAGGGTGACGGTCTGAGGGGAGACTGGCTCTTCATGAGGAGGAGTGTGTGGGACGCCCACTTTGTCGTCGGCACCAGAGCAATTCTGCCTCTTGGCACTGCTGGTGCCCCAGGCCGTGACAGCTGCCGCTCTTGATGTTGGAGCGAGCGAGGGGCAGGTGAGCAGGATGCACTGGCAGTTTTGCAGTGGGTGAGGTGGCATAGTACAAGATGTTGGCAGCGAGCAGTGTGGTGCCTCCGGTTGGCACTGTGTTTTCCTGTTTGTTATTTTCCCTCGCAGATGCTGAAGAGGAAGCCAGTGACTGCCGGATTATTTCTGTGGTCCGATGTGATTTGAGCTGCTTTGGCCAGGACGTTTTCAGTGGTGGCCCTCTGAAAGCTAAGTTGAGGGAGCAGAGTTGGGAAGCGGGAGGTGGGTTGGGGATAGCAGGGAGGGGTTTTGAGGGTAGCCTAGGCTGTGCGGAGAGAGTCCTCCTTGGGCGGGTGAAGGCAGAGGGGCCTACTTCGGAGCCCAAACCCTGCGTGGGCAGGGCAGTTCCAGCCTGTATCTGTTGTTGTCTAGTTTGTGCAGTCCCCGTGCCGAGTCTGAAATGTTCTGCGGGTCTTGATGTCCTCTTTTGTGCTCGGGGCATGCCGGACGCTCCTTGGGTGCCGAAGGCTCGTACTGATGAAGGCAGTGTCGATGGGGTGCAGCTTTTCTTTCTTAGCTTTTCTAAAGTGTGGATAGCTCTTGTGCTTTGGAAGCATCCAGTCAGTCATCTTTTGATGCGGCCTTGCAGCCTGCCTCGCCGTCCAGGATAGCCATCTTCCGTTTTCTTGGCTCCCTGTTCCGGGACTTGTTCCGCGCATCCTCCGCATCTTTACGTCTTTACAAGGGGCTTCTTGCCCCTTCATCTTGCCCGTTGAGTCCTCGTATCTTGGGAACCATGCACGGTTCTTTGCTTTTCCAGGGCTGCCGTAGGTTCTCCCTCGGAGCCCTGTCCGTTGCCTTGCCCATTGGCATGCGTGATCCAGGAGTGCTCTTGGTTGACGGCGAATTTTCTGTTGTCCCCGGTTGACGATGTGGGTCTTGTGTGTTGGTGTTGTGCGTGTATTTGTGTCTGGTTGGAGCTGCTCTGCCCGGCGCGTAGAGGAGGTGATGAGAGTCAGCAGAGGTGTAGTGGCCCGGTTGTGTGCTTTAGGTTTTGACGTGACTAGATGTTGCAGTCTAGGCGCGTGCATTACTTTGCAGAAGTAGCAGCCCTAGGTGTGGTGGGTGCGGAGGGTAGTTTCTGCTAGTCCCTGTAGCCACGGTGGGGGACGACCCAAACTGCGTGGCAGAGCCAGTGGGAGCAGTAGCGAAGGAGTTGGAATGGCAAGGGAGCGGTACTTAACGTTCGGGTTTGGTTGTGGAGTAGCTTTGTCTGGCCGTAATACGCAGTGGAGGTGGTCTCGTTGAAAGTAGGCCAGAGGTTTGGAATTCTCAGGTCGTTGCCGAGCGTCAGGGTGACTACTTTGCTGTTGTGTTTTTCAGAGGTAGAGGAGTGAACTGCGCGCTGAGGGGCACATACGGAGCTGCGTGCAGGTAGAGTGCCTTGGTGAGGTGGGTCCGCTGTGGTGCAGGCGGGAAGGGGCGACCGGTGGCTGTACGACTAGGTAATGGGTTTTGTTTTTGCTTTGAAGGCACGGGGCAATGGGCAAAGCGGTAGAGTGTCAGAGGAGCTGGCTTGGGTGAGGAGAGCGCCGGTGGTGAGTTGTGTGAAGCAACGCTTGTCGTGCACGTGTCTTCAAGTCAGCGAAGGTACGGCCGTCCTTTACTGCTTGTGGTTGCCAGGTGGAGCGCATCCTCGACGTGGCGGCCCAAGGTGATGGAGGAGGCCAGGTGGCCGAGCGGTCAAGGTAAGGTAGCGGGAGATGGGATTCGCTGGGAGCTGCCTGTGTATTTGAATTGTGGCTAAGCACATCTCTTCTTGCAGGTTCGGCATGCGGACTCCGAGAGGCCAAGCTTCTTGTCAACAAACGCTGTGAGAAGGTGAGGTGGTTGTCCAAGAGCCAAGTACTCTGTAGCGACTCAGCTGAATGTTTTTGGTTTTGGCAGGTGCTGTTCGGGGAGCCTCTGGAAGAGGGTGACGGTCTGAGGGGAGACTGGCTCTTCATGAGGAGGAGTGTGTGGGACGCCCACTTTGTCGTCGGCACCAGAGCAATTCTGCCTCTTGGCACTGCTGGTGCCCCAGGCCGTGACAGCTGCCGCTCTTGATGTTGGAGCGAGCGAGGGGCAGGTGAGCAGGATGCACTGGCAGTTTTGCAGTGGGTGAGGTGGCATAGTACAAGATGTTGGCAGCGAGCAGTGTGGTGCCTCCGGTTGGCACTGTGTTTTCCTGTTTGTTATTTTCCCTCGCAGATGCTGAAGAGGAAGCCAGTGACTGCCGGATTATTTCCGTTGTCCGATGTGATTTGAGCTGCTTTGGCTAAGGACGGCTTCAATGGTGGCCCTCTGAAAGCTAAGTTGAGGGACCAGAGTTGGGAAGCGGGAGGTGGGTTGGGGATAGCAGGGAGGGGTTTTGAGGGTAGCCTAGGCTGTGCGGAGAGAGTCCTCCTTGGGCGGGTGAAGGCAGAGGGGCCTACTTCGGAGCCCAAACCCTGCGTGGGCAGGGCAGTTCCAGCCTGTATCTGTTGTTGTCTAGTTTGTGCAGTCCCCGTGCCGAGTCTGAAATGTTCTGCGGGTCTTGATGTCCTCTTTTGTGCTCGGGGCATGCCGGACGCTCCTTGGGTGCCGAAGGCTCGTACTGATGAAGGCAGTGTCGATGGGGTGCAGCTTTTCTTTCTTAGCTTTTCTAAAGTGTGGATAGCTCTTGTGCTTTGGAAGCATCCAGTCAGTCATCTTTTGATGCGGCCTTGCAGCCTGCCTCGCCGTCCAGGATAGCCATCTTCCGTTTTCTTGGCTCCCTGTTCCGGGACTTGTTCCGCGCATCCTCCGCATCTTTACGTCTTTACAAGGGGCTTCTTGCCCCTTCATCTTGCCCGTTGAGTCCACGTATCTTGGGAACCATGCCCGGTTCTTTGCTTTTCCAGGGCTGCCGTAGGTTCTCCCTCGGAGCCCTGTCCGTTGCCTTGCCCATTGGCATGCGTGATCCAGGAGTGCTCTTGGTTGGCGGTGAATTTTCTGTTGTCCCCGGTTGACGATGTGGGTCTTGTGTGTTGGTGTTGTGCGTGTATTTGTGTCTGGTTGGAGCTGCTCTGCCCGGCGCGTAGAGGAGGTGATGAGAGTCAGCAGAGGTGTAGTGGCCCGGTTGTGTGCTTTAGGTTTTGACGTGACTAGATGTTGCAGTCTAGGCGCGTGCATTACTTTGCAGAAGTAGCAGCCCTAGGTGTGGTGGGTGCGGAGGGTAGTTTCTGCTAGTCCCTGTAGCCACGGTGGGGGACGACCCAAACTGCGTGGCAGAGCCAGTGGGAGCAGTAGCGAAGGAGTTGGAATGGCAAGGGAGCGGTACTTAACGTTCGGGTTTGGTTGTGGAGTAGCTTTGTCTGGCCGTAATACGCAGTGGAGGTGGTCTCGGTGAAAGTAGGCCAGAGGCTTGGAATTCTCAGGTCGTTGCCGAGCGTCAGGGTGACTGCTTTGCTGTTGTGTTTTTCAGAGGTAGAGGAGTGAACTGCGCGCTGAGGGGCACAGACGGAGCTGCGTGCAGGTAGAGTGCCTTGGTGAGGTGGGTCTGCTGTGGTGCAGGCGGGAAGGGGCGACCGGTGGCTGTACGACTAGGTAATGGGTTTTGTTTTTGCTTTGAAGGCACGGGGCAATGGGCAAAGCGGTAGAGTGTCAGAGGAGCTGGCTTGGGTGAGGAGAGCGCCGGTGGTGAGTTGTGTGAAGCAACGCTTGTCGTGCACGTGTCTTCAAGTCAGCGAAGGTACGGCCGTCCTTTACTGCTTGTGGTTGCCAGGTGGAGCGCATCCTCGACGTGGCGGCCCAAGGTGATGGAGGAGGCCAGGTGGCCGAGCGGTCAAGGTAAGGTAGCGGGAGATGGGATTCGCAGGGAGCTGCCTGTGTATTTGAATTGTGGCTAAGCACATCTCTTCTTGCAGGTTCGGCATGCGGACTCCGAGAGGCCAAGCTTCTTGTCAACAAACGCTGTGAGAAGGTGAGGTGGTTGTCCAAGAGCCAAGTACTCTGTAGCGACTCAGCTGAATGTTTTTGGTTTTGGCAGGTGCTGTTCGGGGAGCCTCTGGAAGAGGGTGACGGTCTGAGGGGAGACTGGCTCTTCATGAGGAGGAGTGTGTGGGACGCCCACTTTGTCGTCGGCACCAGAGCAATTCTGCCTCTTGGCACTGCTGGTGCCCCAGGCCGTGACAGCTGCCGCTCTTGATGTTGGAGCGAGCGAGGGGCAGGTGAGCAGGATGCACTGGCAGTTTTGCAGTGGGTGAGGTGGCATAGTACAAGATGTTGGCAGCGAGCAGTGTGGTGCCTCCGGTTGGCACTGTGTTTTCCTGTTTGTTATTTTCCCTCGCAGATGCTGAAGAGGAAGCCAGTGACTGCCGGATTATTTCCGTTGTCCGATGTGATTTGAGCTGCTTTGGCTAAGGACGGCTTCAATGGTGGCCCTCTGAAAGCTAAGTTGAGGGACCAGAGTTGGGAAGCGGGAGGTGGGTTGGGGATAGCAGGGAGGGGTTTTGAGGGTAGCCTAGGCTGTGCGGAGAGAGTCCTCCTTGGGCGGGTGAAGGCAGAGGGGCCTACTTCGGAGCCCAAACCCTGCGTGGGCAGGGCAGTTCCAGCCTGTATCTGTTGTTGTCTAGTTTGTGCAGTCCCCGTGCCGAGTCTGAAATGTTCTGCGGGTCTTGATGTCCTCTTTTGTGCTCGGGGCATGCCGGACGCTCCTTGGGTGCTGAAGGCTCGTACTGATGAAGGCAGTGTCGATGGGGTGCAGCTTTTCTTTCTTAGCTTTTCTAAAGTGTGGATAGCTCTTGTGCTTTGGAAGCCTCCAGTCAGTCATCTTTTGATGCGGCCTTGCAGCCTGCCTCGCCGTCCAGGATAGCCATCTTCCGTTTTCTTGGCTCCCTGTTCCGGGACTTGTTCCGCGCATCCTCCGCATCTTTACGTCTTTACAAGGGGCTTCTTGCCCCTTCATCTTGCCCGTTGAGTCCTCGTATCTTGGGAACCATGCACGGTTCTTTGCTTTTCCAGGGCTGCCGTAGGTTCTCCCTCGGAGCCCTGTCCGTTGCCTTGCCCATTGGCATGCGTGATCCAGGAGTGCTCTTGGTTGACGGCGAATTTTCTGTTGTCCCCGGTTGACGATGTGGGTCTTGTGTGTTGGTGTTGTGCGTGTATTTGTGTCTGGTTGGAGCTGCTCTGCCCGGCGCGTAGAGGAGGTGATGAGAGTCAGCAGAGGTGTAGTGGCCCGATTGTGTGCTTTAGGTTTTGACGTGACTAGATGTTGCAGTCTAGGCGCGTGCATTACTTTGCAGAAGTAGCAGCCCTAGGTGTGGTGGGTGCGGAGGGTAGTTTCTGCTAGTCCCTGTAGCCACGGTGGGGGACGACCCAAACTGCGTGGCAGAGCCAGTGGGAGCAGTAGCGAAGGAGTTGGAATGGCAAGGGAGCGGTACTTAACGTTCGGGTTTGGTTGTGGAGTAGCTTTGTCTGGCCGTAATACGCAGTGGAGGTGGTCTCGTTGAAAGTAGGCCAGAGGTTTGGAATTCTCAGGTCGTTGCCGAGCGTCAGGGTGACTACTTTGCTGTTGTGTTTTTCAGAGGTAGAGGAGTGAACTGCGCGCTGAGGGGCACATACGGAGCTGCGTGCAGGTAGAGTGCCTTGGTGAGGTGGGTCCGCTGTGGTGCTGGCGGGAAGGGGCGACCGGTGGCTGTACGACTAGGTAATGGGTTTTGTTTTTGCTTTGAAGGCACGGGGCAATGGGCAAAGCGGTAGAGTGTCAGAGGAGCTGGCTTGGGTAAGGAGAGCGCCGGTGGTGAGTTGTGTGAAGCAACGCTTGTCGTGCACGTGTCTTCAAGTCAGCGAAGGTACGGCCGTCCTTTACTGCTTGTGGTTTCCAGGTGGAGCGCATCCTCGACGTGGCGGCCCAAGGTGATGGAGGAGGCTAGGTGGCCGAGCGGTCAAGGTAAGGTAGCGGGAGATGGGATTCGCTGGGAGCTGCCTGTGTATTTGAATTGTGGCTAAGCACATCTCTTCTTGCAGGTTCGGCATGCGGACTCCGAGAGGCCAAGCTTCTTGTCAACAAACGCTGTGAGAAGGTGAGGTGGTTGACAAGAGCCAAGTACTCTGTAGCGACTCAGCTGAATGTTTTTGGTTTTGGCAGGTGCTGTTCGGGGAGCCTCTGGAAGAGGGTGACGGTCTGAGGGGAGACTGGCTCTTCATGAGGAGGAGTGTGTGGGACGCCCACTTTGTCGTCGGCACCAGAGCAATTCTGCCTCTTGGCACTGCTGGTGCCCCAGGCCGTGACAGCTGCCGCTCTTGATGTTGGAGCGAGCGAGGGGCAGGTGAGCAGGATGCACTGGCAGTTTTGCAGTGGGTGAGGTGGCATAGTACAAGATGTTGGCAGCGAGCAGTGTGGTGCCTCCGGTTGGCACTGTGTTTTTCTGTTTGTTATTTTCCCTCGCAGATGCTGAAGAGGAAGCCAGTGACTGCCGGATTATTTCCGTTGTCCGATGTGATTTGAGCTGCTTTGGCTAAGGACGGCTTCAATGGTGGCCCTCTGAAAGCTAAGTTGAGGGACCAGAGTTGGGAAGCGGGAGGTGGGTTGGGGATAGCAGGGAGGGGTTTTGAGGGTAGCCTAGGCTGTGCTGAGAGAGTCCTCCTTGGGCGGGTGAAGGCAGAGGGGCCTACTTCGGAGCCCAAACCCTGCGTGGGCAGGGCAGTTCCAGCCTGTATCTGTTGTTGTCTAGTTTGTGCAGTCCCCGTGCCGAGTCTGAAATGTTCTGCGGGTCTTGATGTCCTCTTTTGTGCTCGGGGCATGCCGGACGCTCCTTGGGTGCCGAAGGCTCGTACTGATGAAGGCAGTGTCGATGGGGTGCAGCTTTTCTTTCTTAGCTTTTCTAAAGTGTGGATAGCTCTTGTGCTTTGGAAGCCTCCAGTCAGTCATCTTTTGATGCGGCCTTGCAGCCTGCCTCGCCGTCCAGGATAGCCATCTTCCGTTTTCTTGGCTCCCTGTTCCGGGACTTGTTCCGCGCATCCTCCGCATCTTTACGTCTTTACAAGGGGCTTCTTGCCCCTTCATCTTGCCCGTTGAGTCCACGTATCTTGGGAACCATGCCCGGTACTTTGCTTTTCCAGGGCTGCCGTAGGTTCTCCCTCGGAGCCCTGTCCGTTGCCTTGCCCATTGGCATGCGTGATCCAGGAGTGCTCTTGGTTGACGGCGAATTTTCTGTTGTCCCCGGTTGACGATGTGGGTCTTGTGTGTTGGTGTTGTGCGTGTATTTGTGTCTGGTTGGAGCTGCTCTGCCCGGCGCGTAGAGGAGGTGATGAGAGTCAGCAGAGGTGTAGTGGCCCGGTTGTGTGCTTTAGGTTTTGACGTGACTAGATGTTGCAGTCTAGGCGCGTGCATTACTTTGCAGAAGTAGCAGCCCTAGGTGTGGTGGGTGCGGAGGGTAGTTTCTGCTAGTCCCTGTAGCCACGGTGGGGGACGACCCAAACTGCGTGGCAGAGCCAGTGGGAGCAGTAGCGAAGGAGTTGGAATGGCAAGGGAGCGGTACTTAACGTTCGGGTTTGGTTGTGGAGTAGCTTTGTCTGGCCGTAATACGCAGTGGACGTGGTCTCGGTGAAAGTAGGCCAGAGGCTTGGAATTCTCAGGTCGTTGCCGAGCGTCAGGGTGACTACTTTGCTGTTGTGTTTTTCAGAGGTAGAGGAGTGAACTGCGCGCTGAGGGGCACATACGGAGCTGCGTGCAGGTAGAGTGCCTTGGTGAGGTGGGTCCGCTGTGGTGCAGGCGGGAAGGGGCGACCGGTGGCTGTACGACTAGGTAATGGGTTTTGTTTTTGCTTTGAAGGCACGGGGCAATGGGCAAAGCGGTAGAGTGTCAGAGGAGCTGGCTTGGGTGAGGAGAGCGCCGGTGGTGAGTTGTGTGAAGCAACGCTTGTCGTGCACGTGTCTTCAAGTCAGCGAAGGTACGGCCGTCCTTTACTGCTTGTGGTTTCCAGGTGGAGCGCATCCTCGACGTGGCGGCCCAAGGTGATGGAGGAGGCTAGGTGGCCGAGCGGTCAAGGTAAGGTAGCGGGAGATGGGATTCGCTGGGAGCTGCCTGTGTATTTGAATTGTGGCTAAGCACATCTCTTCTTGCAGGTTCGGCATGCGGACTCCGAGAGGCCAAGCTTCTTGTCAACAAATGCTGTGAGAAGGTGAGGTGGTTGACAAGAGCCAAGTACTCTGTAGCGACTCAGCTGAATGTTTTTTGTTTTGGCAGGTGCTGTTCGGGGAGCCTCTGGAAGAGGGTGACGGTCTGAGGGGAGACTGGCTCTTCATGAGGAGGAGTGTGTGGGACGCCCACTTTGTCGTCGGCACCAGAGCAATTCTGCCTCTTGGCACTGCTGGTGCCCCAGGCCGTGACAGCTGCCGCTCTTGATGTTGGAGCGAGCGAGGGGCAGGTGAGCAGGATGCACTGGCAGTTTTGCAGTGGGTGAGGTGGCATAGTACAAGATGTTGGCAGCGGTCAGTGTGGTGCCTCCTGTTGGCACTGTGTTTTTCTCTTTGTTTTTGCCCTTGCAGATGCTGAAGAGGAAGCCAGTGACTGCCAGATTATTTCCGTTGTCCAATGTGATTTGAGCTGCTTTGGCTAAGGACGGCTTCAATGGTGGCCCTCTGAAAGCTAAGTTGAGGGAGCAGAGTTGGGAAGCGGGAGGTGGGTTGGGGATAGCAGGGAGGGGTTTTGAGGGTAGCCTAGGCTGTGCGGAGAGAGTCCTCCTTGGGCGGGTGAAGGCAGAGGGGCCTACTTCGGAGCCCAAACCCTGCGTGGGCAGGGCAGTTCCAGCCTGTATCTGTTGTTGTCTAGTTTGTGCAGTCCCCGTGCCGAGTCTGAAATGTTCTGCGGGTCTTGATGTCCTCTTTTGTGCTCGGGGCATGCCGGACGCTCCTTGGGTGCCGAAGGCTCGTACTGATGAAGGCAGTGTCGATGGGGTGCAGCTTTTCTTTCTTAGCTTTTCTAAAGTGTGGATAGCTCTTGTGCTTTGGAAGCATCCAGTCAGTCATCTTTTGATGCGGCCTTGCAGCCTGCCTCGCCGTCTAGGATAGCCATCTTCCGTTTTCTTGGCTCCCTGTTCCGGGACTTGTTCCGCGCATCCTCCGCATCTTTACGTCTTTACAAGGGGCTTCTTGCCCCTTCATCTTGCCCGTTGAGTCCTCGTATCTTGGGAACCATGCACGGTTCTTTGCTTTTCCAGGGCTGCCGTAGGTTCTCCCTCGGAGCCCTGTCCGTTGCCTTGCCCATTGGCATGCGTGATCCAGGAGTGCTCTTGGTTGGCGGTGAATTTTCTGTTGTCCCCGGTTGACGATGTGGGTCTTGTGTGTTGGTGTTGTGCGTGTATTTGTGTCTGGTTGGAGCTGCTCTGCCCAGCGCGTAGAGGAGGTGATGAGAGTCAGCAGAGGTGTAGTGGCCCGGTTGTGTGCTTTAGGTTTTGACGTGACTAGATGTTGCAGTCTAGGCGCGTGCATTACTTTGCAGAAGTAGCAGCCCTAGGTGTGGTGGGTGCGGAGGGTAGTTTCTGCTAGTCCCTGTAGCCACGGTGGGGGACGACCCAAACTGCGTGGCAGAGCCAGTGGGAGCAGTAGCGAAGGAGTTGGAATGGCAAGGGAGCGGTACTTAACGTTCGGGTTTGGTTGTGGAGTAGCTTTGTCTGGCCGTAATACGCAGTGGAGGTGGTCTCGTTGAAAGTAGGCCAGAGGTTTGGAATTCTCAGGTCGTTGCCGAGCGTCAGGGTGACTACTTTGCTGTTGTGTTTTTCAGAGGTAGAGGAGTGAACTGCGCGCTGAGGGGCACATACGGAGCTGCGTGCAGGTAGAGTGCCTTGGTGAGGTGGGTCCGCTGTGGTGCAGGCGGGAAGGGGCGACCGGTGGCTGTACGACTAGGTAATGGGTTTTGTTTTTGCTTTGAAGGCACGGGGCAATGGGCAAAGTGGTAGAGTGTCAGAGGAGCTGGCTTGGGTGAGGAGAGCGCCGGTGGTGAGTTGTGTGAAGCAACGCTTGTCGTGCACGTGTCTTCAAGTCAGCGAAGGTACGGCCGTCCTTTACTGCTTGTGGTTGCCAGGTGGAGCGCATCCTCGACGTGGCGGCCCAAGGTGATGGAGGAGGCCAGGTGGCCGAGCGGTCAAGGTAAGGTAGCGGGAGATGGGATTCGCTGGGAGCTGCCTGTGTATTTGAATTGTGGCTAAGCACATCTCTTCTTGCAGGTTCGGCATGCGGACTCCGAGAGGCCAAGCTTCTTGTCAACAAACGCTGTGAGAAGGTGAGGTGGTTGTCCAAGAGCCAAGTACTCTGTAGCGACTCAGCTGAATGTTTTTTGTTTTGGCAGGTGCTGTTCGGGGAGCCTCTGGAAGAGGGTGACGGTCTGAGGGGAGACTGGCTCTTCATGAGGAGGAGTGTGTGGGACGCCCACTTTGTCGTCGGCACCAGAGCAATTCTGCCTCTTGGCACTGCTGGTGCCCCAGGCCGTGACAGCTGCCGCTCTTGATGTTGGAGCGAGCGAGGGGCAGGTGAGCAGGATGCACTGGCAGTTTTGCAGTGGGTGAGGTGGCATAGTACAAGATGTTGGCAGCGAGCAGTGTGGTGCCTCCGGTTGGCACTGTGTTTTCCTGTTTGTTATTTTCCCTCGCAGATGCTGAAGAGGAAGCCAGTGACTGCCGGATTATTTCTGTGGTCCGATGTGATTTGAGCTGCTTTGGCCAAGGACGGCTTCAATGGTGGCCCTCTGAAAGCTAAGTTGAGGGACCAGAGTTGGGAAGCGGGAGGTGGGTTGGGGATAGCAGGGAGGGGTTTTGAGGGTAGCCTAGGCTGTGCGGAGAGAGTCCTCCTTGGGCGGGTGAAGGCAGAGGGGCCTACTTCGGAGCCCAAACCCTGCGTGGGCAGGGCAGTTCCAGCCTGTATCTGTTGTTGTCTAGTTTGTGCAGTCCCCGTGCCGAGTCTGAAATGTTCTGCGGGTCTTGATGTCCTCTTTTGTGCTCGGGGCATGCCGGACGCTCCTTGGGTGCCGAAGGCTCGTACTGATGAAGGCAGTGTCGATGGGGTGCAGCTTTTCTTTCTTAGCTTTTCTAAAGTGTGGATAGCTCTTGTGCTTTGGAAGCATCCAGTCAGTCATCTTTTGATGCGGCCTTGCAGCCTGCCTCACCGTCTAGGATAGCCATCTTCCGTTTTCTTGGCTCCCTGTTCCGGGACTTGTTCCGCGCATCCTCCGCATCTTTACGTCTTTACAAGGGGCTTCTTGCCCCTTCATCTTGCCCGTTGAGTCCTCGTATCTTGGGAACCATGCACGGTTCTTTGCTTTTCCAGGGCTGCCGTAGGTTCTCCCTCGGAGCCCTGTCCGTTGCCTTGCCCATTGGCATGCGTGATCCAGGAGTGCTCTTGGTTGACGGCGAATTTTCTGTTGTCCCCGGTTGACGATGTGGGTCTTGTGTGTTGGTGTTGTGCGTGTATTTGTGTCTGGTTGGAGCTGCTCTGCCCGGCGCGTAGAGGAGGTGATGAGAGTCAGCAGAGGTGTAGTGGCCCGGTTGTGTGCTTTAGGTTTTGACGTGACTAGATGTTGCAGTCTAGGCGCGTGCATTACTTTGCAGAAGTAGCAGCCCTAGGTGTGGTGGGTGCGGAGGGTAGTTTCTGCTAGTCCCTGTAGCCACGGTGGGGGACGACCCAAACTGCGTGGCAGAGCCAGTGGGAGCAGTAGCGAAGGAGTTGGAATGGCAAGGGAGCGGTACTTAACGTTCGGGTTTGGTTGTGGAGTAGCTTTGTCTGGCCGTAATACGCAGTGGAGGTGGTCTCGTTGAAAGTAGGCCAGAGGTTTGGAATTCTCAGGTCGTTGCCGAGCGTCAGGGTGACTACTTTGCTGTTGTGTTTTTCAGAGGTAGAGGAGTGAACTGCGCGCTGAGGGGCACATACGGAGCTGCGTGCAGGTAGAGTGCCTTGGTGAGGTGGGTCCGCTGTGGTGCAGGCGGGAAGGGGCGACCGGTGGCTGTACGACTAGGTAATGGGTTTTGTTTTTGCTTTGAAGGCACGGGGCAATGGGCAAAGCGGTAGAGTGTCAGAGGAGCTGGCTTGGGTGAGGAGAGCGCCGGTGGTGAGTTGTGTGAAGCAACGCTTGTCGTGCACGTGTCTTCAAGTCAGCGAAGGTACGGCCGTCCTTTACTGCTTGTGGTTGCCAGGTGGAGCGCATCCTCGACGTGGCGGCCCAAGGTGATGGAGGAGGCCAGGTGGCCGAGCGGTCAAGGTAAGGTAGGGGGAGATGGGATTCGCTGGGAGCTGCCTGTGTATTTGAATTGTGGCTAAGCACATCTCTTCTTGCAGGTTCGGCATGCGGACTCCGAGAGGCCAAGCTTCTTGTCAACAAACGCTGTGAGAAGGTGAGGTGGTTGTCCAAGAGCCAAGTACTCTGTAGCGACTCAGCTGAATGTTTTCGGTTTTGGCAGGTGCTGTTCGGCGAGCCTCTGGAAGAGGGTGACGGTCTGAGGGGAGACTGGCTCTTCATGAGGAGGAGTGTGTGGGACGCCCACTTTGTCGTCGGCACCAGAGCAATTCTGCCTCTTGGCACTGCTGGTGCCCCAGGCCGTGACAGCTGCCGCTCTTGATGTTGGAGCGAGCGAGGGGCAGGTGAGCAGGATGCACTGGCAGTTTTGCAGTGGGTGAGGTGGCATAGTACAAGATGTTGGCAGCGAGCAGTGTTGTGCCTCCGGTTGGCACTGTGTTTTCCTGTTTGTTATTTTCCCTCGCAGATGCTGAAGAGGAAGCCAGTGACTGCCGGATTATTTCCGTTGTCCAATGTGATTTGAGCTGCTTTGGCTAAGGACGGCTTCAATGGTGGCCCTCTGAAAGCTAAGTTGAGGGACCAGAGTTGGGAAGCGGGAGGTGGGTTGGGGATAGCAGGGAGGGGTTTTGAGGGTAGCCTAGGCTGTGCGGAGAGAGTCCTCCTTGGGCGGGTGAAGGCAGAGGGGCCTACTTCGGAGCCCAAACCCTGCGTGGGCAGGGCAGTTCCAGCCTGTATCTGTTGTTGTCTAGTTTGTGCAGTCCCCGTGCCGAGTCTGAAATGTTCTGCGGGTCTTGATGTCCTCTTTTGTGCTCGGGGCATGCCGGACGCTCCTTGGGTGCCGAAGGCTCGTACTGATGAAGGCAGTGTCGATGGGGTGCAGCTTTTCTTTCTTAGCTTTTCTAAAGTGTGGATAGCTCTTGTGCTTTGGAAGCCTCCAGTCAGTCATCTTTTGATGCGGCCTTGCAGCCTGCCTCGCCGTCCAGGATAGCCATCTTCCGTTTTCTTGGCTCCCTGTTCCGGGACTTGTTCCGCGCATCCTCCGCATCTTTACGTCTTTACAAGGGGCTTCTTGCCCCTTCATCTTGCCCGTTGAGTCCACGTATCTTGGGAACCATGCCCGGTTCTTTGCTTTTCCAGGGCTGCCGTAGGTTCTCCCTCGGAGCCCTGTCCGTTGCCTTGCCCATTGGCATGCGTGATCCAGGAGTGCTCTTGGTTGACGGCGAATTTTCTGTTGTCCCCGGTTGACGATGTGGGTCTTGTGTGTTGGTGTTGTGCGTGTATTTGTGTCTGGTTGGAGCTGCTCTGCCCGGCGCGTAGAGGAGGTGATGAGAGTCAGCAGAGGTGTAGTGGCCCGGTTGTGTGCTTTAGGTTTTGACGTGACTAGATGTTGCAGTCTAGGCGCGTGCATTACTTTGCAGAAGTAGCAGCCCTAGGTGTGGTGGGTGCGGAGGGTAGTTTCTGCTAGTCCCTGTAGCCACGGTGGGGGACGACCCAAACTGCGTGGCAGAGCCAGTGGGAGCAGTAGCGAAGGAGTTGGAATGGCAAGGGAGCGGTACTTAACGTTCGGGTTTGGTTGTGGAGTAGCTTTGTCTGGCCGTAATACGCAGTGGAGGTGGTCTCGGTGAAAGTAGGCCAGAGGCTTGGAATTCTCAGGTCGTTGCCGAGCGTCAGGGTGACTACTTTGCTGTTGTGTTTTTCAGAGGTAGAGGAGTGAACTGCGCGCTGAGGGGCACATACGGAGCTGCGTGCAGGTAGAGTGCCTTGGTGAGGTGGGTCCGCTGTGGTGCAGGCGGGAAGGGGCGACCGGTGGCTGTACGACTAGGTAATGGGTTTTGTTTTTGCTTTGAAGGCACGGGGCAATGGGCAAAGCGGTAGAGTGTCAGAGGAGCTGGCTTGGGTGAGGAGAGCGCCGGTGGTGAGTTGTGTGAAGCAACGCTTGTCGTGCACGTGTCTTCAAGTCAGCGAAGGTACGGCCGTCCTTTACTGCTTGTGGTTGCCAGGTGGAGCGCATCCTCGACGTGGCGGCCCAAGGTGATGGAGGAGGCCAGGTGGCCGAGCGGTCAAGGTAAGGTAGCGGGAGATGGGATTCGCTGGGAGCTGCCTGTGTATTTGAATTGTGGCTAAGCACATCTCTTCTTGCAGGTTCGGCATGCGGACTCCGAGAGGCCAAGCTTCTTGTCAACAAATGCTGTGAGAAGGTGAGGTGGTTGTCCAAGAGCCAAGTACTCTGTAGCGACTCAGCTGAATGTTTTTTGTTTTGGCAGGTGCTGTTCGGGGAGCCTCTGGAAGAGGGTGACGGTCTGAGGGGAGACTGGCTCTTCATGAGGAGGAGTGTGTGGGACGCCCACTTTGTCGTCGGCACCAGAGCAATTCTGCCTCTTGGCACTGCTGGTGCCCCAGGCCGTGACAGCTGCCGCTCTTGATGTTGGAGCGAGCGAGGGGCAGGTGAGCAGGATGCACTGGCAGTTTTGCAGTGGGTGAGGTGGCATAGTACAAGATGTTGGCAGCGAGCAGTGTGGTGCCTCCGGTTGGCACTGTGTTTTCCTGTTTGTTATTTTCCCTCGCAGATGCTGAAGAGGAAGCCAGTGACTGCCGGATTATTTCTGTGGTCCGATGTGATTTGAGCTGCTTTGGCCAGGACGTTTTCAGTGGTGGCCCTCTGAAAGCTAAGTTGAGGGAGCAGAGTTGGGAAGCGGGAGGTGGGTTGGGGATAGCAGGGAGGGGTTTTGAGGGTAGCCTAGGCTGTGCGGAGAGAGTCCTCCTTGGGCGGGTGAAGGCAGAGGGGCCTACTTCGGAGCCCAAACCCTGCGTGGGCAGGGCAGTTCCAGCCTGTATCTGTTGTTGTCTAGTTTGTGCAGTCCCCGTGCCGAGTCTGAAATGTTCTGCGGGTCTTGATGTCCTCTTTTGTGCTCGGGGCATGCCGGACGCTCCTTGGGTGCCGAAGGCTCGTACTGATGAAGGCAGTGTCGATGGGGTGCAGCTTTTCTTTCTTAGCTTTTCTAAAGTGTGGATAGCTCTTGTGCTTTGGAAGCATCCAGTCAGTCATCTTTTGATGCGGCCTTGCAGCCTGCCTCGCCGTCCAGGATAGCCATCTTCCGTTTTCTTGGCTCCCTGTTCCGGGACTTGTTCCGCGCATCCTCCGCATCTTTACGTCTTTACAAGGGGCTTCTTGCCCCTTCATCTTGCCCGTTGAGTCCTCGTATCTTGGGAACCATGCACGGTTCTTTGCTTTTCCAGGGCTGCCGTAGGTTCTCCCTCGGAGCCCTGTCCGTTGCCTTGCCCATTGGCATGCGTGATCCAGGAGTGCTCTTGGTTGACGGCGAATTTTCTGTTGTCCCCGGTTGACGATGTGGGTCTTGTGTGTTGGTGTTGTGCGTGTATTTGTGTCTGGTTGGAGCTGCTCTGCCCGGCGCGTAGAGGAGGTGATGAGAGTCAGCAGAGGTGTAGTGGCCCGGTTGTGTGCTTTAGGTTTTGACGTGACTAGATGTTGCAGTCTAGGCGCGTGCATTACTTTGCAGAAGTAGCAGCCCTAGGTGTGGTGGGTGCGGAGGGTAGTTTCTGCTAGTCCCTGTAGCCACGGTGGGGGACGACCCAAACTGCGTGGCAGAGCCAGTGGGAGCAGTAGCGAAGGAGTTGGAATGGCAAGGGAGCGGTACTTAACGTTCGGGTTTGGTTGTGGAGTAGCTTTGTCTGGCCGTAATACGCAGTGGAGGTGGTCTCGGTGAAAGTAGGCCAGAGGCTTGGAATTCTCAGGTCGTTGCCGAGCGTCAGGGTGACTACTTTGCTGTTGTGTTTTTCAGAGGTAGAGGAGTGAACTGCGCGCTGAGGGGCACATACGGAGCTGCGTGCAGGTAGAGTGCCTTGGTGAGGTGGGTCCGCTGTGGTGCAGGCGGGAAGGGGCGACCGGTGGCTGTACGACTAGGTAATGGGTTTTGTTTTTGCTTTGAAGGCACGGGGCAATGGGCAAAGCGGTAGAGTGTCAGAGGAGCTGGCTTGGGTGAGGAGAGCGCCGGTGGTGAGTTGTGTGAAGCAACGCTTGTCGTGCACGTGTCTTCAAGTCAGCGAAGGTACGGCCGTCCTTTACTGCTTGTGGTTGCCAGGTGGAGCGCATCCTCGACGTGGCGGCCCAAGGTGATGGAGGAGGCCAGGTGGCCGAGCGGTCAAGGTAAGGTAGCGGGAGATGGGATTCGCTGGGAGCTGCCTGTGTATTTGAATTGTGGCTAAGCACATCTCTTCTTGCAGGTTCGGCATGCGGACTCCGAGAGGCCAAGCTTCTTGTCAACAAACGCTGTGAGAAGGTGAGGTGGTTGTCCAAGAGCCAAGTACTCTGTAGCGACTCAGCTGAATGTTTTTGGTTTTGGCAGGTGCTGTTCGGGGAGCCTCTGGAAGAGGGTGACGGTCTGAGGGGAGACTGGCTCTTCATGAGGAGGAGTGTGTGGGACGCCCACTTTGTCGTCGGCACCAGAGCAATTCTGCCTCTTGGCACTGCTGGTGCCCCAGGCCGTGACAGCTGCCGCTCTTGATGTTGGAGCGAGCGAGGGGCAGGTGAGCAGGATGCACTGGCAGTTTTGCAGTGGGTGAGGTGGCATAGTACAAGATGTTGGCAGCGAGCAGTGTGGTGCCTCCGGTTGGCACTGTGTTTTCCTGTTTGTTATTTTCCCTCGCAGATGCTGAAGAGGAAGCCAGTGACTGCCGGATTATTTCCGTTGTCCGATGTGATTTGAGCTGCTTTGGCTAAGGACGGCTTCAATGGTGGCCCTCTGAAAGCTAAGTTGAGGGACCAGAGTTGGGAAGCGGGAGGTGGGTTGGGGATAGCAGGGAGGGGTTTTGAGGGTAGCCTAGGCTGTGCGGAGAGAGTCCTCCTTGGGCGGGTGAAGGCAGAGGGGCCTACTTCGGAGCCCAAACCCTGCGTGGGCAGGGCAGTTCCAGCCTGTATCTGTTGTTGTCTAGTTTGTGCAGTCCCCGTGCCGAGTCTGAAATGTTCTGCGGGTCTTGATGTCCTCTTTTGTGCTCGGGGCATGCCGGACGCTCCTTGGGTGCCGAAGGCTCGTACTGATGAAGGCAGTGTCGATGGGGTGCAGCTTTTCTTTCTTAGCTTTTCTAAAGTGTGGATAGCTCTTGTGCTTTGGAAGCATCCAGTCAGTCATCTTTTGATGCGGCCTTGCAGCCTGCCTCGCCGTCCAGGATAGCCATCTTCCGTTTTCTTGGCTCCCTGTTCCGGGACTTGTTCCGCGCATCCTCCGCATCTTTACGTCTTTACAAGGGGCTTCTTGCCCCTTCATCTTGCCCGTTGAGTCCACGTATCTTGGGAACCATGCCCGGTTCTTTGCTTTTCCAGGGCTGCCGTAGGTTCTCCCTCGGAGCCCTGTCCGTTGCCTTGCCCATTGGCATGCGTGATCCAGGAGTGCTCTTGGTTGGCGGTGAATTTTCTGTTGTCCCCGGTTGACGATGTGGGTCTTGTGTGTTGGTGTTGTGCGTGTATTTGTGTCTGGTTGGAGCTGCTCTGCCCGGCGCGTAGAGGAGGTGATGAGAGTCAGCAGAGGTGTAGTGGCCCGGTTGTGTGCTTTAGGTTTTGACGTGACTAGATGTTGCAGTCTAGGCGCGTGCATTACTTTGCAGAAGTAGCAGCCCTAGGTGTGGTGGGTGCGGAGGGTAGTTTCTGCTAGTCCCTGTAGCCACGGTGGGGGACGACCCAAACTGCGTGGCAGAGCCAGTGGGAGCAGTAGCGAAGGAGTTGGAATGGCAAGGGAGCGGTACTTAACGTTCGGGTTTGGTTGTGGAGTAGCTTTGTCTGGCCGTAATACGCAGTGGAGGTGGTCTCGGTGAAAGTAGGCCAGAGGCTTGGAATTCTCAGGTCGTTGCCGAGCGTCAGGGTGACTGCTTTGCTGTTGTGTTTTTCAGAGGTAGAGGAGTGAACTGCGCGCTGAGGGGCACAGACGGAGCTGCGTGCAGGTAGAGTGCCTTGGTGAGGTGGGTCTGCTGTGGTGCAGGCGGGAAGGGGCGACCGGTGGCTGTACGACTAGGTAATGGGTTTTGTTTTTGCTTTGAAGGCACGGGGCAATGGGCAAAGCGGTAGAGTGTCAGAGGAGCTGGCTTGGGTGAGGAGAGCGCCGGTGGTGAGTTGTGTGAAGCAACGCTTGTCGTGCACGTGTCTTCAAGTCAGCGAAGGTACGGCCGTCCTTTACTGCTTGTGGTTGCCAGGTGGAGCGCATCCTCGACGTGGCGGCCCAAGGTGATGGAGGAGGCCAGGTGGCCGAGCGGTCAAGGTAAGGTAGCGGGAGATGGGATTCGCTGGGAGCTGCCTGTGTATTTGAATTGTGGCTAAGCACATCTCTTCTTGCAGGTTCGGCATGCGGACTCCGAGAGGCCAAGCTTCTTGTCAACAAATGCTGTGAGAAGGTGAGGTGGTTGACAAGAGCCAAGTACTCTGTAGCGACTCAGCTGAATGTTTTTTGTTTTGGCAGGTGCTGTTCGGGGAGCCTCTGGAAGAGGGTGACGGTCTGAGGGGAGACTGGCTCTTCATGAGGAGGAGTGTGTGGGACGCCCACTTTGTCGTCGGCACCAGAGCAATTCTGCCTCTTGGCACTGCTGGTGCCCCAGGCCGTGACAGCTGCCGCTCTTGATGTTGGAGCGAGCGAGGGGCAGGTGAGCAGGATGCACTGGCAGTTTTGCAGTGGGTGAGGTGGCATAGTACAAGATGTTGGCAGCGAGCAGTGTTGTGCCTCCGGTTGGCACTGTGTTTTCCTGTTTGTTATTTTCCCTCGCAGATGCTGAAGAGGAAGCCAGTGACTGCCGGATTATTTCCGTTGTCCAATGTGATTTGAGCTGCTTTGGCTAAGGACGGCTTCAATGGTGGCCCTCTGAAAGCTAAGTTGAGGGACCAGAGTTGGGAAGCGGGAGGTGGGTTGGGGATAGCAGGGAGGGGTTTTGAGGGTAGCCTAGGCTGTGCGGAGAGAGTCCTCCTTGGGCGGGTGAAGGCAGAGGGGCCTACTTCGGAGCCCAAACCCTGCGTGGGCAGGGCAGTTCCAGCCTGTATCTGTTGTTGTCTAGTTTGTGCAGTCCCCGTGCCGAGTCTGAAATGTTCTGCGGGTCTTGATGTCCTCTTTTGTGCTCGGGGCATGCCGGACGCTCCTTGGGTGCCGAAGGCTCGTACTGATGAAGGCAGTGTCGATGGGGTGCAGCTTTTCTTTCTTAGCTTTTCTAAAGTGTGGATAGCTCTTGTGCTTTGGAAGCATCCAGTCAGTCATCTTTTGATGCGGCCTTGCAGCCTGCCTCGCCGTCCAGGATAGCCATCTTCCGTTTTCTTGGCTCCCTGTTCCGGGACTTGTTCCGCGCATCCTCCGCATCTTTACGTCTTTACAAGGGGCTTCTTGCCCCTTCATCTTGCCCGTTGAGTCCACGTATCTTGGGAACCATGCCCGGTTCTTTGCTTTTCCAGGGCTGCCGTAGGTTCTCCCTCGGAGCCCTGTCCGTTGCCTTGCCCATTGGCATGCGTGATCCAGGAGTGCTCTTGGTTGACGGCGAATTTTCTGTTGTCCCCGGTTGACGATGTGGGTCTTGTGTGTTGGTGTTGTGCGTGTATTTGTGTCTGGTTGGAGCTGCTCTGCCCGGCGCGTAGAGGAGGTGATGAGAGTCAGCAGAGGTGTAGTGGCCCGGTTGTGTGCTTTAGGTTTTGACGTGACTAGATGTTGCAGTCTAGGCGCGTGCATTACTTTGCAGAAGTAGCAGCCCTAGGTGTGGTGGGTGCGGAGGGTAGTTTCTGCTAGTCCCTGTAGCCACGGTGGGGGACGACCCAAACTGCGTGGCAGAGCCAGTGGGAGCAGTAGCGAAGGAGTTGGAATGGCAAGGGAGCGGTACTTAACGTTTGGGTTTGGTTGTGGAGTAGCTTTGTCTGGCCGTAATACGCAGTGGAGGTGGTCTCGGTGAAAGTAGGCCAGAGGCTTGGAATTCTCAGGTCGTTGCCGAGCGTCAGGGTGACTGCTTTGCTGTTGTGTTTTTCAGAGGTAGAGGAGTGAACTGCGCGCTGAGGGGCACATACGGAGCTGCGTGCAGGTAGAGTGCCTTGGTGAGGTGGGTCCGCTGTGGTGCAGGCGGGAAGGGGCGACCGGTGGCTGTACGACTAGGTAATGGGTTTTGTTTTTGCTTTGAAGGCACGGGGCAATGGGCAAAGCGGTAGAGTGTCAGAGGAGCTGGCTTGGGTGAGGAGAGCGCCGGTGGTGAGTTGTGTGAAGCAACGCTTGTCGTGCACGTGTCTTCAAGTCAGCGAAGGTACGGCCGTCCTTTACTGCTTGTGGTTGCCAGGTGGAGCGCATCCTCGACGTGGCGGCCCAAGGTGATGGAGGAGGCCAGGTGGCCGAGCGGTCAAGGTAAGGTAGGGGGAGATGGGATTCGCTGGGAGCTGCCTGTGTATTTGAATTGTGGCTAAGCACATCTCTTCTTGCAGGTTCGGCATGCGGACTCCGAGAGGCCAAGCTTCTTGTCAACAAACGCTGTGAGAAGGTGAGGTGGTTGTCCAAGAGCCAAGTACTCTGTAGCGACTCAGCTGAATGTTTTTTGTTTTGGCAGGTGCTGTTCGGGGAGCCTCTGGAAGAGGGTGACGGTCTGAGGGGAGACTGGCTCTTCATGAGGAGGAGTGTGTGGGACGCCCACTTTGTCGTCGGCACCAGAGCAATTCTGCCTCTTGGCACTGCTGGTGCCCCAGGCCGTGACAGCTGCCGCTCTTGATGTTGGAGCGAGCGAGGGGCAGGTGAGCAGGATGCACTGGCAGTTTTGCAGTGGGTGAGGTGGCATAGTACAAGATGTTGGCAGCGGTCAGTGTGGTGCCTCCTGTTGGCACTGTGTTTTTCTCTTTGTTTTTGCCCTTGCAGATGCTGAAGAGGAAGCCAGTGACTGCCAGATTATTTCCGTTGTCCAATGTGATTTGAGCTGCTTTGGCTAAGGACGGCTTCAATGGTGGCCCTCTGAAAGCTAAGTTGAGGGACCAGAGTTGGGAAGCGGGAGGTGGGTTGGGGATAGCAGGGAGGGGTTTTGAGGGTAGCCTAGGCTGTGCGGAGAGAGTCCTCCTTGGGCGGGTGAAGGCAGAGGGGCCTACTTCGGAGCCCAAACCCTGCGTGGGCAGGGCAGTTCCAGCCTGTATCTGTTGTTGTCTAGTTTGTGCAGTCCCCGTGCCGAGTCTGAAATGTTCTGCGGGTCTTGATGTCCTCTTTTGTGCTCGGGGCATGCCGGACGCTCCTTGGGTGCCGAAGGCTCGTACTGATGAAGGCAGTGTCGATGGGGTGCAGCTTTTCTTTCTTAGCTTTTCTAAAGTGTGGATAGCTCTTGTGCTTTGGAAGCATCCAGTCAGTCATCTTTTGATGCGGCCTTGCAGCCTGCCTCACCGTCTAGGATAGCCATCTTCCGTTTTCTTGGCTCCCTGTTCCGGGACTTGTTCCGCGCATCCTCCGCATCTTTACGTCTTTACAAGGGGCTTCTTGCCCCTTCATCTTGCCCGTTGAGTCCTCGTATCTTGGGAACCATGCACAGTTCTTTGCTTTTCCAGGGCTGCTGTAGGTTCTCCCTCGGAGCCCTGTCCGTTGCCTTGCCCATTGGCATGCGTGATCCAGGAGTGCTCTTGGTTGACGGCGAATTTTCTGTTGTCCCCGGTTGACGATGTGGGTCTTGTGTGTTGGTGTTGTGCGTGTATTTGTGTCTGGTTGGAGCTGCTCTGCCCGGCGCGTAGAGGAGGTGATGAGAGTCAGCAGAGGTGTAGTGGCCCGGTTGTGTGCTTTAGGTTTTGACGTGACTAGATGTTGCAGTCTAGGCGCGTGCATTACTTTGCAGAAGTAGCAGCCCTAGGTGTGGTGGGTGCGGAGGGTAGTTTCTGCTAGTCCCTGTAGCCACGGTGGGGGACGACCCAAACTGCGTGGCAGGGCCAGTGGGAGCAGTAGCGAAGGAGTTGGAATGGCAAGGGAGCGGTACTTAACGTTCGGGTTTGGTTGTGGAGTAGCTTTGTCTGGCCGTAATACGCAGTGGAGGTGGTCTCGGTGAAAGTAGGCCAGAGGCTTGGAATTCTCAGGTCGTTGCCGAGCGTCAGGGTGACTACTTTGCTGTTGTGTTTTTCAGAGGTAGAGGAGTGAACTGCGCGCTGAGGGGCACATACGGAGCTGCGTGCAGGTAGAGTGCCTTGGTGAGGTGGGTCCGCTGTGGTGCAGGCGGGAAGGGGCGACCGGTGGCTGTACGACTAGGTAATGGGTTTTGTTTTTGCTTTGAAGGCACGGGGCAATGGGCAAAGCGGTAGAGTGTCAGAGGAGCTGGCTTGGGTGAGGAGAGCGCCGGTGGTGAGTTGTGTGAAGCAACGCTTGTCGTGCACGTGTCTTCAAGTCAGCGAAGGTACGGCCGTCCTTTACTGCTTGTGGTTGCCAGGTGGAGCGCATCCTCGACGTGGCGGCCCAAGGTGATGGAGGAGGCCAGGTGGCCGAGCGGCCAAGGTAAGGTAGGGGGAGATGGGATTCGCTGGGAGCTGCCTGTGTATTTGAATTGTGGCTAAGCACATCTCTTCTTGCAGGTTCGGCATGCGGACTCCGAGAGGCCAAGCTTCTTGTCAACAAACGCTGTGAGAAGGTGAGGTGGTTGTCCAAGAGCCAAGTACTCTGTAGCGACTCAGCTGAATGTTTTTGGTTTTGGCAGGTGCTGTTCGGGGAGCCTCTGGAAGAGGGTGACGGTCTGAGGGGAGACTGGCTCTTCATGAGGAGGAGTGTGTGGGACGCCCACTTTGTCGTCGGCACCAGAGCAATTCTGCCTCTTGGCACTGCTGGTGCCCCAGGCCGTGACAGCTGCCGCTCTTGATGTTGGAGCGAGCGAGGGGCAGGTGAGCAGGATGCACTGGCAGTTTTGCAGTGGGTGAGGTGGCATAGTACAAGATGTTGGCAGCGAGCAGTGTGGTGCCTCTGGTTGGCACTGTGTTTTCCTGTTTGTTATTTTCCCTCGCAGATGCTGAAGAGGAAGCCAGTGACTGCCGGATTATTTCCGTTGTCCGATGTGATTTGAGCTGCTTTGGCTAAGGACGGCTTCAATGGTGGCCCTCTGAAAGCTAAGTTGAGGGACCAGAGTTGGGAAGCGGGAGGTGGGTTGGGGATAGCAGGGAGGGGTTTTGAGGGTAGCCTAGGCTGTGCGGAGAGAGTCCTCCTTGGGCGGGTGAAGGCAGAGGGGCCTACTTCGGAGCCCAAACCCTGCGTGGGCAGGGCAGTTCCAGCCTGTATCTGTTGTTGTCTAGTTTGTGCAGTCCCCGTGCCGAGTCTGAAATGTTCTGCGGGTCTTGATGTCCTCTTTTGTGCTCGGGGCATGCCGGACGCTCCTTGGGTGCCGAAGGCTCGTACTGATGAAGGCAGTGTCGATGGGGTGCAGCTTTTCTTTCTTAGCTTTTCTAAAGTGTGGATAGCTCTTGTGCTTTGGAAGCATCCAGTCAGTCATCTTTTGATGCGGCCTTGCAGCCTGCCTCGCCGTCCAGGATAGCCATCTTCCGTTTTCTTGGCTCCCTGTTCCGGGACTTGTTCCGCGCATCCTCCGCATCTTTACGTCTTTACAAGGGGCTTCTTGCCCCTTCATCTTGCCCGTTGAGTCCTCGTATCTTGGGAACCATGCACGGTTCTTTGCTTTTCCAGGGCTGCCGTAGGTTCTCCCTCGGAGCCCTGTCCGTTGCCTTGCCCATTGGCATGCGTGATCCAGGAGTGCTCTTGGTTGACGGCGAATTTTCTGTTGTCCCCGGTTGACGATGTGGGTCTTGTGTGTTGGTGTTGTGCGTGTATTTGTGTCTGGTTGGAGCTGCTCTGCCCGGCGCGTAGAGGAGGTGATGAGAGTCAGCAGAGGTGTAGTGGCCCGGTTGTGTGCTTTAGGTTTTGACGTGACTAGATGTTGCAGTCTAGGCGCGTGCATTACTTTGCAGAAGTAGCAGCCCTAGGTGTGGTGGGTGCGGAGGGTAGTTTCTGCTAGTCCCTGTAGCCACGGTGGGGGACGACCCAAACTGCGTGGCAGAGCCAGTGGGAGCAGTAGCGAAGGAGTTGGAATGGCAAGGGAGCGGTACTTAACGTTCGGGTTTGGTTGTGGAGTAGCTTTGTCTGGCCGTAATACGCAGTGGAGGTGGTCTCGTTGAAAGTAGGCCAGAGGTTTGGAATTCTCAGGTCGTTGCCGAGCGTCAGGGTGACTACTTTGCTGTTGTGTTTTTCAGAGGTAGAGGAGTGAACTGCGCGCTGAGGGGCACATACGGAGCTGCGTGCAGGTAGAGTGCCTTGGTGAGGTGGGTCCGCTGTGGTGCTGGCGGGAAGGGGCGACCGGTGGCTGTACGACTAGGTAATGGGTTTTGTTTTTGCTTTGAAGGCACGGGGCAATGGGCAAAGCGGTAGAGTGTCAGAGGAGCTGGCTTGGGTGAGGAGAGCGCCGGTGGTGAGTTGTGTGAAGCAACGCTTGTCGTGCACGTGTCTTCAAGTCAGCGAAGGTACGGCCGTCCTTTACTGCTTGTGGTTTCCAGGTGGAGCGCATCCTCGACGTGGCGGCCCAAGGTGATGGAGGAGGCTAGGTGGCCGAGCGGTCAAGGTAAGGTAGCGGGAGATGGGATTCGCTGGGAGCTGCCTGTGTATTTGAATTGTGGCTAAGCACATCTCTTCTTGCAGGTTCGGCATGCGGACTCCGAGAGGCCAAGCTTCTTGTCAACAAACGCTGTGAGAAGGTGAGGTGGTTGACAAGAGCCAAGTACTCTGTAGCGACTCAGCTGAATGTTTTCGGTTTTGGCAGGTGCTGTTCGGGGAGCCTCTGGAAGAGGGTGACGGTCTGAGGGGAGACTGGCTCTTCATGAGGAGGAGTGTGTGGGACGCCCACTTTGTCGTCGGCACCAGAGCAATTCTGCCTCTTGGCACTGCTGGTGCCCCAGGCCGTGACAGCTGCCGCTCTTGATGTTGGAGCGAGCGAGGGGCAGGTGAGCAGGATGCACTGGCAGTTTTGCAGTGGGTGAGGTGGCATAGTACAAGATGTTGGCAGCGGTCAGTGTGGTGCCTCCTGTTGGCACTGTGTTTTTCTCTTTGTTTTTGCCCTTGCAGATGCTGAAGAGGAAGCCAGTGACTGCCAGATTATTTCCGTTGTCCAATGTGATTTGAGCTGCTTTGGCCAAGGACGGCTTCAATGGTGGCCCTCTGAAAGCTAAGTTGAGGGAGCAGAGTTGGGAAGCGGGAGGTGGGTTGGGGATAGCAGGGAGGGGTTTTGAGGGTAGCCTAGGCTGTGCGGAGAGAGTCCTCCTTGGGCGGGTGAAGGCAGAGGGGCCTACTTCGGAGCCCAAACCCTGCGTGGGCAGGGCAGTTCCAGCCTGTATCTGTTGTTGTCTAGTTTGTGCAGTCCCCGTGCCGAGTCTGAAATGTTCTGCGGGTCTTGATGTCCTCTTTTGTGCTCGGGGCATGCCGGACGCTCCTTGGGTGCCGAAGGCTCGTACTGATGAAGGCAGTGTCGATGGGGTGCAGCTTTTCTTTCTTAGCTTTTCTAAAGTGTGGATAGCTCTTGTGCTTTGGAAGCATCCAGTCAGTCATCTTTTGATGCGGCCTTGCAGCCTGCCTCGCCGTCCAGGATAGCCATCTTCCGTTTTCTTGGCTCCCTGTTCCGGGACTTGTTCCGCGCATCCTCCGCATCTTTACGTCTTTACAAGGGGCTTCTTGCCCCTTCATCTTGCCCGTTGAGTCCACGTATCTTGGGAACCATGCCCGGTTCTTTGCTTTTCCAGGGCTGCCGTAGGTTCTCCCTCGGAGCCCTGTCCGTTGCCTTGCCCATTGGCATGCGTGATCCAGGAGTGCTCTTGGTTGACGGCGAATTTTCTGTTGTCCCCGGTTGACGATGTGGGTCTTGTGTGTTGGTGTTGTGCGTGTATTTGTGTCTGGTTGGAGCTGCTCTGCCCGGCGCGTAGAGGAGGTGATGAGAGTCAGCAGAGGTGTAGTGGCCCGGTTGTGTGCTTTAGGTTTTGACGTGACTAGATGTTGCAGTCTAGGCGCGTGCATTACTTTGCAGAAGTAGCAGCCCTAGGTGTGGTGGGTGCGGAGGGTAGTTTCTGCTAGTCCCTGTAGCCACGGTGGGGGACGACCCAAACTGCGTGGCAGAGCCAGTGGGAGCAGTAGCGAAGGAGTTGGAATGGCAAGGGAGCGGTACTTAACGTTCGGGTTTGGTTGTGGAGTAGCTTTGTCTGGCCGTAATACGCAGTGGAGGTGGTCTCGTTGAAAGTAGGCCAGAGGCTTGGAATTCTCAGGTCGTTGCCGAGCGTCAGGGTGACTACTTTGCTGTTGTGTTTTTCAGAGGTAGAGGAGTGAACTGCGCGCTGAGGGGCACATACGGAGCTGCGTGCAGGTAGAGTGCCTTGGTGAGGTGGGTCCGCTGTGGTGCAGGCGGGAAGGGGCGACCGGTGGCTGTACGACTAGGTAATGGGTTTTGTTTTTGCTTTGAAGGCACGGGGCAATGGGCAAAGCGGTAGAGTGTCAGAGGAGCTGGCTTGGGTGAGGAGAGCGCCGGTGGTGAGTTGTGTGAAGCAACGCTTGTCGTGCACGTGTCTTCAAGTCAGCGAAGGTACGGCCGTCCTTTACTGCTTGTGGTTGCCAGGTGGAGCGCATCCTCGACGTGGCGGCCCAAGGTGATGGAGGAGGCCAGGTGGCCGAGCGGTCAAGGTAAGGTAGCGGGAGATGGGATTCGCTGGGAGCTGCCTGTGTATTTGAATTGTGGCTAAGCACATCTCTTCTTGCAGGTTCGGCATGCGGACTCCGAGAGGCCAAGCTTCTTGTCAACAAACGCTGTGAGAAGGTGAGGTGGTTGACAAGAGCCAAGTACTCTGTAGCGACTCAGCTGAATGTTTTTGGTTTTGGCAGGTGCTGTTCGGGGAGCCTCTGGAAGAGGGTGACGGTCTGAGGGGAGACTGGCTCTTCATGAGGAGGAGTGTGTGGGACGCCCACTTTGTCGTCGGCACCAGAGCAATTCTGCCTCTTGGCACTGCTGGTGCCCCAGGCCGTGACAGCTGCCGCTCTTGATGTTGGAGCGAGCGAGGGGCAGGTGAGCAGGATGCACTGGCAGTTTTGCAGTGGGTGAGGTGGCATAGTACAAGATGTTGGCAGCGAGCAGTGTGGTGCCTCCGGTTGGCACTGTGTTTTTCTGTTTGTTATTTTCCCTCGCAGATGCTGAAGAGGAAGCCAGTGACTGCCGGATTATTTCCGTTGTCCGATGTGATTTGAGCTGCTTTGGCTAAGGACGGCTTCAATGGTGGCCCTCTGAAAGCTAAGTTGAGGGACCAGAGTTGGGAAGCGGGAGGTGGGTTGGGGATAGCAGGGAGGGGTTTTGAGGGTAGCCTAGGCTGTGCGGAGAGAGTCCTCCTTGGGCGGGTGAAGGCAGAGGGGCCTACTTCGGAGCCCAAACCCTGCGTGGGCAGGGCAGTTCCAGCCTGTATCTGTTGTTGTCTAGTTTGTGCAGTCCCCGTGCCGAGTCTGAAATGTTCTGCGGGTCTTGATGTCCTCTTTTGTGCTCGGGGCATGCCGGACGCTCCTTGGGTGCCGAAGGCTCGTACTGATGAAGGCAGTGTCGATGGGGTGCAGCTTTTCTTTCTTAGCTTTTCTAAAGTGTGGATAGCTCTTGTGCTTTGGAAGCATCCAGTCAGTCATCTTTTGATGCGGCCTTGCAGCCTGCCTCGCCGTCCAGGATAGCCATCTTCCGTTTTCTTGGCTCCCTGTTCCGGGACTTGTTCCGCGCATCCTCCGCATCTTTACGTCTTTACAAGGGGCTTCTTGCCCCTTCATCTTGCCCGTTGAGTCCTCGTATCTTGGGAACCATGCACGGTTCTTTGCTTTTCCAGGGCTGCCGTAGGTTCTCCCTCGGAGCCCTGTCCGTTGCCTTGCCCATTGGCATGCGTGATCCAGGAGTGCTCTTGGTTGACGGCGAATTTTCTGTTGTCCCCGGTTGACGATGTGGGTCTTGTGTGTTGGTGTTGTGCGTGTATTTGTGTCTGGTTGGAGCTGCTCTGCCCGGCGCGTAGAGGAGGTGATGAGAGTCAGCAGAGGTGTAGTGGCCCGGTTGTGTGCTTTAGGTTTTGACGTGACTAGATGTTGCAGTCTAGGCGCGTGCATTACTTTGCAGAAGTAGCAGCCCTAGGTGTGGTGGGTGCGGAGGGTAGTTTCTGCTAGTCCCTGTAGCCACGGTGGGGGACGACCCAAACTGCGTGGCAGAGCCAGTGGGAGCAGTAGCGAAGGAGTTGGAATGGCAAGGGAGCGGTACTTAACGTTCGGGTTTGGTTGTGGAGTAGCTTTGTCTGGCCGTAATACGCAGTGGAGGTGGTCTCGTTGAAAGTAGGCCAGAGGTTTGGAATTCTCAGGTCGTTGCCGAGCGTCAGGGTGACTACTTTGCTGTTGTGTTTTTCAGAGGTAGAGGAGTGAACTGCGCGCTGAGGGGCACATACGGAGCTGCGTGCAGGTAGAGTGCCTTGGTGAGGTGGGTCCGCTGTGGTGCAGGCGGGAAGGGGCGACCGGTGGCTGTACGACTAGGTAATGGGTTTTGTTTTTGCTTTGAAGGCACGGGGCAATGGGCAAAGCGGTAGAGTGTCAGAGGAGCTGGCTTGGGTGAGGAGAGCGCCGGTGGTGAGTTGTGTGAAGCAACGCTTGTCGTGCACGTGTCTTCAAGTCAGCGAAGGTACGGCCGTCCTTTACTGCTTGTGGTTGCCAGGTGGAGCGCATCCTCGACGTGGCGGCCCAAGGTGATGGAGGAGGCCAGGTGGCCGAGTGGTCAAGGTAAGGTAGCGGGAGATGGGATTCGCTGGGAGCTGCCTGTGTATTTGAATTGTGGCTAAGCACATCTCTTCTTGCAGGTTCGGCATGCGGACTCCGAGAGGCCAAGCTTCTTGTCAACAAACGCTGTGAGAAGGTGAGGTGGTTGTCCAAGAGCCAAGTACTCTGTAGCGACTCAGCTGAATGTTTTTGGTTTTGGCAGGTGCTGTTCGGGGAGCCTCTGGAAGAGGGTGACGGTCTGAGGGGAGACTGGCTCTTCATGAGGAGGAGTGTGTGGGACGCCCACTTTGTCGTCGGCACCAGAGCAATTCTGCCTCTTGGCACTGCTGGTGCCCCAGGCCGTGACAGCTGCCGCTCTTGATGTTGGAGCGAGCGAGGGGCAGGTGAGCAGGATGCACTGGCAGTTTTGCAGTGGGTGAGGTGGCATAGTACAAGATGTTGGCAGCGAGCAGTGTTGTGCCTCCGGTTGGCACTGTGTTTTCCTGTTTGTTATTTTCCCTCGCAGATGCTGAAGAGGAAGCCAGTGACTGCCGGATTATTTCTGTGGTCCGATGTGATTTGAGCTGCTTTGGCCAGGACGTTTTCAGTGGTGGCCCTCTGAAAGCTAAGTTGAGGGAGCAGAGTTGGGAAGCGGGAGGTGGGTTGGGGATAGCAGGGAGGGGTTTTGAGGGTAGCCTAGGCTGTGCGGAGAGAGTCCTCCTTGGGCGGGTGAAGGCAGAGGGGCCTACTTCGGAGCCCAAACCCTGCGTGGGCAGGGCAGTTCCAGCCTGTATCTGTTGTTGTCTAGTTTGTGCAGTCCCCGTGCCGAGTCTGAAATGTTCTGCGGGTCTTGATGTCCTCTTTTGTGCTCGGGGCATGCCGGACGCTCCTTGGGTGCCGAAGGCTCGTACTGATGAAGGCAGTGTCGATGGGGTGCAGCTTTTCTTTCTTAGCTTTTCTAAAGTGTGGATAGCTCTTGTGCTTTGGAAGCATCCAGTCAGTCATCTTTTGATGCGGCCTTGCAGCCTGCCTCGCCGTCCAGGATAGCCATCTTCCGTTTTCTTGGCTCCCTGTTCCGGGACTTGTTCCGCGCATCCTCCGCATCTTTACGTCTTTACAAGGGGCTTCTTGCCCCTTCATCTTGCCCGTTGAGTCCTCGTATCTTGGGAACCATGCACGGTTCTTTGCTTTTCCAGGGCTGCCGTAGGTTCTCCCTCGGAGCCCTGTCCGTTGCCTTGCCCATTGGCATGCGTGATCCAGGAGTGCTCTTGGTTGACGGCGAATTTTCTGTTGTCCCCGGTTGACGATGTGGGTCTTGTGTGTTGGTGTTGTGCGTGTATTTGTGTCTGGTTGGAGCTGCTCTGCCCGGCGCGTAGAGGAGGTGATGAGAGTCAGCAGAGGTGTAGTGGCCCGGTTGTGTGCTTTAGGTTTTGACGTGACTAGATGTTGCAGTCTAGGTGCGTGCATTACTTTGCAGAAGTAGCAGCCCTAGGTGTGGTGGGTGCGGAGGGTAGTTTCTGCTAGTCCCTGTAGCCACGGTGGGGGACGACCCAAACTGCGTGGCAGAGCCAGTGGGAGCAGTAGCGAAGGAGTTGGAATGGCAAGGGAGCGGTACTTAACGTTCGGGTTTGGTTGTGGAGTAGCTTTGTCTGGCCGTAATACGCAGTGGAGGTGGTCTCGTTGAAAGTAGGCCAGAGGTTTGGAATTCTCAGGTCGTTGCCGAGCGTCAGGGTGACTACTTTGCTGTTGTGTTTTTCAGAGGTAGAGGAGTGAACTGCGCGCTGAGGGGCACAGACGGAGCTGCGTGCAGGTAGAGTGCCTTGGTGAGGTGGGTCCGCTGTGGTGCAGGCGGGAAGGGGCGACCGGTGGCTGTACGACTAGGTAATGGGTTTTGTTTTTGCTTTGAAGGCACGGGGCAATGGGCAAAGCGGTAGAGTGTCAGAGGAGCTGGCTTGGGTGAGGAGAGCGCCGGTGGTGAGTTGTGTGAAGCAACGCTTGTCGTGCACGTGTCTTCAAGTCAGCGAAGGTACGGCCGTCCTTTACTGCTTGTGGTTGCCAGGTGGAGCGCATCCTCGACGTGGCGGCCCAAGGTGATGGAGGAGGCCAGGTGGCCGAGCGGTCAAGGTAAGGTAGCGGGAGATGGGATTCGCTGGGAGCTGCCTGTGTATTTGAATTGTGGCTAAGCACATCTCTTCTTGCAGGTTCGGCATGCGGACTCCGAGAGGCCAAGCTTCTTGTCAACAAACGCTGTGAGAAGGTGAGGTGGTTGTCCAAGAGCCAAGTACTCTGTAGCGACTCAGCTGAATGTTTTTTGTTTTGGCAGGTGCTGTTCGGGGAGCCTCTGGAAGAGGGTGACGGTCTGAGGGGAGACTGGCTCTTCATGAGGAGGAGTGTGTGGGACGCCCACTTTGTCGTCGGCACCAGAGCAATTCTGCCTCTTGGCACTGCTGGTGCCCCAGGCCGTGACAGCTGCCGCTCTTGATGTTGGAGCGAGCGAGGGGCAGGTGAGCAGGATGCACTGGCAGTTTTGCAGTGGGTGAGGTGGCATAGTACAAGATGTTGGCAGCGAGCAGTGTGGTGCCTCCGGTTGGCACTGTGTTTTCCTGTTTGTTATTTTCCCTCGCAGATGCTGAAGAGGAAGCCAGTGACTGCCGGATTATTTCCGTTGTCCGATGTGATTTGAGCTGCTTTGGCTAAGGACGGCTTCAATGGTGGCCCTCTGAAAGCTAAGTTGAGGGAGCAGAGTTGGGAAGCGGGAGGTGGGTTGGGGATAGCAGGGAGGGGTTTTGAGGGTAGCCTAGGCTGTGCGGAGAGAGTCCTCCTTGGGCGGGTGAAGGCAGAGGGGCCTACTTCGGAGCCCAAACCCTGCGTGGGCAGGGCAGTTCCAGCCTGTATCTGTTGTTGTCTAGTTTGTGCAGTCCCCGTGCCGAGTCTGAAATGTTCTGCGGGTCTTGATGTCCTCTTTTGTGCTCGGGGCATGCCGGACGCTCCTTGGGTGCCGAAGGCTCGTACTGATGAAGGCAGTGTCGATGGGGTGCAGCTTTTCTTTCTTAGCTTTTCTAAAGTGTGGATAGCTCTTGTGCTTTGGAAGCATCCAGTCAGTCATCTTTTGATGCGGCCTTGCAGCCTGCCTCGCCGTCCAGGATAGCCATCTTCCGTTTTCTTGGCTCCCTGTTCCGGGACTTGTTCCGCGCATCCTCCGCATCTTTACGTCTTTACAAGGGGCTTCTTGCCCCTTCATCTTGCCCGTTGAGTCCTCGTATCTTGGGAACCATGCACGGTTCTTTGCTTTTCCAGGGCTGCCGTAGGTTCTCCCTCGGAGCCCTGTCCGTTGCCTTGCCCATTGGCATGCGTGATCCAGGAGTGCTCTTGGTTGACGGCGAATTTTCTGTTGTCCCCGGTTGACGATGTGGGTCTTGTGTGTTGGTGTTGTGCGTGTATTTGTGTCTGGTTGGAGCTGCTCTGCCCGGCGCGTAGAGGAGGTGATGAGAGTCAGCAGAGGTGTAGTGGCCCGGTTGTGTGCTTTAGGTTTTGACGTGACTAGATGTTGCAGTCTAGGCGCGTGCATTACTTTGCAGAAGTAGCAGCCCTAGGTGTGGTGGGTGCGGAGGGTAGTTTCTGCTAGTCCCTGTAGCCACGGTGGGGGACGACCCAAACTGCGTGGCAGAGCCAGTGGGAGCAGTAGCGAAGGAGTTGGAATGGCAAGGGAGCGGTACTTAACGTTCGGGTTTGGTTGTGGAGTAGCTTTGTCTGGCCGTAATACGCAGTGGAGGTGGTCTCGTTGAAAGTAGGCCAGAGGTTTGGAATTCTCAGGTCGTTGCCGAGCGTCAGGGTGACTACTTTGCTGTTGTGTTTTTCAGAGGTAGAGGAGTGAACTGCGCGCTGAGGGGCACATACGGAGCTGCGTGCAGGTAGAGTGCCTTGGTGAGGTGGGTCCGCTGTGGTGCAGGCGGGAAGGGGCGACCGGTGGCTGTACGACTAGGTAATGGGTTTTGTTTTTGCTTTGAAGGCACGGGGCAATGGGCAAAGCGGTAGAGTGTCAGAGGAGCTGGCTTGGGTGAGGAGAGCGCCGGTGGTGAGTTGTGTGAAGCAACGCTTGTCGTGCACGTGTCTTCAAGTCAGCGAAGGTACGGCCGTCCTTTACTGCTTGTGGTTGCCAGGTGGAGCGCATCCTCGACGTGGCGGCCCAAGGTGATGGAGGAGGCCAGGTGGCCGAGCGGTCAAGGTAAGGTAGCGGGAGATGGGATTCGCTGGGAGCTGCCTGTGTATTTGAATTGTGGCTAAGCACATCTCTTCTTGCAGGTTCGGCATGCGGACTCCGAGAGGCCAAGCTTCTTGTCAACAAACGCTGTGAGAAGGTGAGGTGGTTGTCCAAGAGCCAAGTACTCTGTAGCGACTCAGCTGAATGTTTTTGGTTTTGGCAGGTGCTGTTCGGGGAGCCTCTGGAAGAGGGTGACGGTCTGAGGGGAGACTGGCTCTTCATGAGGAGGAGTGTGTGGGACGCCCACTTTGTCGTCGGCACCAGAGCAATTCTGCCTCTTGGCACTGCTGGTGCCCCAGGCCGTGACAGCTGCCGCTCTTGATGTTGGAGCGAGCGAGGGGCAGGTGAGCAGGATGCACTGGCAGTTTTGCAGTGGGTGAGGTGGCATAGTACAAGATGTTGGCAGCGAGCAGTGTGGTGCCTCCGGTTGGCACTGTGTTTTCCTGTTTGTTATTTTCCCTCGCAGATGCTGAAGAGGAAGCCAGTGACTGCCGGATTATTTCCGTTGTCCGATGTGATTTGAGCTGCTTTGGCTAAGGACGGCTTCAATGGTGGCCCTCTGAAAGCTAAGTTGAGGGACCAGAGTTGGGAAGCGGGAGGTGGGTTGGGGATAGCAGGGAGGGGTTTTGAGGGTAGCCTAGGCTGTGCGGAGAGAGTCCTCCTTGGGCGGGTGAAGGCAGAGGGGCCTACTTCGGAGCCCAAACCCTGCGTGGGCAGGGCAGTTCCAGCCTGTATCTGTTGTTGTCTAGTTTGTGCAGTCCCCGTGCCGAGTCTGAAATGTTCTGCGGGTCTTGATGTCCTCTTTTGTGCTCGGGGCATGCCGGACGCTCCTTGGGTGCCGAAGGCTCGTACTGATGAAGGCAGTGTCGATGGGGTGCAGCTTTTCTTTCTTAGCTTTTCTAAAGTGTGGATAGCTCTTGTGCTTTGGAAGCATCCAGTCAGTCATCTTTTGATGCGGCCTTGCAGCCTGCCTCGCCGTCCAGGATAGCCATCTTCCGTTTTCTTGGCTCCCTGTTCCGGGACTTGTTCCGCGCATCCTCCGCATCTTTACGTCTTTACAAGGGGCTTCTTGCCCCTTCATCTTGCCCGTTGAGTCCTCGTATCTTGGGAACCATGCACGGTTCTTTGCTTTTCCAGGGCTGCCGTAGGTTCTCCCTCGGAGCCCTGTCCGTTGCCTTGCCCATTGGCATGCGTGATCCAGGAGTGCTCTTGGTTGACGGCGAATTTTCTGTTGTCCCCGGTTGACGATGTGGGTCTTGTGTGTTGGTGTTGTGCGTGTATTTGTGTCTGGTTGGAGCTGCTCTGCCCGGCGCGTAGAGGAGGTGATGAGAGTCAGCAGAGGTGTAGTGGCCCGGTTGTGTGCTTTAGGTTTTGACGTGACTAGATGTTGCAGTCTAGGCGCGTGCATTACTTTGCAGAAGTAGCAGCCCTAGGTGTGGTGGGTGCGGAGGGTAGTTTCTGCTAGTCCCTGTAGCCACGGTGGGGGACGACCCAAACTGCGTGGCAGAGCCAGTGGGAGCAGTAGCGAAGGAGTTGGAATGGCAAGGGAGCGGTACTTAACGTTCGGGTTTGGTTGTGGAGTAGCTTTGTCTGGCCGTAATACGCAGTGGAGGTGGTCTCGTTGAAAGTAGGCCAGAGGCTTGGAATTCTCAGGTCGTTGCCGAGCGTCAGGGTGACTACTTTGCTGTTGTGTTTTTCAGAGGTAGAGGAGTGAACTGCGCGCTGAGGGGCACATACGGAGCTGCGTGCAGGTAGAGTGCCTTGGTGAGGTGGGTCCGCTGTGGTGCTGGCGGGAAGGGGCGACCGGTGGCTGTACGACTAGGTAATGGGTTTTGTTTTTGCTTTGAAGGCACGGGGCAATGGGCAAAGCGGTAGAGTGTCAGAGGAGCTGGCTTGGGTGAGGAGAGCGCCGGTGGTGAGTTGTGTGAAGCAACGCTTGTCGTGCACGTGTCTTCAAGTCAGCGAAGGTACGGCCGTCCTTTACTGCTTGTGGTTGCCAGGTGGAGCGCATCCTCGACGTGGCGGCCCAAGGTGATGGAGGAGGCTAGGTGGCCGAGCGGTCAAGGTAAGGTAGCGGGAGATGGGATTCGCTGGGAGCTGCCTGTGTATTTGAATTGTGGCTAAGCACATCTCTTCTTGCAGGTTCGGCATGCGGACTCCGAGAGGCCAAGCTTCTTGTCAACAAACGCTGTGAGAAGGTGAGGTGGTTGACAAGAGCCAAGTACTCTGTAGCGACTCAGCTGAATGTTTTTGGTTTTGGCAGGTGCTGTTCGGGGAGCCTCTGGAAGAGGGTGACGGTCTGAGGGGAGACTGGCTCTTCATGAGGAGGAGTGTGTGGGACGCCCACTTTGTCGTCGGCACCAGAGCAATTCTGCCTCTTGGCACTGCTGGTGCCCCAGGCCGTGACAGCTGCCGCTCTTGATGTTGGAGCGAGCGAGGGGCAGGTGAGCAGGATGCACTGGCAGTTTTGCAGTGGGTGAGGTGGCATAGTACAAGATGTTGGCAGCGAGCAGTGTGGTGCCTCCGGTTGGCACTGTGTTTTTCTGTTTGTTATTTTCCCTCGCAGATGCTGAAGAGGAAGCCAGTGACTGCCGGATTATTTCCGTTGTCCGATGTGATTTGAGCTGCTTTGGCTAAGGACGGCTTCAATGGTGGCCCTCTGAAAGCTAAGTTGAGGGACCAGAGTTGGGAAGCGGGAGGTGGGTTGGGGATAGCAGGGAGGGGTTTTGAGGGTAGCCTAGGCTGTGCGGAGAGAGTCCTCCTTGGGCGGGTGAAGGCAGAGGGGCCTACTTCGGAGCCCAAACCCTGCGTGGGCAGGGCAGTTCCAGCCTGTATCTGTTGTTGTCTAGTTTGTGCAGTCCCCGTGCCGAGTCTGAAATGTTCTGCGGGTCTTGATGTCCTCTTTTGTGCTCGGGGCATGCCGGACGCTCCTTGGGTGCCGAAGGCTCGTACTGATGAAGGCAGTGTCGATGGGGTGCAGCTTTTCTTTCTTAGCTTTTCTAAAGTGTGGATAGCTCTTGTGCTTTGGAAGCATCCAGTCAGTCATCTTTTGATGCGGCCTTGCAGCCTGCCTCGCCGTCCAGGATAGCCATCTTCCGTTTTCTTGGCTCCCTGTTCCGGGACTTGTTCCGCGCATCCTCCTCATCTTTACGTTTTACAAGGGGCTTCTTGCCCCTTCACCTTGCCCGTTGAGTCCACGTATCTTGGGAACCATGCACGGTTCTTTGCTTTTCCAGGGCTGCCGTAGGTTCTCCCTCGGAGCCCTGTCCGTTGCCTTGCCCATTGGCATGCGTGATCCAGGAGTGCTCTTGGTTGGCGGTGAATTTTCTGTTGTCCCCGGTTGACGATGTGGGTCTTGTGTGTTGGTGTTGTGCGTGTATTTGTGTCTGGTTGGAGCTGCTCTGCCCGGCGCGTAGAGGAGGTGATGAGAGTCAGCAGAGGTGTAGTGGCCCGGTTGTGTGCTTTAGGTTTTGACGTGACTAGATGTTGCAGTCTAGGCGCGTGCATTACTTTGCAGAAGTAGCAGCCCTAGGTGTGGTGGGTGCGGAGGGTAGTTTCTGCTAGTCCCTGTAGCCACGGTGGGGGACGACCAAAACTGCGTGGCAGCGCCAGTGGGAGCAGTAGCGAGGGAGTTGGAATGGCAAGGGAGCGGTACTTAACGTTCAGTTTTCGTTGTGGAGTAGCTTTGCCTCGCCTAATTACGCAGTGGAGGTGGTCTCGGTGAAAGTAGGCCAGATGCTTGGAATTCTCAGGTCGTTGCCGAGCGTCAGGGTGACTACTTTGCTGTTGTGTTTTTCAGAGGTAGAGGAGTGAACTGTGCGCTGAGGGGCAGGAACTGAGCTGCGTGCAGGTAGAGTGTCCTGGTGAGGTGCGTCTGCTGTGGGAGAGGCGGGAAGGGGGGACCGGTGGCTGTACGACTAGGTAATGGGTTTTGTTTTTGCTTTGAAGGCACGGGGCAATGGGCAAAGCGGTAGAGTGTCAGAGGAGCTGGCTTGGGTGAGGAGAGCGCCGGTGGTGAGTTGTGTGAAGCAACGCTTGTCGTGCACGTGTCTTCAAGTCAGCGAAGGTACGGCCGTCCTTTACTGCTTGTGGTTTCCAGGTGGAGCGCATCCTCGACGTGGCGGCCCAAGGTGATGGAGGAGGCCAGGTGGCCGAGCGGTCAAGGTAAGGTAGCGGGAGATGGGATTCGCTGGGAGCTGCCTGTGTATTTGAATTGTGGCTAAGCACATCTTTTCTTTCAGGTTCGGCATGCGGACCCCGAGAGGCCAAGCTTCTTGTCAACAAACGCTGTGAGAAGGTGAGGTGGTTGTCCAAGAGCCAAGTACTCTGTAGCGACTCAGCTGAGTGTTTTTTGTTTTAGTAGGTGCTGTTCGAGGAGCTTCTGGAAGAGGGTGAAGGTCTGAGGGGAGTCTGGCTCTTCATGAGGAGGAGTGTGTGGGACGCCCACTTTGTCGTCGGCACCAGAGCAATTCTGCCTCTTGGCACTGCTGGTGCCCCAGGCCGTGACAGCTGACGCTCTTGATGTTGGAGCGAGCGAGGGGCAGGTGAGCAGGATGCACTGGCAGTTTTGCAGTGGGTGCGGTGGCATAGTACAAGATGTCGGCAGCGAGCAGTGTAGTGCCTCCGGTTGGCGCTGTGTTTTTCTCTTTGTTTTTTCCCTTGCAGATGCTGAAGAGGAAGCCAGTGACTGCCAGATTATTTCCGTTGTCCGATGTGATTTGAGCTGCTTTGGCCAAGGACGGCTTCAATGGTGGCCCTCTGAAAGCTAAGTTGAGGGACCAGAGTTGGGAAGCGGGAGGTGGTTTGGGGATAGCAGGGAGGGGTTTTGAGGGTAGCCTAGGCTGTTCGGAGAGAGTCCTCCTTGGGCGAATGAAGGCAGAGGGGCCCACTTCGGAGCCCAAACCCTGCATGGGCAGGGCAGTTCCAGCCTGTATCTGTTGTTGTCTAGTTTGTGCAGTCCCCGTGCCGAGTCTGAAATGTTCTGCGGCTTTCGATGTCCTCTTTTGTGCTCGTGGCATGCCGGACGCGCCTTGGGCGCCATGTCTAGGGTGCCGAATGCTCGTACTGATGAAGGCAGTGTCGATGGGGTGCAGCTTTTCTTTCTTAGCTTTTCTAAATTGTGGATAGCTCTTTTGCTTTGGAAGCCTCCAGTCAGTCATCTTTTGATGTGGCCTTGCAGCCTGCCTCGCCGTCCAGGATAGCCATCTTCCGTTTTCTTGGCTCCCTCTTCCGGGACTTGTTCTGCGCATCCTCTGCATCTTTACGTCTTTACAAGGGGCTTCTTGCCCCTTCATCTTGCCCGTTGAGTCCACGTATCTTGGGAATCATGCACGGTTCTATGCTTTTCCAGGGCTGCCGTAGGTTCTCACTCGGAGCCCTGTCTGTTGTGTCTTGCCCATTGGCATGCATGACCCAGGAGTTCTCCTAGTTGACCGCGACTTTTCTATTGTCCCCGGTTGATGATGTGGGTCTTGTGTGTTGGTGTTGTGTGTGTATTTGTGTCTGGTTGGAGCTGCTCTGCCCGGTGCGTAGAGGAGGTAATGAGAGTCAGCAGAGGTGTAGTGACCCGGCTGTGTGCTTTACGTTTGGACGTGACTAGACGTTGCAGTCTAGGTGCGTGCATTAGTTTGCTGAAGTAGCAGCCCTAGGTGTGGTGGGTGCGGAGGGTAGTTTCTGCTAGTCCCTGTAGCCACGGTGGGGGACGACCCAAACTGCGTGGCAGAGCCAGTGGGAGCAGTAGCGAGGGAGTTGGAATGGCAAGGGAGCGGTACTTACCGTTCGGGTTTGGTTGTGGAGTAGCTTTGCCTGGCTGTAATAGGCAGTGGAGGTGGTCTCGGTGAAAGTAGGCGAGAGGCTTGGAAATCTCGGGTCGTTGCCGAGCGTCGGGGTGACTACTTTGTTGTTGTGTTTTTCAGAGGTAGAGGAGTGAACTGTGCGCTGAGGGGCAGGGACGGAGCTGCGTGTAGGTAGAGTGTCCTGGTGAGGTGGGTCTGCTCTGGTGCAGGCGGGAAGGGGCGACCGGTGGCTATACGACTAGGTAATGGGTTTTGTTTTTGCTTTGAAGGCACGGGGCAATTGGGCGAAGCGGTAGAGTGTCAGAGGAGCTGGCTTGGGTGAGGAGAGCGCCGGTGTTGATTTGTGTGAGGCAACGCTTGTCGTGCACGTGTCTTCAAGTCAGCGAAGGTACGGCCGTCCTTTACTGCTTGTGGTTGCCAGGTGGAGCGCATCCTCGACGTGGTGGCCCAAGGTGATGGAGGAGTCTAGGTGGCCGAGCGGTCAAGGTAAGGTAGCCGGAGATGGGATTCGCTGGGAGCTGCTTGTGTATTTGAATTGTGTCTAAGCACATCTCTTCTTGCAGGTTCGGCATGCAGACTCCGAGAGGCCAAGCTTCTTGTCAACAAACGCTGTGAGAAGGTGAGGTGGTTGTCCAAGAGCCAAGTACTCTGTAGCGATTCAGCTGAATATTTTTTGTTTTGGCAGGTGCTGTTGCAACAGACTCACCAGGTCATCAAGTCCAAGCATTCCCACCAATCCCTAAATCTTGCCCCTAAGTACCTCATCCACCATCACCTTAAATACCTCCAGTGACAGTGACTCAACCATCTCCCTGGGCAGACCGTTCCAATGCCTAACCATGCTCTCTGTGAAGAACTTTTTCCTTATCTCAAGCCTAAATTTCCCTTTCCGGATCTCGAGGCCATTCCCTCTCGTCCTGCCCCCTGTCACTTGGGAGAAGAGGCCAGCAACCTGCTCTCCAGAACCTCCTCTCAGGGCGTTCGAAAGAGCAATGAGGTCTCCCCTCAGCCTCCTCTTCTCCAGGCTAAACATCCCCAGCTCTCTCAGCTGATCCTCTTCTTCTACAGCCCCTTTACCAGCTTCGTTGCTCTTCTCTGGACTCGCTCCAGAGCCTCAACATCCTTCTTGTGGTGAGGGGCCCAGAACTGAACACAGTACCTGAGGTGCGGTCTCCCCAGTGCTGAGTGCGGAGGGAGAAGAACCTCCCTCGACCTGCTGGTCACACTGTTCCTGATACAGGCCCAGATGCCATTGGCCTTTTTGGCCACCTGGGCACACTGCTGGCTCATGTTCAGTCGGCTGTCAACCAACACCCCCAGGTCCTTCTCCTCCTGGCAGCTTTCCAGCCAGGCTTCTCCTAGTCTGTACCTCTGCTTAGGGTTGTTGTGCCCCAAGTGCAGGATCTGGCATTTGGCCTCGTTAAACCTCCTGCCGTTGGTCTCAGCCCAGCAGTCCAGCCCGTTCAGTTCCCTTTGCAGAGCCTCCCTACTCTCCAGCAGATCGACACTTCCACCCAGCTGGGTGTCATCTGCAAACTTCCTAAGGGAGCACTCAATGCCTTCATCCAGGTGATTGATAAATTCATTAAACAGGACTAGACCCAGGACTGAACCCTGGGGAACTCCACTTGTCACTGGCCTCCAGCTGGATTTAACTGCATTTACCATCACCCTCTGGGCCCGGTCATTCAACCAGTTTTTCACCCAGGAGACCGTGCGCCCCTCCAGGCCAGAGGCGGATAGTTTCTGAAGCAGAATGCTATGAGAAACTGCATTAAAGGCTTTACTCAAATCCAGGAAGACCACTTCCACAGCCTTTTCTTTGTCCAAGAGTCTAGTCTCACTCGGTCATAGAAGGTGATCAGATTACTCTGGCAAGACCTGCCTTTCATGAACCCGTGTTGACTGGGCCTGATCACCCGCTTCTCTTGCAAGTGCTTCTTGATAGCACTCAAGGTCACCCGCTCCATGACTTTCCCCGGTACCGAGGTCAGGCTGACAGGCCTGTAGTTCTCCAGATCCTCCCTGTGCCCGTTCTTATAGATGCGCACGACATCAGCCAGCCTCCAGTCCAGCAGAACCTCCCCAGTCATCCAGGACTGCTGGAAGATGATGGAAAGGGGTTTGGCCAGCACATCTGCCAGTTCCCTCAAAACTCTTGGGTGGACTCCATCTGGCCCCATAGACTTGTGGGTGTCTAGCTGGGCAAGCAAGTCTCTTACCACCTCCTCTTGGACCTTGGGAGTCTCATACTTCTCTTACAACCCCTGGGGTTGTGCACAGAGGGAACAATTTTCCTTGCTGTTAAAGACTGAGGCAAATTAGGCATTGAGTACTTCAGCCTTGTCTTTGTCCCCTGTTACTCCTGCTCTCTCTGCACCTACTAGGGACTGGAGATTCTCCCTAGCCCTCCTTTTGCTGCTGATGTATTTGTAGAAAGACTTTTTATTGTCTTTCATAGTCTTGGCCAGTCGCATTTCTAGTTGGGCCTTAGCCCTCCTGACTTTTTCCCTGCACATTCTCGCTCCCTCCCTATAGTCCCCCCAGGATGCCTGCTCCTTCCTCCAGAGGTCATAGACCCTCCTCCTCCTATTGATGTCTCTTAGGACCTCCCTACTCAACCATGCTGGTTTCTTACCCCACCGGCTACTTTTCGGGAACTTGGGGATGGCTTTCTCCTGAGCTGCTAGGAGTTCCTTCTTGAAGAGCGCCCATTCCTCCTGGACACCTTTGCCCTCAAGGAGCGCCTCCCACGGGACTTTTCCGACCAGCCTTCTGAACAGCCCAAAGTCTGCTCTCTGAAAGTTGAGGGCAACTGTTCTGCTAACCTCCACCTTCTTCATCTTACCCTGCACTGAGAACTCTATCATCTCATGATCGCTTTGCCCCAAGCATCCTCCAACCCTCACATCCCCCACTAGTCCTTCTCTGTTCACCAACAGCAGGTCCAGGAGGGCACCGTCCCTTGTCGGTTCGCTCACCAGCTGTGTGAGGAAGTTGTCTTCCAAACACTCCAGGAACCTCTGGGACTGTTTCCTTTCTGCTGTATTATACTCCCAGCCTATATCTGGGAAATTGAAGTCTCCCACAAGGACTAGAGGTAGCGATTTTGAGACTACACTGAGTTGTTGGTAGAAGAGCTCATCAGCTGCTTCTTCTTGGCTGGGTGGTCTATAGCAGACTCCCATCACAATCCCTTCCTGCCCATGGGCTCCTCTGATTTTCACCTACAGGCACTCACTCCCATCCTGACCGTAGTCCAGTTCGAGGTTATCAAAGCCCTCTCTAACATAGAGGGCTACCCCGCCTCCTCTTCTGCCCTTTCTTAAGAGTTTATACCCCTCCATGGGTACGCTCCAGTTGTACGAGTCATCCTGTAATAGACTGCAGACAAAAGTATGGGTTCAATTAGAATTTATTGAATTATAGCAGGCAAGGCAAAGGCAAAAACAGCGCTGGGCAACAGGGGAGTCTATTGCTCCTCAAACTGCTGCAACATCCCAGGTCTCTGTTTCCTTCATTATACAGTTCTGTTCCCTGCTATGCGGCTTTTTTTCGTTATTTCTCTGCGCCTGCTTATCTTGTTGCCATGGGCCTTCGACCTTCGTTGCAATGCAGGTGGCATTTTGGTACGATACACTCCTGGTTCGGCAACTGTTTTGACTGCGTCCTGGTTCTTCAGTAAACAGCTGTGTCAGCGGATAGCTATACCTAAATACTTAGAGGCTTAAAATTAAAACAAACTTTAATCAGTGAACAAAAACATGGATTATATTTCCCACAATTCCCCCATTTCTCTTTTTCTGTATTTTTGTTCACTGTATCTTTGCAATTCTTGTCTTGCTAATTCTAACATCCCTATATCTTCTTCTTCGGATATTCGTTCATACTTGGTTCTAAGAAGCATGAGGTGCGCTGCTTCTAACCTACTTTTTACTTTGCTGATTCATCTATTAAATATACACGGGCCAAAGGTAAGTCCCAACACCAACAAGATTACTGGCCCTGTAATTGTGGAAAGCAGGGTTGTCAGCCAAGGAGAGCGGCTAAACCAACTTTCATACCAACTCTGATGTGCTTCTCTTTCCTTTTTTTTCTGTTGCTCTGTCTCCTTAATTCGCTCATGGTGTTAATCACTACTCCTGCGTGGTCTGCATAAGAGCAGCATTCTTCTCCTAATACCACACGCAAGCCTCCCTGCTGTAAAAATAGCAAATCTAACCCTTGTTGCTTTTGTAGCACTACTTCTGATAATGATCTGATTGATTTCACTAGACCGTCAATTGCCTTTTCTATTTTGCTCAAATCTTCATTCACAGAAATTCTTAGCACGCTGAATTCCTTTTGCCGATTGATTAACGAGGCAATTGGCTCTTTCTTTATGAGGATTAGTCTTCCTCTATCCCTGCCTGGCTCCCAAAACTGAATTTCCTATGTTTTCCCAATGAACCATCTTGCATCTTTTGGGTTCGTAACATTCAATTAGAGATATTGGCACCAACTGCCACGTCCCTTTTCACCCCGCCACTATAGTCATATCGGGGATGAATACACCCTGGAGGCCCCCTTCCCACAGCTAGGAATTTGTCTTCCCCTTTCCTAGTCCAAGTCCAGGCTATTGTCTCGCAACCCCAATATGCACAGTAATTATATCCAGGCCAATTACAATATTCTTTCCCGGGGTTTGCAGCAGGGCACATATAAAACGCCCTATATCTCTTGTATGGATTGAGAAGGTCGCGAGGATTATCTCCCCCATCTATAGCGGTGAGCTCCGTTAAATAGACTTCAAAAGATGGGCCCCCAGGAGTTATGATTGTCTCGATTACATGCTGATCATCCCATCGTATCAATGACCATTTAAACAGTTGATGGGATGGCACGCTCGTTGCACTGATTTCCCCTAAAAATAGCATAAACAAAACAACCTGTCGGATCAAGTGGTGAACCTTATTAGAGACATAGGAATTTCTCTGTCGATTTTCATTTACAGCCTGTAACGTGCCCTCCTGCCCGGAATCCCCTTTTTTATTCCCACCCTCGGGGCAATTCTTCAAGTATTTCTTTTGCTGTTTCCTCCTGGGGTCTCTTGCCTACACCTTTCTTACCCCTCTGCCTCGCTCGTCGACCTGGTTGCCTAGGGCCACGAGGGGTACCATCTTCTCAGCAGCAAGGATATTCTTCAGGAGGACCCCGTGGGCTATTCTGTTGCCTTTTGACGTAGGAATCCCAGTTTCGGTGTTTAATTGGGGGGGGGGGGGGCGTCACACCGAATTCCCTTCAAGCGAATACAGCAGATACAATCTACAATTTTGGCTATAAACGGAACTTTATACTTTAGGATCCAATCGGTTATGTCACGGTACAGTTCCCAACAAGGGTCACAAACTCCCTTAGGAGGAGTTCTCTGCCTGCAATGAGTCCACCACCGATCCGTACAGATTTTGCAAATATATCATACAAGAGGATAACAATCGCACTCAGAATTACGGATTAATCCTTCCTCCATATAACGTGGCTGCTCTGCTTTATACTCCACACAATATTTGTTCATTGATGAATCCCCCTCTGAATTCACAGTCTTAGGTCTCCAGGTTTGCTAGTTACTTTCCACTCGGGGACTGGCTCACATACCGGTCCTTTGATTCTGCTAGCGTGGGTCCATCCCTTTTCTGCCGTTTTAATTGCAGTTTCTGTGGTAAGTAATACAAGGTAACGTGCTTCCCATTGCGGAGCCAAGGTTGTCTCCTTCCAAGACTTTATCATTCCCCAATCCCCAGGTCGTATCTGATGCAGCTTTAGGTCTAACGTGGGTCTCTGGGCCAGCCTCCCTTTTTTCCATTATTCCTCTCTGTATTTCATTAAACTAGCGATATAAGCATTTATCTCCTGGTCTCTCAATTGCGGATGGGCATCCCGTACAACATCTCGAAAGGAGATACCCTTAGATCGGATCTAGGTCGTGTCCAAATATTCAACAACGCTAACGGTAGGCATTTTACCCACGATAGTTTGGTTTCAATCACAAGTTTAGTCAATTGTTTTTTAATCTCTCCATTCATTCTTTCTACCCTGCCAGAACTTTGGGGATGCCAAGGGGTACGGTAGTCCCATTGTATCCCCATTGCTATCATAGTTTCCTTTACTATTTTGGAGGCAAAATGAGGTCCTCTGTCTGAGTCGATGGTTTCCACAACCCCATATCTGGGAATTCTCTGTTCTAAGAGAGTCTTGACCGCTATTTGTGCTGTCGCCCTTGCCGTAGGGAATGCCTCTACATAATGGGTTAGATGATCCACCATTACTAATAAATATTTATACCTCCCGACTTTTGGTAATTCTGTAAAGTCTAGCTGGATATTCGCAAAGGGTCAGTGGGCCGTGGGCCGCTCTCCCATTAGTGGCTTCCTCAGATTTGCCCTATTTACTTTTAAACAAGTGACACATCCTCTCACTATTTGCTTAGCCAAATCGTTCATACCAATACACGTGTGTTTCATCACGAATCGGTCTACTAACGCTTGTGCTCTCTAATGTGTTTTGCTATGTATTCTCTTCATAATGTCTGCAGCCACAGACTTGGGCAATACAGTCCTGTTATCCTCTGGAAGTCGCCAGTCCCCTTTGGTATCTTTTTTTAAGCCCATTTTCCTCATCTTCTCTTTCTCTTGTGCAATAAAACTATATACCCTCCATATTTTTCCGTGGTGTATACAATGGTCTGCCTGTGGATCGTGACAGGCACATTCTATAGCATCAACGCCTCAGTCCTTCCAACAGATATAGCAAGGAAGATTCTGCAGACCTTCCCCACAAATCTCACATTTTCTCCTTTCGACCAGTGGGTTTCTGTGTTTGGAGGACACGTGTTGTAATGTTAACAGTGCAGCTTTCTTAGCCTCCTGATCAGCTGCATTGTTTCCTCTACTCCTAAATCTAGTCCCCTTTGATGCCCCCTCAGATGGACTACCGCAATTTTCTTAGGCCCTCTCAGAGCCTTCAATATTCTCTCGATTAATTCCCGGTGAACCAAGTCTTTTCCTTGGGAATTAATTAATCCACGCTCCTCCCATATTTTCCCAAAGGTAAGTATGATTCCATACACATATTTCGAATCCGTATAAATGGTTCCCACTTTATCTTTCAATAGTTGCAATGCCCGTAATACAGCATACAACTCTCAGGCCTGTGCTGACCATGTCTTACTTAGCGGACCAGATTCGATGACTGTCAGCCTTTCTCCTCCAACTATCGCATAACCTGAAGCCCTTTTTCCATCTACTACTCGTGAAGATCCGTCCACAAACAACCTGTCTCCTTCCTCCAGTTCTTCTTCGTCTAAATCTGGTCGTATTTTGGTTTGTGTTTCTATTGTAGATAGGCATTCACGAGTCAACTCTCCCTCAACAGGCTTCCCGTACAAGAATTGGGCCGGGTTTTTGCAAATTTGTTACTTCTGGGGTCAATTTTGGAGAATCCAAAAGGATCCCTTCGTACTTTAAAAGCCTGGCATCCGTTATCCATTTATCTGCTTTTTGCTGCAGGATTTCCCAAATATTATGGGGGGATAATACTTTCAGCTCTGTATTAAAAGCGATCTTGTTAGCTTCTTCTACTAATAAAGCGCAGGCCACTAGGGCTTGCAAACAAGCGGGCCAACCTCTGCTTACGGGATCTAATAATTTTGAAAGGTATTCCACGGGTTTCTTCTTTCCTGCCCAATGCTGAGTTAGAACCCCATAGGCTGACCCAGCATCGGTGTTCACGAATAAATAAAAGGGTCTTTTTAAATCAGGCAAACTCAACACCCGAGCGTTGGCCAGATCCTGTTGTAAGGCGTGTAGTCGTTTATCGTCTTCCTTATCCCATTTTACTAGCCCTTCCTGGCCCAATTTTTCGTATAAAAACTTAACCTTAGTGCTATAGTTTTCAATCCACTGTCTACAATACCCCGTGAGGCCCAACAGTTGCCGAATTTGTCTTTTATTTCTTGGCGGTGGCACGGATAATATCCCTTTCACCCTTTCGGGGTCTAATTTCTTCTCACCCCTTTTTAAATAATGCCCAAGATACCTTACTTCCTCTTCTACAAGTTGCAGTTTTGCCCTGGATACCTTGAGCCCTTTAGTACTTAAAAAGTTAAGTAATTTAATACTTTCCGCCCGCACCTTGTCCTCCGTTTCCCCCGCGATTAAAAGGTCGTCTACATATTGGATAAGTACCACCCCCTCCTCTGTTTGATACTCCTGCAGGATCCCCTCCAAGGCCTGTCCAAACAGATTTGGGGATTCCGTAAATCCTTGTGGAAGGACAGTCCATCGCAATTGCTGCCTTCTGTGTGTTTCTGCATTCTTCCCTCAAAGGACAGGCCCAGAAGGCATCCTTCAAGTCAATTACACTATACCAGGACAATTCTGGGGTTAACTGGCTCATTAGGTTATAAGGGTTCTCCTTTGCTCCTATTACTTCTATTTTCTCCGAGGAGGGGGTGCATGCCCGGGGCACAGTTTGGACAGTAGATCTTTCTGCCCCCGAATCTATTAAGAATTCTATTTCTTGATGCTGGGGACCTAACCTTAATTTTATCAAGGGCTCTGTTGTTTTAGAAGTCCCCAGCAGATGGAGCCCCTGACACTCCTACTCTGCGTGATACATCTTTTTCGTCCTGTATACGTTTCCTCAGGATTAAGGGGGGGTCCTTATCGTCTCATAAAGATTTAGGGCTTGGCAAATCCAATCCCCAAAATTGGCCAAAATAAATCATCTGGTCTAATCTGCTGGTTTCCCCAGACATGCATACAATAATAAACCATCCTCTCCTTACTTTTGTTTTGTGCGCTAGACGCGCCTTCCCAATTTTTGAGCATAAGGCCCAGTTGGGGGAATCTCGGGGAATATCTGGTAACCTCTCCTCGGGTCCCTTCCCCATGAGATCAGAAGGCTTACTCTTCTTCTGTCCCATCTTCCGGAGTGCCTTCACACTCCAGGAAACCTACCCCCAACCGAACGGAATCACTTTCTATTTTTTTTTTTTTTTTGTGCTTCTTTCTTCTCTATCCGGGGAACCCTTCCCCCATTTCTCTGGTCGTAGTACCTCCCCTGGGAGAGACATTAGTCTCCCTCGTCTCCCTCACCGCTGCCAGCATCATCTTTATCCGTTTCTTTAGCCTTATCTTTACCTGCTGTGGTAGGGTAATTTTTCCAATGATCCAACATAAATCCCAACGGGCTATCCTTAGGAACTGGAGGGAGTTTTATGGAATTAGGGGGCCCGCTTTTCCCCCGTCCCATCTTCTGGAGCGCACTCACTCGTTCTGTGATGCGAACACAACCGCTTCTCCTTATTCGTGGCTCACACCCTTGCAGATAGTGAGAACCGCACTAGTAAAGGGTCCGCAGTCGCTTAGGGAATCCGAGCTGCCGGTTCCCCTCTCAAGCATTCACACATTCGCAACACTCCAGGATAATCTGACCCAGACCGAACGGATTCCCCCACAGATACTCACGTGTCCTGCGTCTTTGTCCGGACTTTCGTGCACGAAATTTATAGGGTCTGCCGGCTTCCCTTTGCCAACTGCCTCGAATTTAGGTTCGTCGGTGCGACCGAGATAGAAGCCGGAATTACCAGGGCAGCCGATCAATCGGTGGGGCGCCTCCCCAGGTAAAACCGGAACTCTACTGTGCAGGTGGTATCCGAGTCACGGCACCAAATTGTAATAGACTGTGGACAAGAGTATGGGTTCCATTAGAATTTATTGAATTATAGCAATCAAGGCAAAGACAAAAACAACGCTGGGTGACAGGGGAGTCTATTGCTCCTCAAACTGCTGCAACATCCCAGGTCTCGGTTTCCTTCATTATACAGTTCTGTTCCCTGCTGTGCGGCTTTTTTTCGTTAGTACTCTGCGCCTGCTTATCTTGTTGCCATGGGCCTTCGACCTTCGTTGCAATGCAGGTGGCGTTTTGGTACGATACACTCCTGGTTCGGCAGCTGTTTTGACTGCGTCCTGGTTCTTCAGTAAACAGCTGTGTCAGCGGATAGCTATACCTAAATACTTAGAGACTTAAAACTAAAACAAACTTTAATCAGTGAACAAAAACATGGATTATATTTCCCACAATCCCACCACGTCTCCGTAACGGCAACGACATCGTAGTCTCCTTGCCCTACCATAGCTTCCAGCTCCTCCTTCTTATTTCCCATGCTGCGTGCATTGGTGTAAATGCACTTCAGCTGGGCAGGCGTAGCTAAGGCCTTCGTAATAGGGCTTCTCCCCAACCGAGCGGTCCTTGACTTAACTAAGGCCACAGTGCCAGTTTGCTGCCTACCATCCTCAGCCGGACTCACCCCCTCTTTCTTAGTGGTGATATACCGGCAGGTGTCATCAGCACACCACCCGTTTGCCACTGAAGTCTCACCTGCAGTCTCACTCCCATCCTCCCTGGCCTCCATCCCCTCCCCCCTCACATCTAGTTTAAAGCTCGATACGTGAGCTTAACTAGGTTTTTGGTGAGGGCTTTTGTCCCCCTAGGAGACAGGCGTGTCCCATCCCTGGTAAGAAAGCCTGGGGGCGCGTGGGCCTCCCCATGATTAAAGAACCTAAAACCCCTCTTCTCACACCAGTCCCTAAGCCATTCATTAACCAGTTTCTTATTCCTCATTTCCTGCTCCTGGTTCCTTAGTAGTGGGATGGAGTTGAATATTACCTGTGTCCCAGAGCCCTCGATCATTCTCCCAAGTGCCTTGAAGTCCCTTTTAACGGCTTTAGGCCTTCTACATTCTATTTCCTCATTACCAATTTGAAAAACTAAGATCCTACAATTAATAGAGTACCTGGGGTGGCACGCACAGAGAGCACAAAAATAGGAGCAGCGACACACAGGAAGAGCACAGACTCTCACAAAACAAGGTCAGACACAACAACAATGGGCACAGAAACACTGAAACCGAGTTGGAGATCCAAACCTAAGGCCCCCTAAAATGCACACAGAGAATCTCAAAATGGGCTCAGAGATCCCAAGAAAAACAAGCCCCTCAAAGGGGCATAGAGTCCAAAAAGAAGCCTCAGCCTCCCCCAACGTGACAAGAGCCCCCCTCACAATGAGCAAAGCCACCCTAAAATAAGTATAGCGGTCCCCCAAATTAGCCCAGAGACCCCGGCGCTAGCCCCGTTTACCTCTAAAACAAGCCCAGAGCGCGTGCGTTCACCGCAGCACCATCTGTCCATACAAGCATTTTGAGCAGTCCGGTCTGAACAAAATTATTCCTCTCGCTACACCTTTCCGTAAACATTGCTAGAGATAGCGTGCTTCAACAGTAAGAGGGTGTCTGGGCTGCTTTTCCATGGCAAACGTTCACACGAATGTGATTGAGAATACCTTAGCATATCGCCTTTATATTTGTTGAGATCCTATGGCTTAAATAACGTCTAATCATGTACTATAACGCCATCGAGTATTTAGGAATGTAACGATTGTTAACCACGTACAAATAACAGAATAAGTACTTCATTTAGATTCTCCCCAGTTACAAAACCGTTATTTGTAAACGGTGGGATGGAACAGTAACTACTCTTATTTTCTTGTCACTCAGAGTCGTTGAGATTGACTGCTCGGATACGGTCATACCTTAATGACTCACGCGCCCCTTTCCAGTGACACGAGATGATGTTCCAGGTGAAGCATACTTATCGTTTCGGGGAAAAATACAGATACAAAACCAGTTCTGCGTATATAAATGTCTCCAAAACGATGGATCGGCAGAAGCACTCTGAGGACCATTCCTGGGTCTTCTCCTGTGCCATCTAAACTACACCCGTGTTAACGGTTAAATAAAACTATTAAGCTTAAGTTACTTTGTCTCAATCATTTATAAAACTTAGTCCAGCGATGCCGTTTAGAGTCTCGCAATTACTAAATTTCCACGCGGTTTCCATTCAGGGGCACAAGCGACAACTTTTGACAGTAAATAGAATTAGGTTTTTCTTCTCGTCTTCATTCAAATGGGTCACAGCCCAAGACGGGGGGAAACCGCAGGACAGAGAAGGGAAAACGGGCAAAAGAGGAACGTCCTCTCTTCCGGACCCGATGGCCACTTCCTCTAAGTTCAAGGGAGCGTCATTCCATTCCGCCCGCAGCCTCGTGAGGTGGAGTATCCAGGGAACGTCTTCCTTTACTATTAGAGACTGAGGCAAAGGTGGCCTTTTCACCTTATTCTCATCCTTTGTCGCTATGTTTCCCTCTGCATTCAGCAAAGGATGATGAATCTCCTCAGTCCTTCTTTTGTCACTGATATATTTTAGAAGGATTTCTTTGTTATTGTTCAGACAATGAGCCAATCTGAGTTCTAATAGGCCTTTAGCCCTTCCGATTCTTTTCTCTACGCGATTCCACTTCATCTTTGTACTCCTCGTTACTTACCCGCCCCTCGTGCCAGAATTTGTATATTTTCCCAGAATCACAGAATAACCAGGTTGGAAGAAACCCACCGGATCGTCGAGTCTAACCATTCCCATCCATCCCTAAACCATGCCCCTAAGTACCTCATCCACCATCACCTTAAACACCTCCAGGGATGGTGAGTCACCCACCTCCCTGGGCAGACCGTTCCAATGCCTAACCACGCTCTCCGTGAAGAACTTTTTCCTTATCTCAAGCCTAAATCTCCCCTGGCGGAGCTTGAGGCCATTCCCTCTCGTCCTGTCCCCTGTCACTTGGGAGAAGAGGCCAGCACCCTCCTCTCCACAACCTCCCTTCAGGTAGTTGTAGAGAGTAATAAGGTCTCCCCTCAGCCTCCTCTTCTCCAGGCTGAACAACCCCAGCTCTCTCAGCTGCTCCTCATAAGATTTGTTCTCCAGCCCCTTCACCAGCTTCGTTGCTCTTCTCTGGACTCGCTCCAGAGCCTCAACATCCTTCTTGTGGTGAGGGGCCCAGAACTGAACATAGTACTCGAGGTGCAGTCTCCCCAGTGCTGAGTGCGGAGGGAGAAGAACCTCCATGGACCCGCCGGTCACACCTTTTCTGATGCAGGCCCAGATGCCATTGGCCTTCTTGGCCACCTGGACACACTGCTGGCTCATGTTCAGTCGGCTGTCACCAACACCCCTAGGTCCTTCTCCTCCTGGCAGCTTTCCAGCCAGGCTTCTCCTAGTCTGTACCTCTGCTTAGGGTTGTTGTGCCCCAAGTGCAGGACCCGGCATTTGGCCTCGTTAAACCTCCTGCCGTTGGTCTCAGCCCAGCAGTCCAGCCCGTTCAGTTCCCTTTGCAGAGCCTCCCTACTCTCCAGCAGATCGACACTTCCACCCAGCTGGGTGTCATCTGCAAACTTCCTAAGGGAGCACTCAATGCCTTCGTCCAGGTCGTTGATAAAGACATTGAACAGGACTGGACTCAGGGCCGAGCCCTGGGGAACCCCACTTGTCACTGGCCTCCAGCTGGATTTAACTCCGTTTACCACCACCCTCTGGGCCCGGTCATTCAACCAGTTTTTCACCCAGGAGACCGTGCGCCCCTCCAGGCCAGAGGCGGACAGTTTCCGAAGCAGAATGCTATGAGAAACTGTATCAAAGGCTTTACTCAAATCCAGGAAGACCACTTCCACAGCCTTTTCTTTGTCCAAGAGTCTAGTCTCACTCGGTCATAGAAGGTGATCAGATTACTCTGGCAAGACCTGCCTTTCATGAACCTGTGTTGACCGGGCCTGATCCCCCGCTTCTCTCGCAAGTGCTTCTTGATGGCACTCAAGATCATCCTCTCCATGACTTTCCCTGGTACCGAGGTCAGAGTGACAGGCCTGTAGTTCCCCGGGTCCTCCCTGCGCCCCTTCTTATAGATGCGCACGACATCAGCCAGCCTCCAGTCCAGCAGAACCTCCCCAGTCATCCAGGACTGTTGGAAGATGATGGAAAGGGGTTCGGCCAGCACACCTGCCAGTTCCCTCAAAGCTGTTGGGTGGAAGTTTTGAGGATACCGGCGGATGTGCTGGCCAAACCCCTTTCCATCATCTTCCAACTGTACTACCGCTGCCCGGGTGCCCTGCACGCATGGCAGAGCGAGAGAGCCAAGCTCTCTGCTGTCACTAGGTAACTTAAATAAAATGTGTTGGCAGTTTAATGAGAGTTTTTAAATAAGTAGCATAGCGAAGCTTGATTTAAATTACATAAGTTAATTGCACCTACAATGATAATACACTAATGCACCATTTAGATAGCACTGAGCATTGCTTAAACACCATTGATCTGTCTGATACGGTAGCAAAATCACAGAGACTAGATAATTTCTCAGCAGCTAACAAAGCTGCAAACTCTAAACGGCATTTTCAACTCTGTCATCGATCCTCCACTGGCCTTTCTCATACCAGCCTTACCATCGCATACAGCTGCATCTTTTGCGTAGTCATCAGGCTAAAACTTCCAGGCTGAGAAAAACAATAGAGCTGTCACAGAACAGCTAACCATAATAACGGACTTTAGACATATGAGAAAAGGCTGTGAAATTTCTACACGTACATCCAAGACAGAGGCAGCCTGTGCTTTTATCAAAAGTCGTGGCCTTTCCTCTCGCAGAACTAAATCAATATATCACTGTCTCAACATCGTTAGTCAGGCTGCAGTCACAGGGGCCTGTGAATCCCAGGCACGTACCAAAAGCAAGTCCGTTAGGGTCTCGTGCCTCTAAGTTACAGGGTGTGGGGGCGGGGAAGAGGGAAGAAAATACCCTGAAGTTCTGCCGCTTCGGTCATCCTCAAGATATCCACACACGAATATTTTCAGCAGCGCTTGTCTGAGCAGAAGCTAAGAGGAACATTTCAGCTAGGGCTCTTATAAAGCCACACACGTACATAAAGAAGAGCCCATTCATTTGAGAGGAACTAGAGTCCTACAGACAGACAGAGGATTGTAGAAAAGGGCAGGGACTAGCACAAAAATTCAGAAACAGCAAGAGGAGCAGTAAAGGGGAGCATCACAATACCAAGCGAACGGAGAAGCTGGAACAGAAACGGTGAGCAATACAAAAAAATAGAAAAAGAAAGAGAGGCATAGGAAAAAGAGACAGGAAGGCAAGGCACTCGCAGGTGTAGCGAAAGAACAAGCAAACTCCAGGGACAGAGCAGTAACATCGTGAGGAAAAAGAAAAAAATGCCGATTGGGACAAAGATAGACAAGAAAAAAAAAAGAACTACAGACACCAGACAGATACTAAAGACCGGAAGGAAAAAAATGACAGAGAAAACAGCACAGAAAGAAAAAGAGTAGGGATAAGGGGATGCCAAGGAACAAAAATTGTATTGCAGCATGGTAAATGAAAGGAACCCAAACATCCAGCTCTAACAAGTTTGCTACCTGGTCCTGTGACCGTCACAACAAGCAGCGTCGCAGCGAAAGCGCACATACCCTTATTTCTCGTAAGGATCCTTTCAGGCAGAGTAACAGCATCACTCTCTCTGAAAATCTAAGGTAGAGTCAATAAAACACAGCTGTTCTGCAGACCCTATTTATACCTTTGAGGGAGGTCACCACACCTCAGTCACAGGTGATGTGTGTGAAGGCCCAGGGGGTATATAAGCCCCCGGCCTCGCCTCGGGAAATCATTCAGCCTCTGGTTTTCCTTGAGATCAGAGGTTAGCTGCTGTTTTGACTCAGCACAGCTCTTGATGAGGGTCTGCTAGATGGGTAAGCTTTTTTTTTTTTTTTTTTTTTTTGCAGCACATACGACTATGACTGCATTTGTTTGTTGTTTTTTTTTTTTTTTGTTTGTATGTAGATGTGCGTTTGGTTTTGGGTCAGTACTTTTCAGTCAGGTGTTTGAGAGGGCAAGATGTTTTAGAGGGTACTTGGTTTTTGGTTTTGGTTTTTGTTTTTTTTTTTTTTTTTTTTGGGTCGGTCAGTTGGTTTTTTTTCCTGGGTACTTTGTTTTTATCTAGGATTTCCAGTTACCCAGCAACTTGTTGCTGTTCCTCATTCTGTGGGGGATAACACACTTATCCTTGAGTCTCTATAGTTTATAGCAGGCACCTCACGAGGGATGATAATTTAGATTTCAGTACATTAGCCTAGGGGAGTAAGTCGATTCTGTGGGCGGGTATAAGAGAGAAGGGACCGGGGGAACCTTGAGAAAAGCTCCGGAGCACAGCTCCCAAGGAACATCAACGCATAAAAGTCAAGGAGCTAAAATACAGCACGGGTTCTGTTAGGAAAATGCAGGGTTCTTTCTTTGACTTTTCAGGGGTGGAAAAGGGCTTTAACGATTTGGAACTGGGGAAAGGGAGATGGGTTCATTAATGTTTCTCGAGTCAGTCGGGGCATCCGATGCAAGCGCTATTCAGGTTTCTGTCGTTCTAGCCTCTCTTCAGCCCATGGGAGGCAGCGATGAGGTCGAGACACGGGGCGTGGATCATCTGGACCTTTGTGCAGCGATTGTCTGGTTCACTTAGCAGAGGAATTTGCTCTTCAGACGTCTTAGTTGCCCTAAAAAATGCGATCTCTAGGACTCTGAGATCTCTACTCCCTCGTACCTTCTACTTATTGTGTTCCTCGACAGACTTCTTTGCCTGTTTCCCGTCTCCTTCCTTCCAAATGTCAGAGAGCTCTCTACTTAAAGGTACAGACTCGCTGCCTATTTGCAGCACAGGATTTTGTCCCTGTCTTCTCTGGCCTTTCTCAGGTAAGAGGATGGTTCTTGTTTTGGTTTGTAACTGTTTGCAGCTGAGCAACTCTTCTTCATCTGGTCTGCGGGCACACAAGCTTCCCTTATTTAGCGGAGTTTTGGATTTTTCCTGAACTTACCGGTGAGATTCGCTCTATTATCGCTCGCAGCAGTTGCTGCCTTGTCCCTGTTATCCATCGTGTTTTTTTCCTGTTTGTTGAGTTTCCAATTTAGGTCTTAGAGCAGTTAAATCCCACCGTTGTGAGTTTTTAATTGGCTGAGTGCCTCCATAATTCCAGTCTCCATTGCTGTGCTGTGAGCATCCTGTGTTCTTAGGTGTTCCGTGTTTATTCTTTTTGAAAACTAGTAAAGGTTATAATTTTTCAAGTTCTCATCATTCCCTCCTGCGACTGAAGTCTGGTAAGTTCCTAGAATTTGGATCTCCATGGCTCATCTTTCTTTTGTTCTGGGTATCGACGCCGTTATGTCCCTACAGTGGGAGTGGCGGAGAGGAAAGATAAGCAGACGGCACGGGATTTTGTGGCGCCGGTGAGGTAGTCTGGCTTCTTCTCACTACCGTGGCTTTGACAGCGAGGAGGAAATTAAGTACGTCTCAAAGAGTCGAGTAGTATTTGGCATCTTAGTTATGTATTTAACGTTGGTTTGGCAGGTACTCTGTGGACTACGGTGGCAACAGGAAGAGCACTTTAGATGAGCCGGATGGTAGGGAGAAGGAGAGCGGGATGGACCGAAGCACCCCGGGCAATGACCGCAGCGTCCAATGTTTGAATCGGCACCGAACGGGTGAGCGGAACGCCTCGGCGGTTTTGCAGCGGGTTTAGTACAAGATGTCGGCAGCTTGTTGCGCGATGCTGACTGGGCACTGTGTTTTCTGTCTGGATTTTTTTGGCAGATTATAGTCCAGGACAATGTGACAGTGTGGGATTTTTCCAGTTAGTCGATGCAGTTTGAGTTTTTCTGCCCAGGATGGCTTCAGGCCCGTAGTCCTCAGGAAGTTAAGGGGGCTGAGATTTTGGCCGTGAAGAGGTCAGAATGTTGAGAACGGCAGGTTTAGCATAGGGTAGACGGTTGTGTGGGAAGAGTACGCCTCATTACAGGTTTGGAGAGGGCTTTAATTTTCAGCCCCGAGCTAGCGTGTGCCAGGCAGGGCAGTTCCAGCCCATATCTGTCTCATTCTTTAGAGTAGGTAGGCTCTGCCGCATCTTAAATCTTCTGCAGGTCTCGATGTCATCTTTGCGTTTGAGCCACATGTCATCTCTAGACTCTCGGATGTCTGTTCTTAGTAAGGCGCCGATCGGGCACCGCTCTTCTCGCATCGCAATCTTAAAGCGTAGATAGGTCTTGCCTTTTGGCAGTTTGCGGTCAGTCGCCTATCGCATAGGCATCACGGGACACGTTGGCATCCTAAGCCTTTATCGTTCCATTTTCTTAAATCCCCGTTGTGGGACTTCTTCCATATGTGTTCTGTTTTGAGGTCTTTAAGCAGGGCTCAGCCTCGCATACTTCTAGTTGCGGCTACGTCTCCTTAAGGGGCCCAGTCTTCCATTTTGCAAGGGCCAACATAATCTTTCTTGCAACTCCCTACATCATATTGGTCAACTCCAGCTCTCTGTAGAAAGTCATTCTTACTGAGTTTCCTTTTTATTTCCCATCATCGGTTTTCTGCGCAGAGTCGGTCCGCGCACGTTTGTATGCGGCTGGAGCTGCTCTGCCTGAGCTAAAGAAATGGTAGTCAGCAGAAGGATAGCAGTGAAATTCTATGTTTAGATATTCCTGTATGGATTTTGAAGGGCAAGGCGATACGATGCATTATAGAGCAAGTAGCCATAGATATATGGGGCGAAGAGAATCATTTTTGGTCGGTTATGTGGCCACAGAGGGAACGACCAAAGCCATCTCAGATATGCTGCCGGAGCATCAGTAGAGCAGTTTAAATTCTCAGGGCAATAAATCTGGTGCGTGCGGTTGTTAAGATTTGATTTTAACTTTTTTTCTTTTTCTGCCTGGCTATTGCCTGAAGAAGAGTCGGTATTCCTGAATTAAAACAGCATGTGGAATTGTTTAGTTATTGTCGAGTTTGGGGGTGAGTTATCGAATGTTGAGTTTTACAGGTGCAGAGGCATCGGGTCTGGCAGCGAGGGGCAGCAATTGGATCAGGGGTAGATTCCCATAGCCAAGGGGGTAGGCTGCCGAGTCAGCAGTTAACTACAACTTGTACCTACACAGCTAGTAATTGTGTTTTGGGTGTTTTTTTCTCTTTTGAGATACAGAGCAATGACCAAAATGGAATACCGGTACGGGAGCCGTGTCGGCAAAGGACAGCAATGGTGAGTTACATGAAGAAGCAGTTATAGCTCACATGTCTCAGTTCACGGAGTCACAAGCGTTCCTTGCTGTTTGTGTGTTACAGGTGGCACGTAAGCCTCAAAGCACAAGGAGAAGATGGCAGTGCCCAAGGTGGGCAGCAGTTGAGGTAAAGGAGCGGGACCAGGGGATTAAAGACTGTGGGCCATCTTAGTTTTAGGGTAGTATCTGAGCATGTGTGTTTTTGCTTTCTCTTCTGCAGGAGCCACACGCAGCCTAGAGGGGCGAAGCTTTGTGTAGACAAATGGTCTGAGAGGTGAGGAGGTTGTTGTCTATACAGATGTCTAAGAGGCAAGTTTTACAGAGCAACTCAGCCGAGCGTTTCTCTTTTGTTTTGTAGGTGCCACTTGGGCTGCTTTTGGACCGGGAAGAGTGTTTGAGGTCAGTTGGGTAGCAGGGAGGTGGAGCGTGGGCCTGTGGATTTGCCACAGGCGGGGCCCTGTGTAGCGTGGAGCTGACTGTTGATACTGTATTTTTTGGTTCTGTTTTCTTGCAGATGTAGAGGAACCTGGTGACCGCAGGACCATCCTTGACACTGAATCCGATTTGGGCCGCTTCTGTGAGGCGTGGCTTCCGGCTCTCGGACCTCTAAAAGTTAAGTTGAGGGATCGGGGCTGATGTTATGTTGGGAAGAAGGGAGGTGTTTTGTCATAGCAGGGAGGGGTTGTATTGCAGTGTTGTATTGCACTGTTTGACTTGGTGTTTGAGTTTGTTGTATAGCACTGCCTTTGACTTTGCCTTTGAGTTTGCTGTGGTGTCCTGTGCCTGGCTTTGTACTGTTGTGTTGTGCCCTGGCTTTGCTGCAATGCACTGTGCTTGACTTGGTTTGCTGCAATGCACTGTGCTTGACTTGGTTTCCTGCAATGCACTGTGCTTGACTTGGCTTTGTAGTGTTGCTCCCTAATCCTGCTGCAATGCACTGTGCCTGACTTGGCTTTGCTGCAGTGCTCTGTGCCTGACTTGGCTTTGCTGCTATGCACTGTGTTGCGCCCTGACACTTTGTAGTGTAGCGCCCTGGCTTTGCTGCAATGCACTGTGCTTGACTTGGCTTTGTAGTGTTGCGCCCTAACTTTGTAGTGTTGTGCCCTAACTTCGCTGCACTGTACTGTGCTTGACTTGGCTTTGTAGTGTTGCGCCCTAACCTTGCTGTAATGCACTGTGCTTGACTTGGCTTTGTAGTGTTGTGCCCTGGCTTTGCTGCCATGCACTGTGCTTGACTTGGCTTTGCTGCCATGCACTGTGCTTGACTTGGCTTTGCTGCACTGCACTGTGCTTGACTTGGCTTTGTAGTGTTGCGCCCTGGCTTTGCTGCAATGCACTGTGCTTGACTTGGCTTTGTAGTGTTGCGCCCTAACCTTGCTGTAATGCACTGTGCTTGACTTGGCTTTGTAGTGTTGCGCCCTAACCTTGCTGTAATGCACTGTGCTTGACTTGGCTTTGTAGTGTTGTGCCCTGGCTTTGCTGCAATGCACTGTGCTTGACTTGGCTTTGCTGCAATGCACTGTGCTTGACTTGGCTTTGCTGCAATGCACTGTGCTTGACTTGGCTTTGCTGCAATGCACTGTGCTTGACTTGGCTTTGCTGCAATGCACTGTGCCTGACTTGGCTTTGCTGCAATGCACTGTGCCTGACTTGGCTTTGCAGTGTTGCGCCCTAACCTTGCTGCACTGCACTGTGCTTGACTTGGCTTTGTAGTGTTGCGCCCTGGCTTTGCTGCAATGCACTGTGCTTGACTTGGCTTTGTAGTGTTGTACCCTAACCTTGCTGCACTGCACTGTGCTTGACTTGGCTTTGTAGTGTTGCTCCCTGGCTTTGCTGCAATGCACTGTGCTTGACTTGGCTTTGCTGAAATGCACTGTGCTTGACTTGGCTTTGCTGAAATGCACTGTGCTTGACTTGGCTTTGCTGCAATGCACTGTGCTTGACTTGGCTTTGTAGTGTTGCTCCCTGGCTTTGCTGCAATGCTCTGTGCTTGACTTGGCTTTGCTGAAATGCACTGTGCTTGACTTGGCTTTGCTGCAATGCACTGTGCTTGACTTGGCTTTGTAGTGTTGCGCCCTGGCTTTGCTGCAATGCACTGTGCTTGACTTGGCTTTGTAGTGTTGCGCCCTAACCTTGCTGCAATGCACTGTGCTTGACTTGGCTTTGCAGTGTTGTGCCCTAACCTTGCTGCAATGCACTGTGCCTGAGTTGGATGTAGTGTTGTGCCCTGGCTTTGCTGCAATGCACTCTGCTTGACTTGGCTTTGTAGTGTTGTGCCCTAACTATGCTGCAATGCCCTGTGCTTGACTTGGCTTTGTAGTGTTGCGCCCTAACCTTGCTGCAATGCACTGTGCCTGACTTGGCTTTGTAGTGTTGCGCCCTGGCTTTGCTGCAATGCACTGTGCTTGACTTGGCTTTGTAGTATTGCGCCCTAACTATGCTGCAATGCACTGTGCCTGAGTTGGCTTTGTAGTGTTGTGCCCTGGCTTTGCTGCAATGCACTGTGCCTGAGTTGGCTTTGTAGTGTTGCGCCCTGGCTTTGCTGCACTGCACTGTGCTTGACTTGGCTTTGTAGTGTTGCGCCCTAACTATGCTGCAATGCACTGTGCCTGACTTGGCTTTGTAGTGTTGCACCCTAACCTTGCTGCAATGCACTGTGCCTGACTTGGCTTTGTAGTGTTGCGCCCTGGCTTTGCTGCAATGCACTGTGCTTGACTTGGCTTTGTAGTATTGCGCCCTAACCCTGCTGTAATGCATTGTGCTTGACTTGGCTTTGCTGCAATGCTCTGTGCTTGACTTGGCTTTGCTGCAATGCACTGTGCTTGACTTGGCTTTGCAGTGTTGCGCCCTAACCTTGCTGCAATGCACTGTGCCTGACTTGGCTTTGCTGCAATGCACTGTGCCTGACTTGGCTTTGCTGCAATACACTGTGCTTGACTTGGCTTTGTAGTGTTGCGCCCTGGCTTTGCTGTACTGCACTGTGCTTGACTTGGCTTTGTAGTGTTGCGCCCTAACTATGCTGCAATGCACTGTGCCTGACTTGGCTTTGTAGTGTTGTGCCCTAAACTTGCTGCAATGCCCTGTGCCTGACTTGGCTTTGTAGTGTTGCGCCCCAACCTTGCTGCAATGCACTGTGCCTGACTTGGCTTTGTAGTGTTGCGCCCTAACCTTGCTGCAATGCACTGTGCCTGACTTGGATTTGTAGTGTTGCACCCTAACCTTGCTGCAATGCCCTGTGCTTGACTTGGCTTTGTAGTGTTGCGCCCTGGCTTTGCTGCAATGCACTGTGCCTGAGTTGGCTTTGTAGTGTTGCGCCCTGGCTTTGCTGCAATGCACTGTGCCTGAGTTGGCTTTGTAGTGTTGCGCCCTGGCTTTGCTGCACTGCACTGTGCTTGACTTGGCTTTGTAGTGTTGCGCCCTGGCTTTGCTGCAATGCACTGTGCTTGACTTGGCTTTGTAGTGTTGCGCCCTGGCTTTGCTGCAATGCACTGTGCTTGACTTGGCTTTGTAGTGTTGCGCCCTGGCTTTGCTGCAATGCACTGTGCTTGACTTGGCTTTGTAGTGTTGTGCCCTAACTATGCTGCAATGCACTGTGCTTGACTTGGCTTTGTAGTGTTGCACCCTAACCTTGCTGCAATGCACTGTGCTTGACTTGGCTTTGTAGTGTTGCGCCCTGGCTTTGCTGCAATGCACTGTGCTTGACTTGGCTTTGTAGTGTTGCGCCCTGGCTTTGCTGCAATGCACTGTGCTTGACTTGTCTTTGTAGTGTTGTGCCCTAACCTTGCTGCAATGCACTGTGCCTGACTTGGCTTTGCTGCAATGCACTGTGCCTGACTTGGCTTTGCTGTGTTGTGCCCTAACTTTGCCGCAATGCACTGTTCTTGACTTGCCTTTGCTGCAATGCACTGTGTTGCGCCCTAACTTTGTAGCGTTGCACCCTTCTGTGGGACCCACATGCAGCCTAGAGGGGTGAAGCTTTGTGTAGACAAATGGTCTGAGATGTGAGGAGGTTGTTGTCTATACAGATGTCTAAGAGGCAAGTTTTACAGAGCAACTCAGCCGAGCGTTTCTCTTTTGTTTTGTAGGTGCCACTTGGGCTGCTTTTGGACCGGGAAGAGTGTTTGAGGTCAGTTGGGTAGCAGGGAGGTGGAGCGCGGGCCTGTGGATTTGCCACAGGCGGGGCCCTGTGTAGCGTGGAGCTGACTGTTGATACTGTATTTTTTGGTTCTGTTTTCTTGCAGATGTAGAGGAACCTGGTGACCGCAGGACCATCCTTGACACTGAATCCGATTTGGGCCGCTTCTGTGAGGCGTGGCTTCCGGCTCTCGGACCTCTAAAAGTTAAGTTGAGGGATCGGGGCTGATGTTATGTTGGGAAGAAGGGAGGTGTTTTGTCGTAGCAGGGAGGGGTTGTAGCAGTAGTGTAGAAAGAGTACTGTGCTGGGACAGGTTAAGGCAAAGGGCCTACTTCTCAGGCCAAAGATAGCATGTCCTGGACAGTGTGGTTCCAGCCTGTCTGTTGTTGTGTTGTTGATGTAGTATGTGTACTGTGCTTTGGGTGTTCTGCAGGTCTTGATGTTCTCTATGCTTATGCCATGCTTGGCCTTCATTTCTAGGGTCTCTCTTTGTGTCCCTCCCCCTCCCCCCCTTCTGGGACTTGTTTGTGTTCCTTTCCCCTGCCCCCTTCTGGGACTTTTTGCGTCCCTCCCCCCCCCTTCTGGGACTTTTTGCATCCCTCCCCCCCCCTTCTGGGACTTTTTGCGTCCCTCCCCCCCCCTTCTGGGACTTTTTGCGTCCCTCCCCCCCCCCTTCTGGGACTTTTTGCGTCCCTCCCCCCCCTTCTGGGACTTTTTGCGTCCCTCCCCCCCCTTCTGGGACTTTTTGCGTCCCTCTTCCCCTCTTCCGGGACTTTTTGCGTCCCTCTTCCCCTCTTCTGGGACTTTTTGCGTCCCTCTTCCCCTCTTCTGGGACTTTTTGCGTCCCTCTTCTGGGACTTTTTGCGTCCCTCTTCCCCTCTTCTGGGACTTCTTTTATCTGTTCCCTACATTTAAAGTATTTAGGCACAGATTCTTGTATGTCCATCTTTCACTTGTGGCCATATGCCTTCGTAAGGGTCACTTTTCCAGAACTGTCATTGACTTGTTCTTGCAGTCCTTAGGTCTTCCTGCCCATGGCATCTCTGGTCTGGGTGTCATCCTCCTTAGTTTTCTTTTTCTATCTGGATTGCTATTGGTTCATCATGTGTGGTGCTGCTCTATGTGTTTGTCTGGCTGGAACTGCTCTGCCCAGGGCAATGAAGTTAGAGACATTAACAGAAGCGCAGCAGAAATATTGTGTGGGTAATATGCTGATATGCAGAGTACTTGCCTAGGGTCATATACTACACTGCTGAACAAGTACCCATAAGTCAGGCAAGTGAGGAGAGTAGAACCCTCCTGGCTATGCAGCCGCAGGAGCGATGATCAAGGCTCTGGGGCCTGAGCTATTGAAGCAGGACCTAAGTACCTCAAAACCAAGTATGTTCATTACAGCCTATGCGGTACTTATGATTACATATGTGGGACTTAGAATTTGATGTGTCTGACTGTGTCTAGGGTTGAGGGTTTGGATGCACGGAGGTGTGTTTGTGGAGGTGTATTAGCATCTGGGTGTGTGGAGGTGGGTGTCATTTATTGTTGTCTCCATAGAATTTGTGTGTGGAATGGAGTGTTTTCCTTTGGAGGCAGTCAGGACCCAAGATTGAAAATAGAATAAAGCAAGCCCTGCTGGAGTTTGTTATGTTTTCCCCCAGCTGGGTTTTTTTTCCTCTGGTCTCGGGTAGTTTGCAAAGTGTGGTCGATCACCAAGTTTTGGATGCAGTCTGAGCCGGGGCCAGCTTTCTTTGAGGCAGGGCTCAATTTGGAGGTGACTTGGAATGCTGTTCCTGGGGAGCTGTGAGGTGCAGGGCACTGGCCTGTTGTGGCCGGCAGGAGGTTGAATGCTTGGGTGGAGAATGAGGAGGGTTTTCTGGGTGAGGGTTTGTGTATGCGGTTTGGGGGTGGCGGGGTTGCTTTTAGAGGTTGTGTGTGTGTGATATTTTGCTTTGCAGGTACTTAGCTTTTTAAAAAATGATAATAGAATAAAAAAATCCCAGCTGGGGGATTTTTTTTTTTTCCCCCAGCTGGGTTTTTTTTCCCCAGTCCCGGCCAGTCTGTGAGGCGATGTTCATCGCCAAGGTTTGGGTGCAGACTGACCTGGGACCGGGTTTTCTTGAGGCAGGATTAACTTTTGGGGCCCCTGGGAACGCTGTTCCTGGGGAGCCATGGGTCCTAGGAAGGATGGCCTGTTGTGGCCGGCAGGAGGTTGAATGCTTGGATGGAGAATGAGGAGGGTTTTGGGTTTTCTGGGTGAGGGTTTGTGTATGCGGTTTGGGGGTGGCGGGGTTGCTTTTAGAGGTTGTGTGTGTGTGATATTTTGCTTTGCAGGTACTTAGCTTTTTAAAAAATGATAATAGAATAAAAAAACCCCAGCTGGGGGATTTTTTTTTTTTCCCCCAGCTGGGTTTTTTTTCCCCGGTCCCGGCCAGTCTGCGAGGCGATGTTCATCGCCAAGGTTTGGGTGCAGACTGACCTGGGACCGGGTTTTCTTGAGGCAGGATTAACTTTTGGGGCCCCTGGGAACGCCGTTCCTGGGGAGCCAAGGGTCCTAGGAAGGATGGCCTGTTGTGGCCGGCAGGAGGTTGAATGCTTGGATGGAGAATGAGGAGGGTTTTGGGTTTTCTGGGTGAGGGTTTGTGTATGTTGTTCGGGGGTGGTGGGGTTGCTTTTTGAGGTTGTGTGTGTAATTTTTTGCTTTGCAGCCAGTTAGTTTAAAGCTAAAAGTAAGAAGAGTTTGGGATGGCCAGAGGAGGGTTTTGGGTTTGGGTTTTCTGGGTGAGGGTTTGTGTATGCAGTTTGGGGGTGGTGGGGTTTCTTTTTGAGGTTGTATGTGTAATGTTCTGTGTGTAATTTTTTGCTTTGCAGCCAGTTAGTTTAAAGCTAAAAGTAAGAAGAGTTTGGGACGGCCAGAGGAGTCTCTGCGGAGCTGCGCCTCGGGACGGCCAGAGGAGTCTCTGCGGAGCTGCGCCTCGGGACGGCCAGAGGAGTCTCTGCGGAGCTGCGCCTCGGGACGGCCAGAGGAGTCTCTGCGGAGCTGCGCCTCGGGACGGCCAGAGGAGTCGCTGCGGAGCTGCGCCTCGGGACGGCCAGAGGAGTCGCTGCGGAGCTGCGCCTCGGGACGGCCAGAGGAGTCGCTGCGGAGCTGCGCCTCGGGACGGCCAGAGGAGTCTCTTAAAGAATATAGTGGTCATTGTGTCTGAATGTGTAGTGTTATGCCATATGTACCTCTGTAGTCTTTCATTGTGTTTAACTCTGTAGTGTTGGGTTGTCTTTAACTCTGTTTTCTGTTGTGGTATGTTTAACTCAGTGCTGTGGTGTTGTATTGTGCCTTAACTCTGTACTCTGATGTTGTGCTCCTGACTTTGACTTTGTTGTCTTGCAGTGTGTTTAACTGTGTACTGTTGTATTATGCTGTAAAAGTGTAGTATTGCTCTGTTTCAGTTTCTACCACTGTCTTGCATTACATCTGAGTTTGTACTGCCGTGTTGTTCCCTAACTCTGTACTCATGTGCCGTGCCTGAACTTTGTAGTATTGCATAGTCCTTGAATTTGTATGTTGCCTGGTGTTTGACTTTGGTGTTGCCTGTGCCGTATTGCACCGTGTTAGACTTTGTTGTAGTGCCCTGTGTTTGCCTTTGCTGTATTGCAAGGTTTGACCTTGCTGTTGACTGTGTTGTAATACACTATTTGTGTTCTAATGCCCTGCGTTTGACCTTGTGCTATTGTGTTGTGCCCTGACTTTGCTGTAATGCACTGTGCTTGACTGTGTTCTAGTGCACTGTGTTTGATCTTGTACTGTTGTGTTGTGCCCTGACTTTGTAATGCACTGTGTTTGACTTTGTTGTATCTTGCCCTAATTTTGTTGTTATGCCCTGTGTTTGACTGTGCTGTATTGTGCCCTAACTTTGTGTATTGCCCTGTGTTTGACTGTGCTGTATTGTGCCCTAACTTTGTGTATATTGCTGTGTTTGACTTTGCTGTAATGCACTGTTTGAATTTGTATTGTCCCCTAACATTGTTGTAATGCTCTGTGTTTGACTTTGATGTATTGTGCCCCAACTTTGTATATTGTCCGGTGTTTGACTTTGTATTGTGCCCTAACATTGTATATTGTCCTGTGTTTGACCTTGCTGTAATGCTCTGTTTGACTTTGTATTGTGCCCTAACATTGTATTTTGTCTTGTGTTTGACTTTGTATTGTGCCCCAACTTTGTATATTGCTATGTTTGACTTTGCTGTAATGCTCTGTGTTTGACTTTGTGGTATTGTGCCCCAAGTTTGTATATTGTCTTGTGTTTGACTTTGTATTGTGCCCCAACTTTGTATATTGCTCTGTGTTTGACTTTGTTGTATTGTGCCCCAACTTTGTATATTGCTCTGTGTTTGACTTTGTTGTATTGTGTCCCAACTTTGTATATTGCTGTGCTTGACTTTGCTGTGATGCTCTGTGTTTGACTTTGTTGTATTGTGCCCCAACTTTGTATATTGCTCTGTGTTTGACTTTGCTGTATTGTGCCCCAACTTTGTATATTGATGTGTCTGACTTTGCTGTAATGCTCTGTTTGACTTTGTATTGTGCCCCAACTTTGTGTATTGCTCTGTGTTTGACTTTGTTGTATTTTGCCCCAACTTTGTGTGTTGTGTTGTGTTTGACTTTGCTGTAATGCCCTGTGTTTGATTTTGCTGTAATGCTCTGTTTGACTTTGTTGTATTGTGCCCCAACTTTGTATATTGCCCTGTGTTTGACTTTGCTGTAATGCTGTGTTTGACTTTGTATTGTGCCCCAACTTTGTATATTGCTCTGTGTTTGACTTTGTTGTATTGTGCCCCAACTTTGTATATTGCCCTGTGTTTGACTTTGCTGTAATGCTGTGTTTGACTTTGTATTGTGCCCCAACTTTGTATATTGCTCTGTGTTTGACTTTGTTGTATTGTGCCCCAACTTTGTATATTGCTCTGTGTTTGACTTTGTTGTATTGTGTCCCAACTTTGTAAATTGCTGTGTTTGACTTTGCTGTAATGCTCTGTGTTTGACTTTGTTGTATTGTGCCCAAAGTTTGTATAGTCTTGTGTTTGACTTTGCTGTAATGCTGTGTTTGACTTTGTATTGTGCCCCAACTTTGTATATTGCTCTGTGTTTGACTTTGTTGTATTGTGCCCCAACTTTGTATATTGCTCTGTGTTTGACTTTGTTGTATTGTGTCCCAACTTTGTAAATTGCTGTGTTTGACTTTGCTGTAATGCTCTGTGTTTGACTTTGTTGTATTGTGCCCAAAGTTTGTATATTGTCTTGTGTTTGACTTTGCTGTAATGCTCTGTTTGACTTTGTATTGTGCCCCAACTTTGTATATTGCTCTGTGTTTGACTTTGTTGTATTGTGCCCCAAGTTTGTATATTGGACTACTTGAGTCTGTGTTGAACTCTGTAATCTTGTATCCATGTCTTGTAACTTAAAAAATGTTGTTACTCTTTTTAACTAATAAAGGAAACAGAAACCTTACACCCTTTCCTTTCAAACACCACAATAAATGTTTTTTGGTTGTGTTGTGTCAGGTTTTTTCTTGTTGCGCCAGTTGTTGTTGTCTTGTTTTTTTTCTTTCCTTTCCACTTTAACTTTAGTTTTCTGATTCAATTTTTTGAATCAGAGCAGCCCTAGAACCAGGCTTGGTCTCTGGGAGTAAAAAATAAATTTAAATTTAAAAAAAAAAAAAAAAAAAAAAAATTTAAATATTTAATTACTCCCAGAGACCAACCCAACTTCTAGGGCTGCACCAGGGTATATACTTATTATTTTTTATTCTTTTTATATATACTACTATACAGGGAAATTACCCACCCACACCATATACACACCACACCCCCCATCTCAAAACCCACCCACACCCACTCTCCCCCCCCAATTAACCAACCACCTACACACCCCCCATACATACACAAAACCCATATCAAAACCAATCCACACCCACAATTAACCACCCCTCAACAATTAAACAATTACCTAATTAATTATGCAAATTAGGTAAAAAAAATTTTTTTCTCTACCACACCAAAACAAGATCCCTACATCACAACAACCTCCCACCACACCGCCCCTACTCACCACACACCACATCCCCACAGCCCACCCCCTCACCCGACCCCACCCCCAAACACCCGCTCCGCCCCCTCACCCGACCCCGCCCCCGGACACCCGCTCCGCCCCCTCACCCGTCCCCGCCCCCAGACACCCGCTCCGCCCCCTCACCCGTCCCCGCCCCCGAACACCCGCTCCGCCCCCTCACCCGACCCCGCCCCCGAACACCCGCTCCGCCCCCTCACCCGACCCCGCCCCCGAACACCCGCTCCGCCCCCTCACCCGTCCCCGCCCCCGAACACCCGCTCCGCCCCCTCACCCGTCCCCGCCCCCGGACACCCGCTCCGCCCCCTCACCCGACCCCGCCCCCGGACACCCGCTCCGCCCCCTCACCCGACCCCGCCCCCGGACACCCGCTCCGCCCCCTCACCCGACCCCGCCCCCGGACACCCGCTCCGCCCCCTCACCCGTCCCCACCCCCGGACACCCGCTCCGCCCCCTCACCCATCCCGACACCCTCACCCGACCCCGCCCCAAACACCTACTCCGCCCCCTCACCCGACCCCGCCCCCAGACACCCGTTCCGCCCCCAGACACCCATTCCGCCCCCTCACCCATCCCCGCCCCCGGACACCCGCTCCGCCCCCTCACCCGTCCCCGCCCCCAGACACCCGCTCCGCCCCCTCACCCGTCCCCGCCCCCAGACACCCGCTCCGCCCCCTCACCCGACCCCGCCCCCTCACCCGACCCCACCCCCAGACACCCGCTCCGCCCCCTCACCCGTCCCCGCCCCCAGACACCCGCTCCGCCCCCTCACCCGTCCCCGCCCCCAGACACCCGCTCCGCCCCCTCACCCGTCCCCGCCCCCAGACACCCGCTCCGCCCCCTCACCCGTCCCCGCCCCCAGACACCCGCTCCGCCCCCTCACCCGTCCCCGCCCCCAGACACCCGCTCCGCCCCCTCACCCGTCCCCGCCCCCAAACACCCGCTCCGCCCCCTCACCCGTCCCCGCCCCCAAACACCCGCCCCGCCCCCTCACCCGTCCCCGCCCCCTCACCGGACCCCACCCCCAGACACCCGCTCCACCCCCTCACCCGTCCCCGCCCCCAAACACGTGCTCCGCCTCCTCACCCGACCCCGCCCCCAAACACCCGCTCCGCCCCCTCACCCGACCCCGCCCCCAAACACCCGCTCCGCCCCCTCACCCGTCCCCGCCCCCTCACCGGACCCCACCCCCAGACACCCACTCCACCCCCTCACCCGTCCCCGCCCCCAAACACGTGCTCCGCCTCCTCACCCGACCCCGCCCCCAAACACCCGCTCCGCCCCCTCACCCGTCCCCGCCCCCAAACACCCGCCCCGCCCCCTCACCCGACCCCACCCCCTCACCCGACCCCACCCCCAAACACCCGCTCCACCCCCTCACCCGTCCCCGCCCCCAAACACCCGCCCCGCCTCCTCACCCGACCCCGCCCCCTCACCCGACCCCACCCCCAGACACCCGCTCCGCCCCCTCACCCGTCCCCGCCCCCAAACACCGGCCGCACCCCCTTACCCGTCCCCGCCCCCAAACACCCGCTCCGCCCCCGGACCCCCGCTCCGCCCCCTCACCCGACCCCGCCCCCAAACACCCGCTCCGCCCCCCTCACCCGTCCCCGCCCCCAAACACCCGCCCCGCCCCCTCACCCGACCCCGCCCCCTCACCCGACCCCGCCCCCGAACACCCGCTCCGCCCCCTCACCCGACCCCGCCCCCGAACACCCGCTCCGCCCCCTCACCCGTCCCCGCCCCCAAACACCCGCCCCGCCTCCTCACCCGACCCCGCCCCCTCACCCGACCCCACCCCCAGACACCCGCTCCGCCCCCTCACCCATCCCCGCCCCCAAACACCAGCCGCACCCCCTCACCCATCCCCGCCCCCAAACACCGGCCGCACCCCCTCACCCGTCCCCGCCCCAAAACACCCGCTCCGCCCCCTCACCCAACCACGCCCCAAAACACCCACCCCGCCCCCGAGACGCCGCCCCCTCGTCGAGACCCCGCCCCAAGACGCCGCCTCCTCGTCGAGACCCCGCCCCGAGACGCCGCCCCCTCGCCGAGACCCCGCCCCGAGACGCCGCCCCCTCGCCGAGACCCCGCCCCGAGACGCCGCCCCCTCGTCGAGACCCCGCCCCGAGACGCCGCCCCCCGTCACCGAGCCCCGCCCCGTGACGCCGCCCCCCCATCACCGAGCCCCGCCCCGAGACGCCGCCCCCCACCACATTGCCCTGCCTCCTGAATCACATCTCACACTACTGAACTAATTCTACAATAAGTTAACCACGAAAACACAGAAACACTCTGCTTTGTTTTTTCCACCCAACCGCAACGGATACTGCACTAAAAAAACGTGCAGCCACACCCCTAAACAACCACACCCCCTATGACCACACCCACCGACACAGCCACGCCCCCTTGCGTAACTCCGCCCCTTACGTGACCACGCCCACCGACTCAGCCACGCCCCCTTACGTGACCCCGCCCCTTACGTGACCACGCCCATCGACGCAGCCACACCCCTTACGTGACCACGTCCACCGACGCAGCCACGCCCCCCCTACGTGACCACGCCCACTGACGCAACCACGCCCCCTTACGTAACTCCGCCCCTTACGTGACCACGCCCACCGACGCAACCACACCCCCTACGTGACCACGCCCACCGATACAGCCACGCCCCCTTACGTGACCACGCCCCCTTACGTGACCACGCCCACCTACGCAGCCACGCCCCCTTACGTGACTCCGCCCCTTACGTGACCACGCCCACCGACGCAACCACACCCCCTTACGTGACTCCGCCCCTTACGTGACCACGCCCACCAACGCAACCA